>JAACJT020000034.1:17801668-17832933 GCA_009936485.2 Gymnarchus niloticus
GATTCGCCGCTCCTATTAGAATTCCCTTCGCCATCCCCGCCCCGTGAGCCGAAATTTTGCGTCGCCTTCCACCCCGGTAACAAAATTCTCGCTGGTTTTCCCCTACTTTATACTTATTTCCAATTGCAGGTCTTTCTGTTTGAAGTGCGGTGAGGTTATCATGTATGAACACGATTGGCGAGGTCTACGTTTGGACCTTTTTTAAATGCATCGTTATTTAAATAGTTTAGGGTGTCCTGAATTAAATTAATAATACATTAATAATTTGATTAAATCAATAATTTTATTAAAATCGATAATTTGATAAATTCCAAGGTTTTTTTTCACAAGTCGTACATGAATTGAAAGTTTCGATTGCTTAAAAATCTAATTCGACGCACCACAGTTCGCAGTGTCGCTTAAATTAATACAGGTCTCAAGAGCATGAATCAAAGACATTGATAGATGGACTTAAGTCGAGGGAGAATACGCGTGATGTGAATTTGTATCCGACATTTTGGCCTCTCTCCAACCACTGAGTGTAACTTGCCTCAGGGCGCGTAAGTCCGCGCCTTAGACCGTCGGGAGAATGCGCTGAAGTCAAAAAAGCCGCACAGTTATGCGCTTTATTTGACTTAAGTCGACGGGAGATTACGGCCCATAGAGTATAGTGTTTTCTCTCATAAAATATGAACTAACAAAACATTTTAAACGATCTATACATAATAATTAAACTTGGAATGCGCTTATTAAAACATGTCCTAAAGTAATTGCCACTGCACAGTGAGGGCTTTTAATAAAAAATGAATGTATATTCTAAGCCTTAGGAAAGCCCGGGCTACAGTCGTCGTTATGAACAATGGATGCTAACAGTTTCTTTTCACCCAGCACTTATTATTCAGCAATTGGAAGATCTAAAAATCATTCTCCTATAATAAAGAACTGTCCTACCACTGGAAATGCATGCATATGATTTCTTCTACTGAAGTTGAAACATTACTTTAATTTATACATTTGTTTATTGGTATGATTTATAATTTATAAATCAACTAGAAACTTTTGAAATTTTACATAGATTGTATACACGTTCAAATTTTGAGACAAGGTGACAAAGATGGATAAACAGCACAAACATTGCAGAGTGTGAGAATTTAAACTACACAACAGGTGCCACTACGATAAATTTGCTGTGTGATTATAATAGGGCACATGTCATGCTGGAGAGCCCTTTGTATGTAATTGTATGTAAAAAACGGCTGAGGAGATAGCTGGTTTGTCTTACAATGACATTCATATTCTGTTCTGAAAATTACCCATCATGCTCACTGTTGCAGAGACCTTGTTATTTCTATTTGTGAAGTACAAAGCAGCTCATTTATCAGCTCCTTTCTGTCAATGAGCACTAGTTTCGTCACAACAGACCGATCAAGGCCATAAACCCCAGATGGAAAATGAAAAGCCACATAAGTGACCAGAGTAAGGTACTATTTTCCTGTTCAGTGACAATTTAACAAAATGAAAGGAGATACAAACAGTGGTGAACAGACAAACCACCTGGTGAAAACAATCATTTTGTTGCGGAATTTAAAAAATGTACATGGGAGAAATGTTATTTTAATTGGAAATCTTCCTTGAATTTTTCTCGAGGGGTGAAAAAGAAGATGTAGCCTGATGATGCCATCACTCATGGACCGTGGTCAAGTGGCCTCTGTATAGTAAGAATAACATACACTAAAACTGTTTATGTAATATTTTAAAAAGGTGATTCCATTCCCCCAATATGTTGTGTATCCCCTGCAAGTTCTACACAGTCCTCAACGCTAAACATTTGACCACAACATTGTCTGAAAGTTCATATTAATTATAGATAGTACATCTTATTTTGATTCATGGAAGTTGTACACAGAAAAGTACCTTTTAATAATTTACACTTGCATGCATCTTGTGGGGAATGTGAGATCCTCAGCTGATTCAGTGAATTCCAGGCCTTCATGTACAGTACAACAGGTGACATAACAATGATGCTGGGAAATCAGGCGAGGGAGATAACACTATGCAGTGGTCGCTATGGCAACAAACATGCAGTATGTATTAGGGTAGCATTGCTAAAAAAACAGACTAAAGTGAGGGGGTTGGAAAACAGGAATGGGACCCACCTAAAGTCGAGCAGTGAGGTAAGAAAAATATAACACAAACGCGGAGTATCAAACAAAAAAAAATGAGAATCACATGAGCTTACACCCATTTTGTCTGCATTATTAGTACATCTGCTCAAACACCGTAAGAAATAAAATCAAATAAAATAAACTAGCCCACATGGTAAGTTCTCACTTTCAGAGATCTAGGCCTGAATGAATCCATAAAATAATAAATAAATGCAGATGTAAGGGAATGAAAGCTATGGCTTTAGGACAGATCATTGGTAGTTGTTATAATTAGCAGTAGGGACATCAAACTGAGCCCAGAGGGTGCCTTCTGATAACTGCTGTGTCTTGGTTCTGCTTTTGGGAATGTCAGTGATGGCACGTCTTTATTTTGGAAAGAAACACAAGGCCAAAACAACCTATGTGGCTCTTGCTATATCAAAAGGGAAAGAAAAGAATAAAGAACACAGCTGACAGTGGGCACCACTGTAATGAATGCAGTTATTAAATTGTTTCAGCTGCAAAGAGGCCTATTCTTCCATCGTTATAAAGGGAACAATTTATCCCTACTGATCGCCGCTGTCTTCTTTCTCTTCACTTACTTTGATCTAGCTGCATATTGCTGTGATGTGTTCTATTCAATAGCGAATCTGGGGCAATTTTAATGCTTTTGTACCTCGCCAGTGCTCCATTTTTTTCTGTTTAAAAATAGCTGTTAATTATAAGTGCAGTTTAAATGTCTCCAGTGACCCAGAAATGCAGGTTGGAATGAGACGGATTGTACATCTCCTATAAAGCAGCTAGACGCTTTTCTCTTGTCCCTTTGCACATTTTCTCCTTCTCCTCTTCTCTGCGGCGGTGCCTGGCAGCCCAGAGTGTCGCAGAGGGAAACAGCTACGTCGGCTATCTGAATTAAGATCTTTTTGCCCGGGTGAATAAAGAGAACACTTCTGAGACTAATGCGAAACGAGCTGCTCTCTGCCAATTGTGAGCCTCAAACTGTGTTTTACATTTGTGACTCCTCAAGCCTTGAAAATGGGGTAACAAATTCAAATGGGAGTTTTTTTCCTTTTTTTTTTTCCTGCGGTATGGCAGCTAATGTACCTGTTGTGAGGGCTAAACTGGGACCTGAAGATTTTCCTTAAGAGGTCCTCATAAATAAGGCATTAACTGGCGTTCACAGAAATGAAGAGAGCGAGAACTTTTCACACCGCCTCAGTACTGCCCCGAAGCCAGACATACACAAAGGTAACGCCTGTGTTCACATGATGTCCCCTTATCAGCTGAGGGCCTCTCAATGCAGCGCATGAGAGATGGGCGTGCATAAATTTAATTTTATTCAGTTTTAGTAGTTATTCCACTCTGTAGGCATTCTGGTTTAATGAATATATCAAACATCTCCTCAAAACTGTATATCAAATAACTGGAAAATTTCCTGCACATACAAAGCAAGTGTCACACAATTCTGAAAGTGCTCATGGGAAAAAGCATTGTGTTTCTGTACTATGCTGTTATTAAAAATCTAGCAAAAACTTTGTGGAATGAAATTTTGAAAACAGCTTACAGTGAGAGGGATGCAGGTTAACTTGTGGTAAGTGCTAAATGATGTTTGAGTTCTTTTGTTAAAAGTAAACCCTATCCCAGCTCTACTTTCTGTCTAATCTCACTGAGGGTCAGAGTTAATCCTCCCTATACTACCAATCCTAGATTTAGCTTAGCTAACATACCCACAGTATCACAATGAGCGAAATAAACATGCTTATCAATATGTACGAGCTTAACATTACCTTTTTGGATTCTGAGGGAGCTTTTCTTCTTCTGACATCCTCGTTTAGACAGATTATTTTTTCATAGCGCAGTAATAATTAGCCACATTCACCCATCGACTCTGTTATTGCTGTCGGCTACAGCACAGTCTTTTGAAGGACCAGAAACAAATGTTTCCTCCTGGCAAGTACAATCAAATTCTATTCATCTTCCATTTTACTTTCTATTTCAATGTAGTGAAAACAATTATCAACATCCAAGAGAGAAATGGGGTTGATAAGATTAATTAAGTAAATTTGCAAATTATTAGCATTTGCTTAGACACAGTTTTAATTTACAGCTCCTTCAAAATTCTGCAGTAGAAAGCCTTTTACTGGAGCCATTTAGGTTAAAGAGTAACAGCTTTTTAAGATGTACAACGGCAGAGTGCCTCCTGGTACTGAACTGGAATATTTACAATTGCATGTGCTTAACTGCCATACTGCTTACCATCCAAATGATCATTTTTAATACCTTTATCGTATTAAGGTTTACTTTTCCTAACATATCGATAGAGGTTAAATCTACCAGAATGTAAGAAGCTAAAGCTCAGAAGTAAACAGATAACATCAGTAATACCAATGCAAGGACAGATCTCATCTAATGTAATACTTTATCTTACAGCTATGAGCAGGCTATTTCCTTCTACAATAATATCTAAGTACTTGTGACATGTACTTGGATTTTAATAAAATTATTAATACTTTGGTTCTGTGGATATTTCCCTATCACCACGGTGCTGTGCACAGCAAATGTAATCTTGTAAATATTAACCTCCAAAGATGCCTCTATAAATAAAAAGTGGTACCTTACCTCCAAACTCCAAGGGATTTTTCCCATGTATCATATAGATGATATCGTTTTTGCTTTAGTCTGATGGGCAGGAAGCAGGAAGTTAGGTTACTTTATGTATGTCTGACATATTTTAGTTTCGAAAACCCTTCTTTGGGCCCAGGTGGAGTGGAACCCTCCCAAGGCAATGTGAAAATTTATTGCATGAAGGATATTAAATTACATTTGAAAACAGGAAAATACCTATCAAATTAATGAGTAAAGAGTAAAAAAAAACATGAAACTTCTATAAAACCGCAAAAATCATAAAGTACATGATACAAACAGTAAAACTATGTTTCTCCTGAGTCATATGCTGAATGCTGAGTGGTTGGAGCATGTTTGGGTTGTGGGAGGGGCCTCGTTTCATGCTGACACGCGCAGAATCAGAGGCGCATAAACTGAGGCGAAATCTGGGAGAAACAAAGGAACACTTCATATTGCGGCTTGCTTTCTTAAGGAGAAGCTTGAATGACAGGAATAAAAAGGAAAAATGACAACCCTGTAGCAATAACGCAGAAATTCTAAAGAGAAGCATCCCGTTCAAAGAGTCCAATAATCACACAGCAGCTACACCTATAAGGCTCACAGCACAGCAGTGAGGAGAAATGGGACAGGCACCACACTTTCCCAAAGGAACCAAGAAACATTTTTTATATTCTGGTTTTAAAAAACAATTTAAAAAACAAGGGAAAAGATAGGCTTCCTAGTTACATCACAAGTCAGACTGGTGCTTTTTGTAATACGGCAATGCTCTATTAGGACAGACAGTGAGAGGTCTTTGTTCTAACAGTAAAATCAATATCATTCTCCTCCTAAAATGTTTATGAAAATGTAATGATTAAAACATATTACAAATTGGAACAAGAAAAATAAATCAAAAGCATTCACCCATGAACTCAGGACAATTAATTTAATTTGGTTTTATATAAAATGATTACCACATTTTTCTTGAATAATGATTGATGCATAAAGACATTTTTTTCTATGCATAATGCACCACAGAAGCCGATTACTGATGCTGGACCAGTTGTACTTATTGTGGTCAGTGAACCCCAGGATCTCCTGCTGGTGGTGGGCAGATGTTAAAGCCCAATGAATGGGCTTGCATGCACTTAACATCACATATTAAGATCTGGTTGATAATAAAAGATAAGACATAGCAGCTAATCCTATTAATACTGCAAAAAGTCATCTACACGCATATAGGAAAAGCTCTTAATTAAGATTTGGCTGGCACCCCATCCAAGGTGTCCCCTTCCTTGTGCCCTACGTGTGCCGGGATTGGCTGCAGACTCACCATCACCCCGCACTGTATAAGTGGTTATGTAAAGGGGGTGGAGGATTAACATTCATTTTTCACTTACATTAAATCACATCATGTGACATTTATCGCACTTTTGGTCATATCAGTACCTGATCCTTCTGCCTACACATGCAGGATGAAAGGGCCAGGCCATGCACGAAGCTGTGCTTTGGCCTACGGTTGCTCACCGACGCACCAATGCAGTCATCAGAAGAAACCACAGCTTCTGCAGAGCACACAATCAATTACAGCGCTGAGTTGCTCCATATCTGGACCCTGTGATCACTGGACTATGGACTGTTGGTACACTGCCATGGTGATGAAGTGTGGCGGGGTCTTAATCAGTCCCAGCTCCATGGAGACTGTCTTGACTAAGCCAGTGCTTTCACTATGGCTACTGGTCTGTAACAGGACACAGGAGGTGAGTACGGCCACTCCACAGGCAATGCCAGCCCTGCCAGAGCAATCGAGCCTGCTCTCAGTTAAATGCCCAACACACCTCTAATGCCTATATCCAAGATCAGAAGTTGCATCAAAACTTATTGAATGCACTAGTTCAATTCAATTCAATTCAATTCAATTCAATTTTATTTATATAGCGCTTTTAACACGGAGCACAGTCACAAAGCACTTTACATAGTCCCGGGCCCACAGTCCCCAGAGAGTAAGCCAAGTTGACACAGGCCATTTACAGAGTAGGTGACTAAGAAGCTGCTTACTAATTTGTTGCATGCGTGAAACAGTTCTTTGTGTATACTTTTGATTGGTTGTTCTGTGTGACTGACTTTGCCATTACATGTTATTCTTCTTGCATGCCCTGCTAAAGGATCCTCCCATGATCAGCTATTGGCAGTTTGCTTTTTTGTGATGGCCAACAGAGCATGTGAAAGCCAAATATTGTGTAAGCTTTTCTAACAGATTTTGCATCTGTAATAACAGAACTGTGTAAAAAAATGTACCTTCACATGTCATTGTATTATATTTTAATAAGCAACCTATCTCAGGAAGCCCAGGACCCAAGGTATTGGACACTATAAACAGAATGAGAGTTGCAATGGGAATTAAACACAGATGCTTTTACAATTACCAAATTGGAATTTATAAATATGCTGTTTCAATGCACCATTTGAATACTGTAGGTAATCATTAAAATGATCAGCACATGACCATACAGTAACACTGTTTAAGAGTTATTTTCAGATTGTAATTTTGTAGCACACAATGGAGCAACAGATGGTTTAGAGTGCTGAAATTGAGAAAATACATTTATTAATAGATCTGGCAAGAAATATATTAATGCATTAATGTATTTATATAGTTATCTATTGTTATAACAAGCAAAATTGTGCTTTTAATTATCATTTTCAGAAATTAGACAAGTCTTTTTCATATACATCCTTGACACCTTTAAATATTTAAAAACCATCCATCCATCCATCCATCCATCCATTTTAATGCTTGTCTATTATTCAGTACCGGATCGTGCTGGGTCTGGAGTGTATTATAAGAATCACAGAGCAAGACTGAGAAGATACCCCAGATGGGATGCAGTCATGGTTATATTAAGCCAAACTTTCTTAAAACTTGTGCATCCATCCCTGTTCCAATTCACTTATCCTATGCCGGGTCACCTGAGGCCTCATTTATTAAGCTTGCTTACATACAAAATGAAGCCCAAAATGTGAGTACACAATTTCTTATGCAAAATTTGGGATTTATTAAAAAACTTGAGGAGAATGTGCATATATTTATGGAAATATGGGGCATGCTTACGTGGTATGCAACTTTTTGAATTAATTGGGAAAAGTTGACACCCATTGTAAAGCAGGAAAATGCAGATAAACCAGCTAAATCTATAAGATGCATGTTTTAAAAATTCGTATCACCAAACTGTGCTATGCCATGACCAACAACAAGTTTAAAGTGTGTTTCATTGAATGCATTCCATCCATATTTCTAGCTTGTTGTTGAGTCACGCAGTCGTGTCCGACTCTTCGCGACTCCACGGACCACAGCACGCCAGGCCGCCCTGTCCTCCACCGCCTCTCGGAGCCTGCCCAAACTCATATATTTCTAGCTACTTAATTCTATTCAGGGTGATCTGGAGCCTATGCACAAACCCAACAGACAATTCAGCCATGCCAGTAAGCTTATAACACATGTCTTTAGACCACAGGAAGAAACACACAAGCTCAGTGTATAGGTAGCAGGATTTGAATTGCTGACCCAGGTGGTGCAAGGTGACAGCACTACCCACTGAACCACCCTGCCCCGCAGGAGCTGCTAATTTTCCATTTATTTGTGTAAGCCAAAGACAATACTTCTACAAGTTTCTAAACCACTGCCAATGAACAAGAGAATAATTTTATTTTGATCAAAGCATCGTATAGTTTGGTTATTACCTTTTACTTACACATAGTTATTTGTATCTTTCATTCAGACACGGAATGCTTTTATCTAGTTGTTTTGCAGTGGCCTCATCTACCACGTCAGTGTCTCCTGACTGCTCCAGCACAACACGGCATAACATTGCACCCCCTATCATAGAAGCCATATGTACGTCCAGGTCAGCACAGATGTGGGTCACAGGAGTGCTGTGTGCAGAAAGTCTTCAGCTCCAGCTGTGGTGGGAATCAACTAAACTTTATATATTTTACTAACGTACAAGTTGAAATTTATTATTTTAACAATACACACTGATGATCAACATTATTTCTGCTTCATAAGCTGCTGGTTGTTGACTGAGATGCAGTGGGAGTTAATAAGTTAACAATAGAAGAGATACCAGTGAAGAAAGATATGTTTCACAGCTTCTGCAAACAATAAGCGGGATGGATTTGTACAATGATGTACGATTTCAAAATCAGCCATACCTACATGTGTGTTTCCTAAAACAATGACATGTGTCTGTCTGAAATGCTTAATGTGAAATACTCCCCTCTTTACCATTCTGCCTGCTTATCTAAGAAAATTGGCTTCCAGGAAAACAAAACCTCGAACTCAGCGAGTAGTTAACCTGTGAATTGCTTAACTATCATGGCTTGCTGTGTGCATGATAGTAAAATATATGGTTTTCTCCATCACAATCACTTCTATTATTTTTTAAGTAGAGTGCATTTTGTAGAGCTCACAGTATCGTGGGAGTTACCAACCAGAATTGCTTGATTTACTATGTATTATATGAGCAGGAAATTCATTAGCATTGACCATTTATGGTTATATGTAGGCAGCAACTGGGCACGCTCTCAGGCTCATTCATGTGCACGTTTACGTGACAGTTTTGATTTATCGAAGTGAGCTTGCATAGAAATGTGCGTGTCCCATGTTTGATAAATTGGATTTTTTTGTGTATGTTTGTTTATCCTCTTTGGCCTACGCATTTCTCACTTTGAAATTTACTCATAGTTTTATAAACGAGACCCCAGGAACCTTCCCAGGGAAACTCAGGGCACAAGGTGGGGGACTCCCTGGACACGGTGCCCACCAATCACAGGATACAGTCACACACACATTCACTCCCTGATTTAGAAATGCCAATCAGCCTTAAACCTGGAGGAGGCCATCAGTGTATCTAGAGAAGAGGCAAACAGGGTGGGGTTTAAACACCCCACCCAGTTGGGGCAAGACAAGAGTGCTAACCACGGATCCACTCTGCTCCCAATAAGTCATGCATTTAAAATAAATACAATTATCTACTTAAGACATTGTGCTGCTGATGACCAACTTCCATTTTAAAGAGTCAAGTTTTGATATGATGGTTGTCTGAAAATGGTTGTCTAAGATATTATAATCTTCCAAACAATGAACAACATTTGTATGCAATGCATATGGTGTTACACTAAATCAACTGTTATCAGAGATGATCCATTTCGATTAACTTGATTACAGTTATTAACGATGGCAGCTTTCTGGGTTGCACACTGTGAAAATAAAATTTACTCTCAATACTGGTAACGTGACAATTCACTGAGTCATTCTACAACAGCTTTGCATTTAAAATTGGGAGACATTCAGCTGTTTAATTTTTCATCATGAAATGAAATTTAAGGCAAACATTTGAGGCCAAATGCTTTCAGAATGTTTTTGGATGCCCCCATGTTTACGCAATAAGAATGAGGGGAAAAAAAACACATTAAATGCAAGAAACAGTTTTAGTCATGCTCTTTTGGGGCCCTGCGGCACAGTTCTGCTTCCGATGCCTCCTGATGCTATAATATAGCAGCTAAGTGTGTCTGCATACCGGTCAGCCTGTGCGCGAAAAGATGATGATATGTATCTAATGAGATAAGGTATGTATGCAAATGAGCTCGCTAAGATTGCCCTTTTTAATCTTCTTAAGGCTCCTGATAGTGATCATTGATTTAAAAGTAACATCAAACAGACTGCACCGTTCAAGACATGGACCAACACGCACAAAGGCACCACTAAACATCATGAGCGCATACAAATAAATATGCACACAGAATGATTAATACCAGTCAATAAGATAACACTACCATGTATAGATAGTATGTAAGTTGAATTTTAGTGTTACACATAAATTATTTTTTTACTTCATGAAGGAAAACAAAATTTACTTATAAACATATCGATGTATCCCACTGAGCAATCTCTGCAAAAGGAAAAAAAAAGCACCCAGCTGTAATTCAGAATTACTTGCAATTAAAACATGGCTTAGTCTACTGGAGAATATGTTGACTATGCTTATACTGGAAAATTTGATCATCTTTACATCCATATATTGAATTTATGATGCAATTCTATTTTTAATTTACATTTCACTCGTTCATACCTATCTTATGGGCATTTTTTTCAACTATAAAAATAATCCTTAATCAGTAACATGTTCTATGCAATGCTTGCTAAAATAATCAAAATCAGTTTTTGTATTTCAGTTAAGCCCACTTATTCTTCTTTGATGACTGAGGAAAAAAAAGTACTTGAGATGGCTCAATACCACTTTGCCATGTCTGATACCAATCAAACCACCTTAAATATTAGCCTTTTGTGGTATATTGAGTTCTATTGAGGTGTTTTGTTCGGTCACTATATTTCTACGTATTTTTTTTTTTTCCATCGTAGCTATGTGGCCCTGCTGTATTGTATAGTTGTCTGGAGGATATGGAAACTCTAAGTAATCGATTATGAAGTAAACTGTTTGCATTAACACTATGCAGTGTTTGTTCCTTCTATTAATAATAGTATGTCTCACACTTAACTTTTAAGCCATTTGTATACCATATGTAATACAACAATCTAAAAAATGCTCAAAATTCAAAACAAATACTCTAATCCCCTAAAAATTGTTACAAAATAAAATATCGATTTGGCAATGTGAAGCGAGGCTTGCCCATGTATTGTATTTGACTATAAGTTTATTTTTTCTGATAACTGATCCAGTGTTTTTTGCTCAGTATCTGGACCGATACTGAAACTGAATATTGGATTGAAACATCCCTAAAGACTTCACAAAATGACTTGGCCTGTGAATGAAATCTTGCACACTTGTACATTAACACTAATGCACTGTGAACTGAGAGCTGGAATCAATACTAGAGTCTAAAATCATTTAAGTTCAAAGAGCAGTCTTTTATCAGGATAAACAATAATCTGAGAAAAAAATAAACTTAGTGGAAAGTTTGATAGTTCACAGTTGGACACATGGACACATGTAGGCTGCACAAATGTTTCAGTACACTGTTCTACTATTATTAACTGCAGGAATTCAGAGCATTCGGAGTGGTTAAAAGCCAACTGCTGGACGACTGTGAAAGAGTTGAGCCGAAATAACACAGCTGGCATTCAGACATTCTTCAATGTGTCCCCATCTCCACTGCAGACATTAATCCAACGGACTTTTATAATGTAAGTGGAACCACAACTTCTACCATACCTCCCAGCCACTATTGGTTTTCACCAATTTCCAAAGTCATTTATTTCCTTAAATATCATTTGGATCTTTAAAAATGTAAATTCCTCTTCATTAAGAGTAGACCAAATCAGATGCGATTATCTTTATCCTCACCCTAGAAGACCTTTATTCTGATAGGCTTACAGGTTTCGTAACACCAAAAACAAAGTCACAATGCTGTATCCAAAACTGAATGCTCAGTATCCCAAACTGCAGTATTTAACAAACAGTGACTTTGGAGGCAACATAATTTTAAAACTTAAATTTTGACTATAATGTTGGTTATAATCTAAGTGAAGTGAATGCAGAAGAACAGGCTGCAATAGTCAAACCACAATCTTCCCTTAACCTTTCCATGTCCTTTCTCTCACACCCATATTTTGGCATATAAGTCCCTGAACTGACCTGAATATCCTCTGACATTTAACATTAAGCCACCTTTTTAGTTAGACTGGTCTTAGCACTGCACAGCAAATAAATCTTAATGGAATTCAAATACTGATCTATTTATTTGCTAGGAATTCTTTTGCTATTGAATGTGAGCTTGCCTTTCTTCGGGTTAAATTATTTTTTTTCTTTTGTATGATTAATTTTTAATCATACTGATTAAAAAGTATAAATACAGCAACGCTTTTAAGAATGTCTTCCACTGACATTGAAAATTACATTGCTTTGTAGAGTTTTAACTTTACAATATGTGAATTAAATGAGAATGCTGCTTATTATAATGGAGATTGTAACAATATTTTTAGGTTGAATTTGTAACACAGAAGCGTTTTATTATTTCATTTTCCATCTTCAGCAATGATTATCCAGTACATCACAGGACACAAAGGAGGGAACAGCCTGGACATGATGCTGCATTCAGCCCAGCAATTGGATGGTTATCTTATTAGTAAATATCTTTTTGTTCCCTCTTGTTATTCTAGTAACAGTAGGTACTCATCATCCCTGCATGTGCCTCATTCACTTGACAGGTGCAATTCATCCTTGCCAACACCCGATTCAATTAGCAGGTACTCCTGATTCCTGCCGAGGCCTCATTTGATTAGTAGGTACTCCTCATTCCTGTCCACGCCTCATTTGATTAGCAGGTACTTCTCATTCCTGTCCACGCCTCATTTGATTAGAAGGTACTCCTCATCCTTGTCCACACCTCATTTGATTAGCAGGTACTCCTCATTCCTGCCCACGCCTCATTTGATCAGCAGGTACTCCTCATCCCTGTCCATGCCTCATTTGATTGCAAAAGTTCTGACACTGTGGATTGCATACCACTGGTGACATTAAGAAAAGAGATTCCGCTATTACAGTTATGATGCTTCCATAGAGGAAACGTGATATATTGCAATTAACATAGATAAATATTGTTTTTTTTCAAATTCATCCAACAACACTATGATGTTAAAATTTGCCAGAATTTTAGGCATGATATCATAGTTTCACAAGTCAACATATTGCTTAAATTGCTGACAGGCTTGCAAAAGAATGCAGCTTGGCCAAGACTACTCCCTTGTGTCTGTAATGTTGGTCATATAATAGTAATATCAGGAGTAATATCCATTTTTCTAGTGCTGGGTGATGGCTGAGCCTGGAACCTATCATGGAACACCTAGTCTATCCCAAGGTACGCACTCACACACAAAGTGACACACCATGGGTAATGTAGGGAGAGCAGTTTTTGGACTGCAAGAGGGATCCAGAGTACCTGGAGGATAATCACCCAAACCAAGCAGGGTGTGGCTACAATGCAATCCCCTGAGCCACTGTACTGCCACAGTCAAATTACAGTATATAGACATTCAGCAGTGTTTGGCATGCTTTGGAACATTTAAAAGAATTGGTTTGTCTTCTGCCCATGCCATTCTCAAAATGTTACAGATTTAACTGTGAACTTGGCTATTTTAAACATAAATGCCAGAGCCAGTAAGGTGCTGAACCGCCTACATTAAACAGCAATCTGGACACTCAAAAAGAACAACATCTGTGCACACTTTTCAGCCTTTAATAGCCCCCATTTCTGGACAGCAGAAGCCAATATCCACTAGTCATTGCCAAAATTTCTTCATATCAGGATAATGGAATAGTCCATTGACTCAGAGGAATTATTACTAACATTGGCTTTCTCTCCTACAGAATTGGTATGTATGTTGACTATCTTCAGCAGTATAACTCTTTCCATTATTTTTGCTATATACTGTACATAATTTACCCCTGTTCTGCCAGCAGTCTGTTTCTGATTTACCCTTCCTCATCTCCACTGAGGAACATCTTCTATCATTCTGCAGATATTCATGTTATTTCACTTACTTTGTCATCTTTTAAAATCTTTTATGACTCCTCTTCCACAATTAATTCAATTGTCATCATTTTAATTGCTGAACATTTCCTGAAAAATCGTTGCAGTTGCTTTTTTCAGTAGTCAGATCCACAGCATACTTTATAAAACTTCAGATTTCACTTGATTTTTGTTGTAATGTTTTTCAAAGCAAAATGTCAAAATCATATGTTTTGATCTTTTCATTTGCTTTTCCTCTTTTTTTGCATGAGAACAAGCTGTCATAAAGTTAATCTCTAACATATCCTACCAATTAGTCAATTGTTTATTTTTCATGTTGCAGAGTATAGTTTAATGGTTTTGATGCTATACTTAAGTTAAATCTTTTGAGTATAATGGAAACATTCTTGGTAAGTGTTCGCCTGCCAACCAGCATCCCTTGAATAAATTCTTGTGATGTCATTTGCTTATAGAGGGCAATGGTAGTACACCTTCACTTAACGTAAAGTATATTGTATGACTGATTTTTTTTTTTGTGCACAAATGGGGGGCAATTATACACGACTACATACTGAGACCATACTGTGACATTTCTTCCACATGCTTTTAAAAAGTCAGCTTAATCAAATCAAATCAATCATCAATCATTAATCATCAAAAAATATAAATATAATAATAAGAATCATTTTTAATCATAGGGTACCATTTGTCCAATAACAAAATTAGATGCATGATAGAGCAGTCCATCCATCCATCCATCCATCCATCCATCCATCCATCCATCCATCCATCCAGTTTAGGGTTGAAGTAAACCTGTATTTTATCCCAGGTTGTGCAGGGTACAAGGCACATTTGAAAGGACTCCATACTTGCAAACCCAATGGCACACATTGATAATTTGGAGACATGAATGCCCCATGTAGCGTGTTTTTGGAAAGTGGGAGGAAACGGCCTCTCATAAAAATGGACAACATGCAAACTCCACACACAGAACTGGAATCCCCACAGCCCTTGAGGTATGATGCTGCAGTGCCAACTAGCGAACCACTGAACCACTCAGATGATACAGCGCAATACAAAAATCACTTTACTGTATCACTTCACTACATTTTGTCAACAAAACCAAGTAAATTTCTTAAATGTCAGTAAGTTATATTATTTTATAATCAATGGGTGCTTGACAGAAACTATTTGCATTATGGTAAATGTCAATGTCTTGGATGATTAAGTTTGGAATCTTCCTCAAAGGTTGACATTGTTGGCAGCAATATCACGACCACCATAAGAGCCAATTGTTTGTTGGAGACATTCCATCCTAGCCAGCAGTGGCATTCCAAAATTCCCCTAATGTGTTGCGCATTTCTTTGTGATTCCGATCAGGACAAGCAGTTAAAAGATGAATGGATGGATGTTATACAAATTATTTGAGTCTAGTCAGAATAATATAATATTACTTTTCTCATTGAAGACTCATGAAATTTGAACTTATGGTAAATACCAAAAAAGGCCAATCTTTGCAATAAATTCAGAAATACAGTACATTAATTCTGTAATACTTTTTCAGCTTGAGTGTTTTTGTCTGTTCATTTTAACATTGAATTAACATTTATACAACACTACACCCTTGTTATCTGTTGTCTAAAGTGATGAGGTCTCAATTTACTTTACATTAAACCCATTTGAAAACCTTTTTGCACCTTTCTTGTTCAATGTGAACATTGAATGTATTTTTGTTAGTATTATCATTTTATGTTACCACTTGTTAGAGGTGTGTAGTACATGGTTTAGCATTATGGGATTGGTTTCCCTGATGTTAGCACCCTTTCGAATCAAAAAATGTAACAACAAAATTCAAACAAGGCTTTCTCCTCACTCCTCCACATTCTAATGGGGCAATTAGACAGCTCCTCCATAGTTCCCAGGAAGAGCCTTATCAGTAAGCCTGGTTGTAATGTTCACAGCAGAGCTATTGGTGTGCTTTGAGGGAGTGAGAAAGCGCTCTGAGTTAATAACCCTTTCAGTCACGCATACAGCACCTCTTTTATCCTGTTCTGCTTTTCAAATGAGGAGCTTAAAGATCCCATTACCTGTTGTTATCGGTGCATTAGTAAGCATTATAAATGAAAGGGGATAAATAAGCAAATAAAACTAAGCTATTGGGGTGAGTTCGATTGTAAGCATGGCTCAGCCTGGAACGGTCAGGCAGATATGTTGATTAAAAGGAACAGAGTGCAAGGCTAGGTGTGGGTGAAGACCACACTGAAAACAGGTCATAGTTATCAGTACAGATATGTTTACAGTCTGTATATATATTTTACATACCATAAGTGGAAAGTGAGGTTACTTTCAAAAATAATGCTGTGAACAGTTTTCATTTATCAATTAAAACCATGATTTTCCTTTAAAACAACATAAATTCTCTTAGGTAAACCGTTCTTCTGTGGATTTAGGCTGCCTTAGCTGCTTCTCTCTCTTCATGTAATTCTAGACAGACTCAATGATTTTGAGATCAGGGCTTTGCCATACCATCAGGGCCATACCATCACTTCCAGGACTCCTTGTTCTTCTTTCCACAGCAGATCGATCTTTATGTTTTTGGCTGTATGTTTGGGGTTGTTGTTGTCATGTTGCAGAATGAATTTGTCAGATGCCTCCCTGATGATATTGCACAATGGATAAGTATCTGCCTGTACTTCTCAGCACTGAGACCATTAATTCTGACCAAATTTACAATCTAAAAGCTAGAAAGGACCTCCACCATACTTCACTGTTTCCTGCAAACAGTCATCATTGTACCCCTCACCAGCCCTTTGGCAAACAAACTGCCATCTGTTAAAGCCAAATATTTCAAATTTTGACTTGTCAGACTGGAGTACCTGCTGCCATTTTTGTGCACCCCAGGTCTTGTGTTATTGTGCAGTGGTGAGTTGCATAGTCTTGTTTCCACTTTGGTGATGTCGCTTTTTGAAAACAATTTTTTCACAAAGACCGTTTCTGATCAGACTTGTCTGGACTGTAGATGGGTACACCAGGGAGGGTCCCACTGGTTTCTGCCTGGTCAGAACTGATGGCACCACTACACATATTCTGATTGTGAAGGGAAGTCAGCGTGATGTGTTTTTCATCTGATGCACTAAGTTTCCTTAGCTGATCATTATGTTTTAGGTCTTCAGCACAACCTGTGTCTTTGTGCTTCTGCAGAAGAGCTTGTGAGAGACCTTGTTGATGCAATAAGACCACTACGTCTTGTTGCTGTGTTCAGGCTTGCCATGGCACAAGATTTTCACATTGATCTGTCTTCAGCGACCTCACAATGTTAGTAGATCATGGCCGTTCCTCACCCAGTTTCATTTCTGCTACGCAGCTGTTTCTGTTTCAGTTAATCATTGTGTTTCTACCTCTGTATTACATTGCAGAACATTAGCACCTGTTAGGTATCCGCATGCTTTTGGCCATTTCTGGAAGTGTAGGCTACCTCTTCACAGTTGAACTCCTGTTGCTTTTTGACATTTCCACCTCATAATCAATTCACTTGTAGTTGACAAGTGCAGAAATTTGACAAATCAACTTGTTGGGAAGGTGACATCCTATGATGGTGCCACACTGAAACTTAAAAACCTCTGCAGTATTACCCATTTTGCTGCCAATGGTTATCACTGGAGATTGCACGGCTGTAAGATTTATGCACCTGTGTCAGCAGTGGGTGTGGCTTAATGGGCCAGTTGCACTAATTAATGAGGGAGCCCACATACTTTTGGCCATGTAGCATATACATAATGGATATATGCATGCATACATGGATAGGATAATAGCCCACTGTGGTGGCAAGAAAAGACTGACTAAGCAAGCTATTACAACTGCCTTAGAACATAATAAAATGAAAACAGAACAGCATAAATCTTCTTACTGTAAATCTCACTGCATCCCTTTGTCCTCAACCCTCACCCCTAAACCCCCAACACTGTTCTCAGAAGTTTGAAAGGCACAGTTTCCATCAGGAGGAAAAAATATATATGTATTTATAGAGAAGTCACAGCTTGTCTGATCCCTGCTAGGAATGAAGGATGCTGAGACCAATTGCAATACAATTTTTCAGGAATGCATTGAGCTTTGGGTGGGGAGCTGGGGCAGAAGCAGCTGCATGGGTGTCCTGGGTCCAAAAAAGAGGGTGAAAAAACATTATCTTCAAAAACTGGAAATAAGCACGATCCCACATATGAGTGTATTCCAGGAATGGGTCCAAGACACGTATTTAGAATGGAGAAACGTCAGAGGAAACAGCTTCCTGTTGATTGCAAAACATGGTGGGCTGAAGATGAACATGAGTAACTTTCTGTAACAAAGTGGCCGGAAGTTGTAGTGCCATCTTCAAGTTTCAGTGACACCCACACATCAAAACTTCATTTGACCTGCTGTTATGTGGCTGTTTCATTGTGACCCAATGTAACAGACATCAAGTTATCTGCTTCAGCTGCACTGATCTGTGATATGTATTTAACAGAGGTCAGCTTAGCTCACCATAGACTTAATTCCCAGGCTACCCCACTGCAAATGTTAGGAATTTACTCAAAATGTATGTTCTTGGTATGAAGACCCATGCTATCATGTTTTCAAATATTTCACTCTTTTGGGGCATTTCAAGTAAGGACTGCAGGTAAAGACTAGTATTACAATAACATAGATGCAGATGCATCAGTTATTTCTTACATCATAGATTTGACTGAAGAGATAGTAGCATTGTTTTAAAGAACTCTCACTGCACTCAGGTTAACAGTTCAGTTAAAAACCATGAAACAGTGGCAATGTCTGCCATACCTTCTATGATGTGTATTAAAACTTTATAAGTATGTAAGAATGTATATATATATATATAAAAGCATAAGCCACTTTTTGTCGGACAGTGGTGAGGGTGAGCAGGTAGGTTGGCTGGCTATGGAAGGCTAGGGTGATCTCTTGTTTGTCTTCTCTTTGCTCTCTTGCCATGGCATGGTATTTACACCCACATGTGTCAACATTATTTTACTTGTTTCATTGTGGGAGTTCTATTGTTGCCCATTGGAATATGTGCTCTTTCGACAGATTCTTTTTCACATCAATACAGTGTTATGGTCATGTATCATAACTACTGTACATAGAGAGGGGAAATATTTGATCATTAAATCAAGCTGAGTACTAAGAGTATATGAACAAAAATACATGCAAACAATACTATTCATCAACAATCACACAGAAAATGCAAAGCTGATTTTTCTGTTATATCTGGTTTTATTAAGGGTCTGATTTAAGGGTATAATATACAAGTATGCTCATGAAAGTTGGATCAGAGACAATACAATTCAAAAAACTTCCTTTTCTCGACAACCTCAGCAAGGCAGTCAACTAGGGGGTAAAAAATGTAACTTTACTGTTCAGTGAAAATTTCACACTGAGAGGGCAGAGGTGCAAGGTTACCTTCAGAGTGCAGTAAATGCCACCTGTTGATCATGTCTAGTAGGACAGGACTGTGACATGCCATACCCCAGCACAAGAGGCTTCAGAAGGTAAGAAATATTTCACAGCTTTGTTGGAAAGCAGTGACCATCACTCAAAGGCCCATCAAATTACATCCCAGTTGCATAGTTCCCATGGAGTGTGCTAATTTAAATCCAGAGGCAGTGTCACCTTTGATCTTACTCAATGAGACAAGGAGATAAGAGGGCAAAGAAGATAAGATAAATGTAATGAAAGCAGGCTTCAAATGAACATGAATATGATGTTGGAATGTATGTAGAAACACTTCCTATGCTTGAATACTGTCTTCTGTTGCAATTTGAATGGAATCTAGATTTAGCTATGTTTAATAAAATTATTAAATGAATACCACAATTTAGTTTCATTGTAGGTTATTGGCACTTGGCAGAGATCTGTAATAAATTTACAGTCTATTTATTAGTATGGCTTTGTATCCATCTTTTTCTAGCTGCTGTATATTTTAACATAGCTGTTTTCTTGCTAGAAAATGTGTAGAACACGAAATGTGACATTTCCACTTCTACTGTGCTTTCAAATATCTTGGATGTAAAAAATATGTTAACTTAATGTGAAATAGGGTAAAAAGAAGACAAAAGAGAACATCTTGCTCTCCTTGTGTGATGACCTCTGATAGCAAGAGCAAAATAGCAAACTTACTTGACAAATGCCATCATTTCAAAGGTACATTTAAACTCTTTTCCTCCCGCGCACTGTGCTCTCGAAAGGATTTAGTTTCACACCCTACGCAAGGTCATGAAAGCAACATCAAAAGACAGTCTTTGTAGAAACAGTGCTTCCACCCTGGGATTTTGCCACACACAGACAAACACATGGGGAGTCATACATGCTAAGACTGAAGTCTTGGGCCACACTCATAAATTATACCCAGAGCAGTTATATAAATTCCTTTGGAACAAATTATGAGCACAAAACGTTAGGAGGTTACATATGTTTTTTGACAAGTGTGGGTTTTCTTTTGGAAGAGCAATCAGCTGCCGAGCTCATACTGAGGAGAGCATAGATAATTTTACAGCAGAGTGTGTGATGGCATGCATGTTATTGAGATGGACAAGGATTCACACTAGTTACTCAGTTCAAAAGCTCTGTAGAGGTCTGGGGGTCCTGGTTTTCTTGCTGACACTAAATATCATCTTTATTGAGACTATTTCAAGGCAGGACATTGTAGGCTTAGGAACATATCAATCTCTGTTGCCTGGCGTCATGGTGGCAGAGATCAGAAATCCCCAATGCTAGAGACACAGCCTGCAAGTACTAGGCTGATTTACACTTCTATTTGTAGGAAGATTTTAAGAAGGTCCTTGTGTTCATTGTGCCCGTTAACATGTACCCCATGAGCTATCAATAGAGGCAGATCAGCTTCCTTCTTCACAGCCAGGACCAAGGCTTCTAGTAGGCACAAGATAATGTATAATTTTAAAGGCATGAGTGCAGGACATGACAAGCAGTGCAATTTAATAAGCATGCTGTGTGCCAACAAGAGGACTGTCTAAAATCCCCGAAGCTGGTGTTGAACTTTTGTACTTTGTTTACATATAAAATGCTTAGAAAGGCATACATAGCTATTGATTATTGTGGCTTATATTAATATCAGGGTGGTTTTCAAAGATAGCTGTTTCCTTAGATCCTGTAGTAAAACTTTCAAGTCAACCATAAAAGTAAGGCTTATTAATAAAAATACGATTAACTTAAATATTCATGTGAATACATAGAAAGGCTAAAAAAGGAGTGTGGATGGGTGAAGGAATCATTGATTTCCCTGTCTTCTCCTGTTTGACTGCTATAGCTGGATGAGATGCTGTGTTAGGGAGCAAATTGCTCACAGCATTTAAAGCTTAATTTCAGGTAGGATTTATTTTGATATTCCTCCAGAATTTATCAATCTGCAGTCATCTCTACTCTGAAATCTCGCTGCGCATAATGCTGCTTTTAGATTTAAATCTTATTTTTTACAAAGAGCTGTCTTTTAAAGTACTCAAATTCCCTTGATGGATTAATACAAGGGGTATACATAATACATTTTGCACAGCTTACAACAGGTGGACATCATTCCGTATATCAATATTTAAATTTCATTTTATTCACAACCAACTGCTTGGTAAAATATGAAGTGAATGATAAAGGAGCATCAGAAATGAACAGGCCGGGTGTTTAAATGACAACATAAACTCTTAAGTTTCCTATGGGGAGGCAGAGAGCACAATAGACTGAGAGGTTTACTCAATTTCCAGACCACTGTGTTTTTCATCACTCCCTTTTATAACCCTGTCATCTTTACTGGAAGTCATTTCGCTTGGAGAGAATGATGCTCGAGGAAGCGTAAGGTAATCCTTTAAGTGGGGACTATGTTTCTGAGAGAGTAAACAGGAGGCGCTTCAGGGCATTGTTGCAGTGTAATGTTACCACTTGGAAGCCTGTGGCGATGCTTGTACCGCATGACTTCTGCCCTGAGAGAGACACAAAGCAGCTGCAGCCTTTCACAGGCCGACCTGGCACTGTACGGTAATACCACGGCAGCATCCAAATTGAATTATGGGCTACAGAGTGGCTCCAAATTTGGGGGTGGCAACAACATCCAGGTCAGGCACTTTAGTGACCTCCGATCACCCTGGCAGATGGTCACTCATGCAGGACAGGATGAGGCAATCAAAGCCTTGTTAACGATCTTGGATTCTCTCACATTCCACGTGACCTTGGGTGCAAGATGCTGCTGCTAAAAACTTCAGACTTTTCTCATGCATTTTATATTCATAGAGACGTATGACGCCATTCGTTGAAAGGTGTGCTATGTGGGGTCTCCAGGTCATTGTTTTTGATTGGACTTCATAGCCATTTTTGGGGGTAGTGGCAATAGATGTAATGCTCTGTACATCGGAGAAAAGAATAATTCCTCCTTTACTTTAATTATATATACGAAATAAAAAAATTCAGTCCACTTAAAAAAAAAAAAACATTTTAGCAGAATACGAGAAAACACTGATATATCTGATTGCAGTGTCTGACACGTCTTACCTGCTGTAAAGATACAATGTTTTTCTCAGACTTCAACCAAGGCATTTTCTAAGAGAAAAGAAATTATTAAAATGCAAAAAGTTAGATGTCAGATTATATTTACTATAAACTTCATGACATGTCTTGATGCCAAGAACATACATAATTTCGTTAAATGCTCTTTGATATGTTCTGATTGTACCAGAGACCTGTGGATATTATTTTGGTATACTAAAAACAATGCCACAGAATTGTCAACAGTACAGAAATACTGTTGAACTTATTACAGTTTGCAAGTTAGCCTATCTGTTGGTGTTGCTACATCTAGATCTTGCAGGTTGGAGCATTCCATCTACAATATTTGCGGGTGTACAGTTTGTAACATAATTGTGATTTTTTGTTTATATTTTGTGATTGAAACCTTCTGTTCCAGATAATAAATTCACCAGACATATCCCATTCCTATTTATTAAATTCTTTTTCTGGGCAGACAAAACTAACTGATCATGTAACTCAAAAAATGAAATGCAAAAAATATGAACATGTCCGACTGGGTGGCTACTCTGCGACTGCGTACATCTGTGCTGAATGAGACAATTTCACCTATTCTATTACCTAATGTATTAGGGAATTAGTGTCTGGTACATTAAGCCTGAAGTATGTATTCATACAGTATCTGGTCTTTCACAGGGCTGTTTTATAATGATAGTTTGATACACCCACACTTAATACTTTTTTACTTTAAAAATATTCCTATGTGATTTTAAACAAAGAAATGCAGGAAAAAAAAAAAAAAAAAAAAAGAGTAATTTAATAATGTTTTTAGAGAATAACCTTAGTTGCCTCTTTACAAAATCCAAATACAACTGTTTGTCTTGTGCTTAAAAGGTATTTAAACAAACAGGCACACCATAAGATGTCTCACAGAGATTTAAAACAAAAATGTATGAGTAAAAGAGCTATCAGGAATGTTCCTGGTTATTTAGAGTAACCGTAATATCAAGCTTTACATTTCTCCTGTCACATGCTTCTATCGCATTAGAATTTGATATGTTTATGTATTCTGCTACTACTTTAAGATTGCATCCTGCATTTGCTAAGTAATGAGGAAAATGCAAATTAGAAAGGGGTGCTTAGTATGCAAATGTATGATGCAATAATGTATTGTGCTACACATTTGTATTATGGTTTTGCCAGTTTGGGATTGTTTCTAGGCCACTCTATTTATCAAGCCTTTTACTCGCCATCTGTTGCTAATTGTAGGCAGGGTTTGCTAGTTATATCTTTGTCAATATCGGACAGCTGAGCGGGAATCTTAAATAACTTCATACAAGACATCCGCATTGTCTGTTTAAATTCAACATTCAGTAGGGATTAATTGTTTCCACACCTCTCATTTAGTGTGCATCGCCGTGTATGCGTGTGTACGTGTGTTTGTGCGGAGGGGTTTCTAATAGAAGGACAACTTCGCAATGTTAGACCCATTTTCAGGGGGAAGTGTGAAAATCTAAAAAAAAAAAATCCATCACCTCCAATAACAGACACATGAAAAGATAAAAACAAAAAAGGAGGGAAAGAGACAGAAAAAAAAAAAAAGTCCAACAAAGAGTGAAACAAACGCCCATTCACTTTTAAATTTCTCTGCAGTGCCATGAACAGTTCTAATTACCACACTGCCTTCTCAGGCCAGCATCTCACTCTTTAACAACTGCAGGCTTACTGCTGGAATATTCCTTAACGCCAAAGATCAAGACCAATTATGGTCCTAAGTTGCACCTATTTCTGTTTTCTTGTCGAGGAGGGGTAAGGGGGGCAGAAGGGAATACAGAGGAGGTTATCCTCACTCTCACACTCCCTCCCTCTCTCTCTCATTCTTTAAGCACATTTAAGCACGCTTCAATGAAAGGAATGACAGAGCCGTCCCACTCAGAGCTCTGGTGCAGCAGAAAACAAAAAAAAGTGACTCAACGCAATTTGCCCAGACTTAAATAAGACTGCTGTGGTTAAGGAAAGCTAGAGACACACAGCTGTGGAGGAGTAAAATGTGCATGCACGCACACACATACACACTCACACACTCTCACAGACACAAAGGAGATATTTAAGACTGCTGGAGGCTCCTTTAGCCTGTTGATGGTGTTTAAGTGATGCACAGAGGCATTTAACAGGGGAGCTTTCTAAACATTCACGCTGTGACTGAACCCACAGGCTTTAGAGCAGTTTTCAGAGCTGAAAGTGTGGGAGGAGAAAGAGGGGAGTGGAGGTGGGTCCCCTTCCACTCAAACCCACAAGAGTCGATAAATATGATGAGGGATTATGGAGGCCACGGCTCAGAGGCCCAATTAAAGCAGTCAGTAAACTGGGAATGTGTTTCTGTAACAAAGGCAGGTAAACGCATAACACTTCATAAGATGACATCATAAGGGGCTTTAATGAGCAGCCTACAGTGCTCCCAGAAATGTTCATTTTTCTATGGATTTTTAATGTGCATTTGCATTATATTTATCACTACATACAAGGTCTGTTATCAAAAAAAAAAATGTAAAAACCTTGTAAAATGTGTTTATTGAACAATGGAGACATCAACATAGAGAGAGATCATGCCAGCTTTGAATGTTTGACAGACACTATATTGACATTAAAAGTACAATTGTTCAGAGCCTAGCAAAGACAACAACAATAATAACTGTTAGTAATTATAACCATCATCAGGAGAAATGGAGGGAACATGATAATGATGATGGCATTGATGACAATTTAATGGTTCAGTGGGGAGCACTGTTACCTCAGCCATTTAGGGTTTGGGGTTTGAATATGACCTTCATTTTGTGTGTGTGGAGTTGGTACGGTCTCCCTCTGTCATGTGTTTCTCCTCCCGTAGTCCAATGACAATACAATTAAGCTAACTGACACCTCTAAATTGCCCATAATGTACGAGTGGATGACTGGCATTCTGAGGTGTACCTCAATCTTATACCCGATGCTGATTGAAGAGGATAAGTGGTAAGGTGGATAAATTATAACAGATAGCCACACTACACGAGTTCATGGAAATGTCCTAAATAAAATACCCTGCTTTTAGTATTGGTCAGTTTTACAATTCTAATTTTTACTGTCTTGTTTTTCACATTACATACCTTAAACTTCACAGTAGTTTTTACAACAAAAATCATTGCTGAAATTTTAATTAACCCTTTCCCACAGTAAACAAATACTCTGAAATGATTTTACTACATTTGTACTTTTTAGTAAGATGCATGTATTGTTCTGCAGGTATTTGAGTAATTCACTTCAAGTAACACAGATTAAATTACTAATAAGTCGGACAGTGAATCACAATTGAAACCTTTGCTCCTTTAGTGGACAACGTCCCTTAAACTTTTAACTTGAAAATAATCCATATATTAGAGAATGGGATTTAAATAGCTGTTCACTGTAGTAAGCACAATACATGAAAGGGTTAAAACTGAACCGCTTCAATCCATTAATTTACTCTATATGGTATCCATAACGGAGCCATAGTATGAATTACTTCCATCCATCCATCCATCCATCCATCCATCCATCCATCCATCCAAATTTTAATGACTCATCATAGTGAGTGTTGTTGGAGGGCTTTGAGCCTATACCAGGCAGCACAGAGCACGTGGTTGGGGTACACTTTGGATGGCATCTCAGTGAATTGCTTATTATTAAGCAAAACATATGAACAAATAAATCAGATATGTTTCAATTTTTCTTTATGGCTGAAACGGAGCAAAGGGATCAATCATTTCAGATCATAATCTAATGTAGAAAAATGTGAAGGCCGTCTTATTGCTGTCTTTGCTGTTTAATGAGTAGATAATGATATAGATAATATTATAGACATAGATAATGTTATATTCCAACTGTAGGAACAGTCATACAAATACCAGACTGGGGATTGGGAACTCATGTTTACCTTGACAAATCTGTCCAGGGAGGGCAGTGCAACCAGCAGACTACATTCACCAGAAATAAAATATTACTCAGGTTTAGTTAGCCCTTCCTTACAAATGACAATATCATACTGGTCAATGCTGAGTCTTTGATATTAACACTCACCTCTCCAGAATCTGACTGGTTTTCCTCAAATCTATCTTATTATTCCAAAGTTACTCCTTATATGTACAGTAAATCCACCATAACCCAACAATGAAATATATATCCACTTCTCCAAG
Organism: Gymnarchus niloticus; assembly: GCA_009936485.2. Lineage (NCBI taxonomy): Eukaryota > Metazoa > Chordata > Actinopteri > Osteoglossiformes > Gymnarchidae > Gymnarchus > Gymnarchus niloticus. The sequence continues at coordinate 17,828,646 of JAACJT020000034.1, forward strand.
TCCGTCTTTCAAAAAGAAATGTATTTAATTTCCCCAAAATTTCAATCTAATTCTGTGGCATTCCTTAACAGATCTAAGTATACCACAAGAAAATAATATGTAATATATAAGGTTTCATCAAGGTATTCTGTGAACCTTTCCTTTTGGCCTTCCATATCTGTAGTCAGACTCCAGTGAAAGAAAAAAAAAATATATCATTCTCTATTGCTTGTTGTAAAGGGTTAAACAATGACTGTGTAAATTTGAAGGCAAATTAATTTCACCTGAACCCAGTCAGGATCCCTGCTACGTAATCTTAAAATACCAACAGAGATGTCATTTTATTTCAGGGTAAGTCAAAGGGTAGAAATTGATAAAAGATTGAAATTGGTGCAGTATCTAGGTATAGCTGTCTCTGATGTTGGCTTCCAGTGTGGTAATTACCATTCAGAGATGAACTAATCTCTGTCTGAACTATACACCTGATGTATTCTGCAAATAAGTAAGGCCCATCCGCCCACTCTTCCTGCCCTGACTTATTATAGCCGTCCCATCAGCAGGGGAAAAAATAGAAAAGATTCATATCATCAGAAGGCCAAAGGTGGCTCGCCTGGGGAGATTGCGGGAATGAAATTCTCCCAGTCCCATTTTACCAGCCATTCAAAGCGTATTACTCAGAGAAAGGGAAACTCACAAAGCCAGTGTGCTTCAACACATTGCTCTGTGTTTATAGCACCGAGAGAGGCCTCACTGCACTGAAGGCCCAGTAATAGATTCCCAGTTTAAGATTTTTTGTTTTTTTCTCTCTGCATAGAGAGAGACCAAAGTGTGCCAGACTGGAAATTAGGGAAGAGAGCACTTTGTCCTAGTGGGATTTTTCTGCTTTTTCCATTAGATGCAGATGATAGACAGCTTTGTATAATTATATGTTTTATGTACAAAATATAACCAGTTTGTTAAAGTAGCACCACCTGATAAAAGCCTATCAACAATTTAGTTTTTTTGCAGTTTCTGTGGGCACGAGAAGTATGCCCAATATGCCTCAACATTACATTTACATACAATTAACATTACATTTTTTTTTGTTACGATAATATGCACATATTGGAATTACAAGCTGTTTTCCTCTGTTTGAGAAAAACTGAGCTGTTTAGTGGCAATTTTAGAGATAATGATTGCATTTGAAAGCCACAAATTTATGCATATTTAAACATATATAAATCAGTTTCTTAAAAATGCTATTTTAATTTCCCAGAAAAGACAGTTCTTATTCATACAATTAATTCTAGCAAAATCACTTTAAATTTAGAAGCTTAAAACAGACCCCTAAGCTTTTCAGAATATCAGTAGGTTCACAGCGTCCCATCTTCAGTCTGCATCTGCCTTGATTATTTGTTTATAATATCACAACTCAGAAATTAATAAGATAATAATGACTGCTAGGTGAGACCTTTTAAAATCAGTATACCCATATTACAACCAGCTCCTTTACATAGCAGGGTCCAGACACGCTAACACGATCTAAAACCTTATACTTGCATCCATTTTCCTTAAGTGCATCCCAGAAAGCATATAGTGCATGGAATGTTGGGCCAGTCCATCCTAGAGCGCGCACGCGCACGCACACACACACACACACACACACACAGACACACACACACACAAAATGGGAATTTAAGCACACTAGTGCACCTAAACTACCTGTTGTTGAAAGGTCGTCAGAGTAATTGAGAGACTCCTGAAGCTCCAGGAAAAAGCTGAGACAACAGGGTGGGAAGCAAACTCCCTGTGTTATCATGCAATATGATATTGTTCATTTTATCTAGAAAACACTTACTTAAAATATAATGATATATAAATTTGTCCATAAAATCTGGTCAAGGAAACAATATATTTTACTCAAAAATCATGTTAAAAGACTTACTTGATAAAGTAAAATTGGAATCTTTTAAAGAATGCAGCAATATGCAAATGCATTCCAAATGCTGGTGTGTAAATTATTTTTCTTTGGCAAACAGCTTTGAATGCATAGCTAGCAATACAAGAAAGAGCTTAGGACAAGACAGAAAAGTGAAGAAGCAGTTTACACAGCTGAGACATACACAGAGAACAAAGCAAGACCTCGGAATCCCGGACAACACTTCTTTTAGGAATGATTAGGCACAGTAGTGAGGTCAGACATTCGCGTTGTGTCTTACTCTCCCCACATTGCTGTCACTGGTTGGAAGTAGTTGGACTTTCCACTGTTTCCCCTCTAGCATAAGGATGTTTTTTAATCAGTGTCATGTGCAATGAAATATCAGGGCCTTCGATGCAAAGGCACTTAGTAAATGTCGATTAAAATGTCAAGTGGTTGTAGGTATAGGGGAATCAAGGGGTGAGTGTCAGTGGTTCAGTGTTGGAGCCAATTCGGATCCAGGATCTTGCTGCCCATGTAAGGTTGAGGACAGTAGCAGCTTTGTTTTATTCTCTACAGAGGAGCAATGTCTTGTGTGCGGAGATATGTTTGGCTCAAACATAAGGTTGTTCAGCTGCTTCGCACTACAAGAGTTCTTGCTAGCTCTTGCCTCTGTTTACATAGGCGGCTGAATATGCTTTCTGGGCTAAACATGGAGATATTGGAGATCTTCCTTTTCATTCAATGACACAACTGTCAGGATGTGTTGCACTGACACAAGGGGTGTCAGCCGTCGGTCACTGGCAGTCAGTCGTAAGTCCATGGGTCGTGTGTATTCCTCCTGCATGAGTTAACAGGTACTCACCCTTCACCGATGATGTAATCTGATGGGGAAGGAAGGGGGAATGAGAGAGGCTGGCACCCAATGGCACCAAATATACTGAGTGGCAGGGTGCAGGGCTTCTCTTCAAATGAGCGGCGTCGCAGACTGACCTGTCAGCTGTAATTATCTGCCTTGCCCTTCCAGGACCATCCTTGCAATTTATTCCATGTGCCCCGTCTTTCTCCAGCATACTCAAATGGCATCTCAGATATCTTGACAGTCACAATCGCATACAGCATATGCTTCAGCCTCTTCCAGTACCCCTTCAGGGACTCTCTTTCCCATATTTAGAAAAGAGCCAATCATTTTACAGTACTGAAAAGACACAGTATATAAAAATGCTTGCCACTGGCTGTCACTCTTTTTGGGTATTTGCTGTACAACTTGAATTAGATTACATGAAATAATTCTGTACACATGCATTTCCTTAATTATTCCACAGTGACGTCTAACTCCGTCTGAGGGTTTGAGGGTTCACCCATGATATCCACATGCCAAACAGAGTCAAACATCAATTACTTCTTATCAGCGCAGACCTTAATTACTACAACTTGGGGCTTAAATGGTGAAGCAGAGTAAATAAAATCAGAGCAGATGGACATTTAGCCCAGCTGATATCTATATCAATGCCTTTTCTCTCTGCAATGAGCTGCTCCTGCGTGGCCTGCCTGGCTGCTATCATGCTAGACTGATAAGATAAACTAATTGATTAACATCATGAGGTACTTCTGGAATGATCTCTCCAAAACTGTGTGTAATTACTGGGACAAGCTACCGTATCTGAAATGATAATGTTCAGAGGACTTTGTAAGCGACGGGGTCAGAAGGTAGCCTATAATATGCTTTTATTTACCTATAGTGACACACAGCATAGTAAGGCCCATTTTGTCCTATACCTTAGCTAGCTGCCTGCCAATAGAACAATTATCTATCTGAATATCTCTGTACTCCAGCTTACCCTTATTTAACTATAGTTCGCTCATCTGAAAAAGGAACTCATCTCTTCAAATGGAAGGACGTCCAAAGCATATGAGTGTCTTCAGGGCATGTATGCCTTCCCTCATATATAGAAGGGATTTTGAGCTGAAAAAACCTTAGTAAACAAACACACCCAATCTATCACGTTCCTAGCTTTGCACAGAGAATTTCATGTAGAATTATTTGAATGTTTACTGTATAAACTTACAAACAGGGGGTTTCTAACTTTGGCAGTGAAATCAAAGGAAAATAAAGTTTTTATCAGAGTCCTTTAGCTCAGAGTGCCAGGGTGAAACCAGGGCCCTGCTAGACTTAAATTATCTCACCATGAGCATGGAGTTTGGTCATGTGATCGTCTGCTGGCCTAAGTGCCCTCCCTCAACTTCAGCTGTCCTGTCTGACCTGCTTGCTGCCTCCTGAGCCACCGAACCTGCTCTGATTACTGGACTGCAACTGGCAAGACCACGCTGTCCTCCAGACGGATACAAGACTTGTCCTTTTATATCTATTGTTCTACTTGGACTCATTAATTTGTCCTGCCTGGTGCTGGC
>JAACJT020000034.1:17833215-17844278 GCA_009936485.2 Gymnarchus niloticus
CAACTGTCTACATAATGTTTATATCTTTAGAAAGTGATTGCCGTCATATACTGATCACACATCAGTGGAGTTACTGAAAGTATCAAACTGTAAGGTGTGAGCCTAATAAAATAATTCCAAGTTTAATGAAAAGAAACTACCTATTGATGATTAAGCAGCATACAACCACTTGGAGAAATTATACAAAATGTCATACTATTCAAAAAATTCTGTGTTTCTTTCGGTCATAAGGTGCAGGATTTATTGACATGAATTGTATGTACAGTACCATTGATGGTGTCTGACACAACAAGGTGTAGGTGCTAGAGACAGCTGGAAATTTTAACACAGCTTCACTCCCATTAACATACTGAAAACAGATATTAATGGAGTTGGCAGACCACAGTCTAACATACAGCTTTCTTCAAGTGGAAAAAACGCACAACAGAACATTTAGGAAGGTTCTGTGGTTCACTGGGAACATTATAAATGAAATGCACCGTTAGTCTTGTTCTCCAAACAATGGCAGAGCTCGGTCAACAGGCATTCCCGATCATGGAATCTTGAAGAAGATGAGCATACTATCCATCTAATGAATTAAGCAAAACTATTTTTTTTCTTTGCTGCAAAAAATTGTTGAAATTGTACTCATATTAATAAAAAATGAGAATATGTTTTATTAGGCAAAATATGTATAATATAATGGACCTCAGACACACAGGGTTTAAATAAAAATAATAGGCAGCACTAAATTAAAGTATCAAAGAAAATTAAAGTGTTTGTGAGATTTCTGAGTACCTAATTACTGTGACCTAATATTGCCATATAATGGGAGTTCCACACAAAATCATAACTGCGACATAGCTTAAAAAGATTTGCTTGTCAGATTCTCTTCTTTTTATATCTATTCACTGTTTCAGCTTGTTTTCATTTTTAAATTGTATTTAAAAATTTTTTGCCACTTTTCATCCAGGAGTACATCCTAGCTTTTGCATCTTTGGTCAGCTTCAGTGGCTTCCATTGGTTAATTTGTACAGCTCCGCACAAAACAAAGTCTTCTTGTTCTATGCAGCTGGGGGTATAACTGGGAATAAGAGGCAAAATTGTGCATTTCCTTCCCCAAGTTATATTTGACAGCACTCATACAGAAATACTGACAGCAAAGAAATTTCTTTGGGAAGAATAAAATTTGGCAGAAATCACTGGCTGTTCTAGACATCAAAATAGAAATACCAGAAAAAGTTTTTCATTCAGATTTGTCTCATCTGCTAAATGCATCGCAAAACCAAGTTTAGATGTTTTAAAAGACTGTATTCCATGAGAAGTAAAAAGATCAGTTTGGACTGTTGGACCACCCCCCTCCCTCCAAAAAAAAGGCAGAAATTCTTATTCACCAAATCTATCCATCCATCCATCCATCCATATTCTAATTGCTCATTTTGGTGAGGGTCGCAGGGGGTTGTGGAGTTCATTCCAGACATCACAGGGCACAAGGTTGGGTACATCCTGGATGGTATGTACTCAACGTATGGATTTAGAAAGACAGTAAAAAAAGCCATCATTAAATTTCCATTTACATTTCAGTTGGTGATTCACAAAGAAAAAGTTGAATAACTTAAACAGCAAGGGGATTTTTTTTTTTGATTTTACTCTACATTTTTTCAATCCCAAATGAAGAGATAATAAATACCTGTGTATATACAATTCAAGATAAAAGTTTATGTCTTACCATAAATAAATTTGGTATGGATACCAAGTGCAAGTGATCATCATGGCACAGCAAAAGTCAAATATACCACTGTAAATTTACTGTTCAATATTTAGATAGGGGCTGCAGAAAGCTACATTTTGTCATTTTAATCATCACTTTCCATGTGGTTAGGGGAAGGTTGGAAGGTTATGAGTTGCTTATATTGTAACTTACTTGGGGGGGTGGGGGTGAGAGAAGCATTTGCCACCCCAAGTCCCCCTGTAGGGACTGCATGTCTGACACCCTCACAGCATGCATATGCCAAGGAGCAGATTACATATTTTTTTACTGCATGATTTTTGGTTTATTTATGTGCATGATAACACAAGTAAGCGAAGAAGAGAAAACTGTGTTCTGGTTACTGATGTCTTTCCTAACACACATACCATATCAAAACATTATCCTTTGAGTTGGGCTTCTGTCTAGTGCCTCTTTAATCTTACCTGGTTAATATGCATCCAAAGCTCACTCCCACATTTTCCTTTCCATTTCCTATATTGAAAAGACAAAGCTGCATGCCACATGATCAATGTAGTTCAGTTTCGTTGATGCAGTATGTGCTCCCGTAATACACTCTTTTAAAATGTGTTTTCTTTATAAGACACAAAAATGTGCATAAACCCTATGAGAGAACTCTAAAAAGCACACTTTGTACTGTTTATAAACCTTCCAAATGCAAAAATACCCAATAGGTCTGTAAGATACAGTATGGTTATGCTGCAGGCAGGGCCTGAAACATGTCAGCAAGTCTCAGAAAGGGACACCTTATCTTGCTTACCCTCATTAATTGTCAAACAACACAGTTACAACTTAAACTAGTAGGGTAAGTGACTTTGGAGCACCTAGTTAATTATTTTTATAACATCTGCAACATTCTTCTTGCTTCCTGGAAATGAGTCCGCCTCTTCAGGCTCCAGGTTCCGCATGACCGACTACTAGGTAAGTGTTTGGAAACTGGTTGGATTAAGATACTGTTACCATAGAGTTAACTCTTAGCAACATATCCATGAAAAAAGTGGCACCAAACGTGGCAACACATTCCTTCCTTCACTGGAGCCCCAGCCTCAATGACTCTGCTTGCACAAGTCTGACTCATCATCATTTCCACATTTCCCTCAGGGAATGTATAATGTCCTTGAACACCCACCCAGTTTAACGATACTAAACTGCAGAAACACCCCTGTTGGGGATGGAGAAAGCATCACCATGGAGATGCATTATAATTATTTGTTAGAGCTTGCTTTCAATGTCTGCAGATGACTTTTGCATGTCTGAAAAGATCAGCCCATTCCCCTAAATGACAATGATGATGTAACGTGTTCTTTTACTTAATGCATTCATCTGAACCTCAGATATTCAGCAGGCGAATCTTGTCCAGATCGCACTTGACCATTGCTTCCTTTTTATGGTGCAACACATTGCTTCTATCTATAGACCAGTTAGAGTAGAACTCAAAAAAGATGACCACAAACACCTAACACCAATGAAGCAGCTGTTTCAGAAAATTTGGAAAGATAAACTCGACAATCTCTTCACTATTCAATGTGCTGTTTACTTCTGTATCGCAGTATGACGATATGATCTTTTCATTATATCCCGAGGGGCCAGTAAACAGAGAGGATACAGCATAGAGGCAAAGTTTAATGGGCTCCTATTAAACCAACAAAACATGTTAGGAATGTAAAGCAGCAAATACAAGATTTTTTTTTTAACTTAAGAAGAATCAATGCAGATACAATAGACATATAAAAGAGAACTAAATCAGAAATGTATTCATTCATCAAAAGTTATGGACACCCATGGCTTTTCCTTGAGGCTAAATGTTCGATCAGACTTCATGAACTGAGAAGAACAAAAAAACCCATCAAGAAAATCTCCTAGTGAGTCCCATCATATGTACTGACGGATTTGCTTCATTGCTTTCTTATACAGAAACAGACAATTAATAATTTAGCACAAAAGGAGGACTTCTCAAACACTGCACTTTGCTCTGGTTAAAAAAAAATGTGCATAAAGAAGGCAATGTAGCTCCAGGTCATTAATATCTTTAAAAAACAGAATAAAAGACATTGATTACTAAAACTTTATAATAAAAGTATTAATAGCGAGCAGATTCACAAGTCTAAATAGAAGTTAATAAGGAAATGGTCTACCTTCTGATTTTCTTGATATTAGAAAAACATTAAGCTAACCTGACACAGTAGAAAGGTTTGCTTACTGAAAAACAAATTTATAATTCTTCAATAACATAAATTTTTTCTTTGCAGTGTTGGTATCTGCATTTAAATGTCAACTGAGCTATATGATATTGTTAAGCAGAAACTTACAATTACAAGGTCATTTTAATTCAGGTTACAAACAAACAGAGAAATTTAGATTTGGGCCTACACCCCGGCAATTAGATGGGGACAAATGTGATTCTTAGATTTCCATGTTGATGATTATTAATTCGTTAAATAATGTTTTAATTTTATACATCAAGCTGGTAATGTTGCATTATAAAAAATAGTATAACAAGATTATGCGTAGCACTTAAACCTTAAACCATCTGAAGGTAAATCGTGATCCTTAGGTGCTGAGTCTTTGCAATACAATACAGGATTGCACACTTTTAGTTAGACACTTTGTAATAATATTTTCTGCTTTCTCTTTAATGCCATTATTTCAATGCAAACATTTATTGTGAACAGTACTTTAATTCTTATATATGTTCACAAACTAACAAAATAAGACATGCAGTATATATCCAAGAGCAATATATAATTTTAATGGTTAGTATTTTTATTGTTCATCCTTTAATATCATAAATTAATAGGTACTTCTAAATTTTGAATCATGCTCATGCAGAACATTATACATCATTAATTGTTACATTTTGCAAAAGTGTGACATTTATATGGTCTGAAAAAGACATACAGCATAAACTGCCCATTTTCCAGAAAAATACACAAATGAAGTGATGTTGAAACAAGCCAACAAACAAACATGTAGACAAACACCAAGCAAACAGAAAAGTTAATATGGGGATACTGGAATAAATTGGAAATTGCTTTTCCTCAAATCAAAATGCAGTATTACCTTGCAGTGATGAATGTTTATAGATGTTGAACTTACTTCCTTAAATATACCAAATTATAGTTCACATTAAATCAAACCGTAGCCATAAAATGTAATCCATCAATTACTGGAAGAGCTAGTGCTAAGTCTTCCTGTCGCTGGCAAATGGTAGCTGCACATAGAGTCTTATGGAAGATTTCTTCACTGTATTTATCTGTTCCAATACATATTTATTTCTAATTCTTACATGGCTGCAAGCACTGCAGCCTGATTTGCTATCCTGCACAAGCATTAGTGCCCCAATAATAGGTCTTAGAATTACATATGGAACTCTGTTGGAGTCTCATGCCGGGATTTGAGATGGGAATTATCATGTTCAGAATTATTTACTCAGTAGGCACCATTTTGATTTCCCGAATAAGGAGTTTTAAGACTCGACATCGGGCAGTTAGGAAAGAAGCACATTAATCCATGGTGTAGATGCAGTGCAAGCACTCCAAAATTACAAATGTTTAAGGATCAAGGTGAGAAAAATTAGGTATGGTAAGATTCTTAGTTCATGGAAACTTATTCACTTATCATAGAACTTTCTGTTAAACAGGAAATAACAAGGTACATAAAAGTCAGAAGTCTGCAGTACATCTCAGACAAAATCGTCCACAACCATGGATCCACACAAGTAGTTCATGGACGTATATTCTTTGGCAAATTTCTTAAACATTTTCTGTAATGTTTTTTTTTTTTTTTTTTAAACCTGAAAAAGACCGTTCGCCACATTTGTACAAATATTTATTTATTTATTTATTTATTTATTTTGCATGGTTAGTGCTGAGGTACTCTGTCCATCTGCCGTACTGCTTATCCAGTAAAGAGTTGTGATGAGCCTGGAATGTATCCCAGTAAACATGGGGCACAGGGCATGGGACATCTTGGATGGGATGCCAGTTCATTGCAGGTCACATGCTATGGGCAATTAAGAGGCACCCCAACAGCATGTTTTTAAGCCCAAACAGCATGTCTCTAGACTGTGGCAGAAAGGCAGAGTACCACAAGGAAAGCCAGGATATCTCAGAGATATCAACCTCAACATAAAGAGCCAGTGGAGAAGCCAAATCCCCAGGCCTGGAGGTGTGAGGTGTCTGTGCTCACCCGTCAGTCAGTACTTCATACAATGTAAACAGGGGACATGGTGACTCAGCATTTATATAAAGGACAAAAATGATTATTTTTGCTTTTTGTACAACTATAGTATCAAGCCTGTGTTAAGCAAAATTATTACTGCAGCTCAACCTTTCTGTCGCCTTGGCAATGAACCGATCATGAAGACCCGTTTCCAAACACAGATGCCTAGAGCATAACAAAATTCACACATATGAACAGGAATTCAGTTCATAGGCAGTGGACAGTGAAAGAAGAGCTAATTGCTGTTTTCTGTGGGATTATAGTCCTCTTCTGCTTTTTGTTTGCACCCTCATTTCATTAAAAAATTTTAAAGCAAGTTCTTAAAAAAGCTTTCCTTTTATGAAACATTAATTGTTGAAGTATCACTGAATTACAATTTTTAAATCGTACTGTCATTTCCTAGCAATGCAATTATTAAACCATTTTTCCTCCATTTTAATGACATTAAAGACGTTATAGAGTAAATCAGCTTTGAGAGCAGGGAGTCCAATCACTGCATCTTAACAAGACTCAGGCATTCGGCGATGTAACTTAACCCCTACGGGGAAACCGCAACCCAAGCTAATGCTATAAATACCTCACCCTGTTTTTCTTAAGATTCAATGAGCAACGAAAAGCACCCTCCCCTTTACCAGGACAAGCAGGGGCCCCCCTCTGAGTAGTGTGTGAAGGAGGCCCAGGGCCAGTCGTGATTATGGGGGAGGCCCACTGTGTAGATCATGTTGTCTGGAAGCCCATTGCAGGCCAGCTGTCTCACATCCAAGGAAATTCAGCAAGTCGGCAAAGGGAGAGCACTCTGAGGCCCTGCAGGCCCACCACTGTCCAAAAAAAAAAAATAAAACCTAGCATTAGCATCTGGCTTCATCATTTTTCTTAAAAAACCAGGCCCCCAGCTTCCCGTGGCAGTATTTGTGATGCAGTCTGCTGTCAGGTAAACAGCTTCTTCCACCGCATGCTGTGACTCGACAATGATGCTCAACAGGCTCTCAACAAGATGACACAAATGGAATATTTAGGCTGATGTAGCCATTCAAGTTATGTGTGTTGAGTAAGAATGATAATGTAATATATGTCAACGCATTATCTTGTGATCATACGTTTGTGTGCTGCAGTCATCAAAAGTTTTCTAGCAAATACATGCATGTCAATGCGTTCACACTTTCCATATGCCTCAGATTAATTAAACAGAACAGAATGTACAGTATACTCCCAATCTCCATTCAGTTGATTCACGCTGCATTAAAAATAATCAAATACAAAATAAAGAACCTTAAGTAAATTTCTTAACCCATGATATAAATCAGCATTATGTTCTTATAATATAAATGCAAGCAGTTACAGGCAGTTATCTTTTTTGGCCAGCACTTGGTTGATATATCTATTGCATTCTTTATTTATTCATAATAATTTATTTAAAGGTAAAAAAATACCATGAATGTCTAATGGCCATATTTTCATCCATAAAAAAATGTAATAAAAAAAACAGGAAATGACATAATCATGAGATTGCAGCAAAAAAATAGCAAAGATGGAAATCAATAAAAATAATCTTATCGGCATGAATTTTTTGTCTTCATGGGCTATACTTATTTCAATACAGATAGAGTGTGTGCAAGTTCTGGACTTTCTCCCCATTGCCGTTTGAGGATGGTGAGCAGAACAGAGAAAACAAACACATTTCCCAGGCCACTCGATTAGAAACGGCCCCATGTGGCGCCTCCAGCCAGGCGTGCCTTATTTAAGTGGTTGGTGTCTGGCGACAATCTGGGAAACGGCGGATCGTCCTGTTTGCCCGCAGCGGATTTCACACTTTGCGAGTGTGCGGCTTTTTCACCTGCCCTTCCCGCAGCCTTGGTGTCTGGCCTCACCAGCTGTACACCATGGAAGAGCTCCCTGACCCAGAAAACATAGGACAAGTGACACAAGGTGACCCCTGAGCACTGGGGTAGGCCCAATTAATTTAAAATTCTGCTCGGCTACTTCTCTTTGGATTCTCCAAATCTGCTAGACATGAGAATGTGTACACTAGCAGTGTGAAAATGTTTTAACCCTATTAAATTCAACCAAGGGTATTTATGCTGAATATGCTTATACTACCATTGAATCAAACCAACCGCAATAACAGTTTTTTGGAGGCAGAGAGGTCGTGTAGTGGTGCAGTGAAAGATCTTGTTTAAACAGAGCATGCCAGGTGCAATTTCTTAAACTTGTGCCCCCTATGGAATAATAGGTATTGGTGAATAGAATTATAGCACAGTACAATTACTGCTATATTGGTGAAGGTTCAAAAGTTCATCTTAGTTCACTGACCTTTTTTTCCCAACAATTAAAGCTGCAATGTATTTAATGTTTTTCAGGATCGATAGATTAACAGAACACGTTCAATCACCTACCACTTCAGAAGAACTGTGATCGAGGTTTTTCTACTTCCTGTTTGGTGCATTTGTATATATGAATTTTCTATCACAGCTTTGTTGTAGTGAGATTACGCCATGTAAAACGTCGGTAATAGACATTTGTTTATTCCAGGGGAATCAGGAAGCCATAATCTGCTGTGGGACAGCCCTCTCTTCTGTTCTCAGTGTCACTGGCAATCCCAAGGGGGACGTGGGTAATGAGTCAGTATTAAAGATGTTCTGTGTCTAAGGGTTGGGAGTTTGTTACCACTACAAAATTTTCTGGTTGCAGCCACTGTGAACCCTTGTAATACTTTTTGTGAGTCTATGTGTGGGGACTCCAAAATAAACTTCAATTTCCTTCCATGGTGGCTCTCATTAAAGGGAATGATTGTTCAAATAAAAAGTTCGAATCAATGTCACAAATTATTCAATTTAATATTGTCCTGACAATTAATAAAACCTATTCAGAGGTGTCCATAAAGGTCACATCTTACAATTAGCATGGATTACTTTGTCGAGCAAAAAGAAATTCTACTTCATGTTTGAGCACGTCCACTGTGAGCCACGAAAGACAACTGTGGATATTATGGGGTTCCTTAACAAAGCAGACAGAAGGAATACAAAAGACTTGCAAAAAGGAGATGTCATTTGGAAACATCACGACAAAAAAGACGAGACAAGCCTGTATTGAGTCATCCCACTACCCTAGTCAAAGAGCAGAGAACATTTATGTGTATGTCTCAGGAATAGAGGAATAGTCCATCTGTTTCTAACAGTTTGTCCATTTTTTTCATTACATTCTTATCTTTGTATTGCTTGGTAACACGAAACCACAATAATTTCCTAAAATGCTCCGTGATGCAGTGGCATTCAGTCCCGGATCTTGGATCATGATGACCTAGTACTGAATAAGTGGTTATATAAGATGAATAGTTTCCCAAGAATGACTTTATTTAATTTTAGATTGAAAATTTTCCAACATGGCTAGTATGACACAAGGACCGATTCTTGCTAAAACGGGATGCATAAAAAGTGGAGATCATTGGATCGATGGAAGTAATATGGCAGGAACACACATGATGGCCAACTTAGAGACAGCGGCTCACCTGAGAGGGAACCAGAGCACCCAGGACAGATTCACATGAGACTGGGAGGATACCAAAACTCTACACCGTCAAAGGGGGATGGGGCGATTTGAACTCTGAACAACCCTAATAAAGCAATATCTTAATACAAGGCATTGCATTGTAACAAGGGGCCCTGTTACTACACTTGGCATGTAATTAAATAAGCAGATTAAGGTGCATGGCCATCCTTGATAATCTAGATCAGTGTAGAACGTTGTCATGAGGTACACCTGTTGTTCAATCACCTAGACTCTTGAACTGCCTTACACCAGACATACAGGCGCCTGAGGACATCGGTGCTCCTTGTAATGCTCTCCTTTCTTCTCTTTACTGCAGTGCTATGAAGTCTAGTCCATATTCTACTGGTATGCAGAGGACATTTTCTTATACAAAGCATCTAATTTCAATAACCCATCCACTGCTAACCACTGGATGAATCCTTTGAAGGTTTTGATTGAAGGTTTCATCATGATAGTGTGGATCTTTTACAAAACCCCTTGGTATTTTTGCCATTTTCACTACACCAGAGTGATGCGGCCAGACCATCCTCTGACTTTTCAAGCACAAGGAACTTCAAAATTGCAGTGACTTCCAAACTCTCTTAAATGATTAAATGCTGTTGCAATTACAGTATACATGTTACTATCTGCCTCACACTTCACTCATAAACTTCATACTGAACTGTGAAGTTATCCAAAAGCAATAAACAACCTTATAACACACTTACATTGGTTTTGTAAATATTTGATTTTTTCTTAAAACTGTATGCAGTGTTAGACAATTTACACACACACACACACACACACACACACACACACACACACACACACACACACACAAACAAACAAACAGTACATAGAGTGACCATTCGTGAGCCATGAGTTGTACCTTATATGTAGATTGTAGGTCTCATATGCAGTAAAATGCATTGTTTGTAAAATGATGCTTTCCCATGTGTATGTGGAAAAAATCATTTTGACAGCCCTTTGTTCTGCCAGACAGAAACTGTGTGTGTGTGTTTGAAATTCTTTGACTGCCTCACAGAGACTGCTTGACAGGGGAAGCTGTTCCGCCTGCATGGGGCTCACCTCGGTGCAGCCGTGTCCATCAAAATGCCCTGCCAGACGCACCTGGAGGAGCTCACTTGCACAGCTCTCCTCCAGGGGAAGAACAAATCCAGATGTGAGCCGCACAGGGCGAATCGGAGCCGTGGACGTGTGCACTCTGTTGTGACTAGTACCAGATGTGCTCTATTGACCCAAATCACCCAGGCAATAGAAATGCCACATAGGCCCAAATCACACAGACCCACCGCACAATCAATGACACACCTGTTTCCATTCATGTGCTGCCCTGGGAGCAATGCATGCTGGGACATACTGTCATGTTTTTCCTTTTCTATTTTTCTGCCAAAATATTCTCTTTCTATGACAACTCTACAATCTTATGAGTAGCATATACTAATTAAAAGCATTACTACTACTACTAATAATAACTTTTTTTTTTTTATTACCCATTATTCTGCTCTGCTCATGCATATTCTCTCTCCCCTGTGCTCCCCTCTTATGG
>JAACJT020000034.1:17844378-17873890 GCA_009936485.2 Gymnarchus niloticus
ACTGTGGGCCCGGGACTATGTAAAGCGCTTTGTGACTGTGCTCCGTGTTAAAAGCGCTATATAAATAAAATTGAATTATTATTATTATTATTATTATTATTATAGGGAAGTAGGTATTACTATGATTTCTTATTGATATGCAGATAATTATTTTTAACCTGATCTAACAAAACATCAGTATAAAAGAGTTTAATTTGGACCCTTCGGTTTGTATTACTTATTTAAAATTAGCTAAAGTAAATACACCTGCATGACTTTTGAGTTTTCAAAAGGTCAAAGTAATTCAAACATTTAAAGAAAGATAATTAAATTACCCCTGGTCCTGAATAACTTTAATTTGGTGGCTACACAAATTGCTTCCAGCTTTTTGTTCTCCAAACAAGTCAGTTCCTTACTTTGTTGAATATTTAACTAGGCAAGTCAGTTAAGTATACATTGTACATTTTAGTAATTTAAGGTTAACAAAGCAAAGTCTTGTATATCTTGTGTACCTTGTTCTGTAAGTTAATTATGTGATTTTTTTTTTTTGTGCAAATTATATGGTTGAACAGCACAAATTGCATGAACTCAAAGAAATAAACTCATAATTTATTCATTAAAACACAAAAACACATTTAGAAGTTTAAGAAGTTTGCAGACAAATGTCCGGGTTGTATTCCAGTGGTTACGTGGAGCTGAATGATCAGGTGGATTTGTCTATTACTACATCTCACAATCTTTACAGCACAGAATCTCTCTGTTTAATGTTGGACAGTGTCCAAACTATGTACTCCATCAGTCTCTTTGAAGAATTCATTTGTGAATGAATTTAGCAATGCTGTTTGGGGCTTGCTGCATGCATTAAGGAGTGACAAAGCAATTTCATTTCGGAACTGATTAAATATTTCAGTTTCCAACCTGGTGCAAATGGCTTTAAAATTCCCTCTGTAACTCCTGTTACTCAGGAACATTTTGATTTTAAAATATTATGATATCATCACAGTGCCATGAAAAAGTATTTACCCCCTTCCTGAGTTCCTCTATTTTTGTTTATTAACAACACTTAATTGTTTCTCATCTCCAAACAGATTTGGTGTAAGACAAAAGACAACCTGAGCAAGTTCAGTACGCAGTTGTCAAGTGATCTTGTGATTTACTGAATACTAAAACTCCCCCAAACCTATATCACCGATAACAGGAGATCATCTTTTGCATCACTGTGGAGAAATTTTGGCCCACCCTCCTCTACAAGATTGTTTAATTCAGTCACACTGGAGGGTTTTTGACTATGAACTGCCCTTTTCAGGTCATGCCACAACATCTCAGTGAGGTTCAAGTCAGGACTTTGACTAGGCCACTCCAAAATTTTAATTTTATTTTTTTTAGTCATTCAGATGTGGACTTGCTCTTATGCTTCGGATCATTGTCCTGCTGCATAAATCAATTATGCTTGAGCTTCAGAACACGGATTGATGACCAGATATTCTCCTTTAGTACTTTTTGGTAGAGAGCTGAATTCATCCTTCCCTCAGTTATGGCGAGTTGTCCAGGCCCTGAAGCAGCAAAGTTTCCCCACACCATCACACCACCACCACCATGTTTGACTGTGGGCATGATGTTCTTATTGTGGAAAGCTGCATTGTATTTATGTCAGATGTAACGGGACCAATGTTATCCAAAACGTTCTTTGGACTCATCAATTCATAGAACATTATCCCAAAAGTTTTGGGGGTAATCAAGGTATTTTTTGGCAAATGCTAGATGAGTCTTTATGTTCCTCTTGCTTATCAGTGGTTTTCGCTTTGCTACTCTCCCATGCATACCATTTTTGCCCAGTGTCTTTCTGACGGTGGAATCGTGAACACTGACATTAACCGAGCTAGGAGAGGCCTGCAGCTCCTTAGATGTTCTTCTGGGGTCTTCTGTGACTTCTTGGATGAGTTTTCTAAGCACGCTTGGAGTAATGTTGCTAGGCCTGCCAATCCTGGGCAGATTTACCACTGCTCCATGTTTTCTCCATTTAGAGATGATGGCTCTCATGGTGGTTCACTAGAGTCCTAGAGTTTGAGAGATTGATTTGTAACCATTTCTTGACTGATATATTTCAGCAACTTTCTTTCTCAGATCTTCTGGAATTTCCCTTGATTGAGGCATAGTGTGCTGTTTGTTGAGGTTTTTAGGGAACTTCACATTGATGGAAAGGTTGTTTTTAAGTGATATCTAAATTCAAAAAGACTGACCTCCTGTTATCGGAAGCGTTCAATTTCAGTTGTTGCTGCTAAAGGTGGCCCAACCAAGTATTAAGCTTAGGGGGCAATTACTTTTTCACACGGGTGATATAGGTTTTGGGGAGATTCTGTTCTTCAATAAATCACAAGATCACTTGACAGCTGTGTATTGTGTTTACTCAGGGTGTCTTTTGTCTTATACTAAATTTGTTTGGAGATCAGAAACAATTAAGTGTTGTTAAAAAACAAAAATAGAGGAACTCAGGAAGGGGGAAAATACTTTTTCCCGGCACTGTATATATTGTACATGTAAGGCACTGATACCTAACCACCAGAGCCAGACACTTCACATCTCATGTCATGTGTTTCATTTTCCAGGGTTACTGGGTACCTGTATTGGATAAGAGTTACAGAAAATGGATAGACTGGTGGATGGGAGGATTTCACTTTACATTAGATAATTACAGATAGCTGCAGAAATACTACTGGTGCAGGCCACAGACATGAACAGTGAAGATGAAATGTAAGGGCAGCTCAAAATGTACTTCACGGCCTCTGCATAACAAATCAGTTTACTTTTAATTTACAAGCATTTAATAGGAAAAAATAAGGCATCGATACTATATAGGTAGGTAAAGTAACCACACAGTTCAGTGTTAGTACCTGAAAATTAAAATTGCTGGTGAAATTAAAAAAACGAAATTTCTGACCGATAGCTAGTCCAATTCTCTGTAAGTAATATAGATCCTAAGTTGTGGCATACTATACCAAGTACTGTCAAAACATCTGCCATTTTAGTTTTATGCTTTTTGATTCATCTTTAATCCTGAACTCAAGATTTGAAGTCAGAAGCTAGCAGAAACCATAAGCTGATAGCAAAAGCAAGAAAAAACTGGATAATTCAAAATGTGGCAGTTCAAAACTCTTCTCAGCTCATGATAACTTCTTATTTTCACTGAGAATTTCTCTTAATAGGGGTTAAATACCCATCAATCTGGTGTCTCCTTAAACAATGCATTTGTCCACACCAAAAACAATAACGAAAAAGCATGCAAAGTTAACTTGGAGAATGGTTTAAATAAAACAATGTTTTCCTTATAAGGACATCTACATGCGACACAAGTTGAAATGCGCTTCTTGTTCGTTGGATCAATGCAATAAAAAAAAGTATCATATACTGTATTATATCATTTGTTTCTAGCAACAAATCTACTGATGTCCTTAATGGGATACGAATATACATAAGAATTTGAAAACTATAGACTGCGTCCACAACAGACAGCATCTACTATCTGTGCAGGCAGCCCTGCCCTGCAGTGTACAATTTTGTACATTATAACCTTATATAGTCACCTGTATCAGTTTATGGTTAATTTTAATATTTGAAGTGAATTACATTGAGGAGCATTAATACCACTCCAGGACTGGGATTACCTCTATTACCTGCTCAATGTATTCCATCTTGGAACCAAATAACTGTGGAAATTTGTTGCAGGTGTAAGGAAGATTTTTTTAATGCTCGATATGAAATTGGACACTTTGTAGGGGATGACTTACATAAAGAGTCACTCTAGGATGAGCAGATATGCACTGCTGCTTACAGGACTGTTCCAAAATGATGAACAGCCACTTCTGAATTGCAAACTAAGGGCTGGGCAGCCAGGAGCAGGAGAGGCTCTCCAAAGGAGCGCCTCTTCAATTTAACCACTAAAGTACCAATCACAATCAAGCTTGGAGAACCATTCACTCCTGTAATTGAGGGGCTCTCTACACCTCATTTTTTCTATCAATTTATTTTTTGGTAAGGTGAGTAGGAGTGAGGGAGCTGGGCTTTATTGTGGGAATTCCAGGTGATTAGACAATACACTTTTATTACTTAAAATTGTCTACAATCAAAAACCAACCTATTTAATGGTATGTTTACACATAACAGAAAATTAATCTCCACACCAGTTGAGTTATTATACAAATGAACATCCAAACATGAATAGATGGATGGACATAAGGACATATAATGCCATTCAAAATGCAGTACCAAAGAAATTTTAGGTTGTTCTCTACAATTTTAATGGAGTTATATCCTTTAAAGTGTGAAGCGACAACATCTTAATAATGATTAAGCGAGTGCCAAACTGAGTGAGAATGTCCATGGATTTTCCCTTCCTGGTGAAAAAAAGTATATGTAATCTCACAGTTTATTTTTATCAGAAACCACCGTATTAGATTAATGCCCATTTTTGTCACGCTCATTTTTATCAGTCCTCAAATGTGTTCTAAATTTATTATTTTTGTTATTGGTAGTCATTGAATTCAAAAAAGGTTTCTTTTTGAAATAACATTGCGTAACATGCACCAAAAGATCCAGATATCTTAGGATCAACAAATAAAATTAACAACAAAGTCACCCCATGTCTCACCATTCTTTGAATAGAAATGTTTATTTTTTCGGTGATGCCCAAATATTCTAGGTACTTCAATAAAGGCGATAAGTTGCACACACATGCATAGTGCAATCATTTTGTGGCAGCTCATGGATGTTCAATCTGTTTTAAATGATGAAACCCAGGACAGTTTGGAAAAATAAAAACACTTCTATTCAGATGCTACTTAAACATCAGCAAAATGAAGATGTTAGTAATTTCTATATTAGCATTAATAAATCAATAAAACATAAAGTCATTCCATCAATATAATACTGGCGTTCTTTCCTGAGGTGAGATGGCCAGGGTGGTGGAAAACTGTGAAGTATTACAGTCTCGGTTCTGCTTGTGATGATGAATCTGAGTGTAGTTCTACTGTTAGTCATTATACATGTGTCTGCACTTATTACCTAGTGATAGCTGTGTAACAATTGGCTGTCATGCTTTGTTTAAGCTTTAAACCAAGAAGGCAGCACCGCGCTTGACAGACTAGGAGAAATAATGAAGGCTGATCTAACCAAAATCTGGAAAAATATTCAGAAAGTGGCAATATTTGATTCTTTTGAGAAATGCTTAAAGTTGTCTACTCAGTATTTTTCATGAGAAAAAGGATTGAATGAATGATCCATAAACCTGAAATGCTCAAATGTCATCCAGATTCGTTCTGCAAAACACACACACACACACATACAAAATTTGTGCAGTGATAAGTGCTGTTGTATTATTCTTTGCTTGAATCTTTGCACCAAATTGCATTGGTGTAAAGATCAATTGTGATAAGGGTACACCATTTACACTATGGTACTCAAAACATTTCCCTGGAGTCTGCAAAGATCTGGCTGAAAGACATATTAAACTTACAGTTATTCCAGCCCTCAAACACACATGTATTGCTATCACAGTCTGAGATTCACAATATGGAGCCAGAAACAAAACTTTTGTCATTCTTGTTTGCTTTTTTCCCTCTTTGAGATGTGACAGGTACTCGTACCTGATCAAAGCATACGGAGTACTGCAGTGGATTCAGAATGACAGATCTTGGTTTGGCTTGAGGTCACAGGAAAAAAGAAATACAGAAACCAGACATCTAGTAGATGGGCTGAGAGGCTAATAGGTTATGCAAAAAGATGAGCTAATTCGCTAGTCAAGGTGCAAGATGACCAATGAAAACCATATGACCTTATTTAAATTAATACTCATGAGTTTAATTCAGAACAAACCACTGTTACGGAATAGGGTAGAAATGCGTATGAGAACAGCACACACATATTTCAGTGAAACTCTGTTTTCAACGATCTCTGTACCTATTTTATGTGCGAGGTGTAAGATATCATTGCTATCTGATAGCTTGTTTGACAGAGGTAACATGGAGAGCTGAGGCATCTTTGACAGCCTGAGGGTGTAGTGGAGGTGATGAGACCATTTTTATAGCCTGAAAAATGTACTTGTAAAAATCTTATAATGTAGATTATCCTCTGATTGCATATTTGCTGTTTGCGATTTAACATTACTTGTCCATTTTTGGATAATTCACACTTTTTTAAGCTGCAAGACATATCAGTCTTCGGTTTTTTATCAGTCTTTTAGTCTGATCTTTTGGGTCTAAACATTAATAATGAAATACAAACACAAGTTATAACTAAAGCCAGAAGAAGAATGATTGGTCATTGATTGTCATTTACAGGCCACTCAAGTAGTCCTTTACCATTGGTACTAGAAGTGCTATCAACAAGTACTGATGAAATGCACTTGGAAGAAACAAAATGGAAGGTTTCACATTCAGGGCATCACGGGTTTCTGGTTCTCAAAATCTTGGTGAGGTAGCATAGGCTTTTATTTCAAGTGACTAACAAAAAGTAAAATATCCTGTACATATCTAAACATTTGTCAAGCTGACATATTTCCTCCATGACAACTGATTTATTACATGCATTGGTATATTAATCAACCAATAATTCCTAATTATCTTATAATTCAATGTTGCATCTTTATGAATATAATGAAAGATGGTTCCATACCTTACCAATTTAAGGTAATTTAAAAAACTTAACTCCTACTTTTCAATTTAGTCACATTGGCAATATTTATTATTATACAACAACGTATTGGATTTCTAATAAGACTGTAGCTTATTTGTGAAACCTTCAGCGTTCAAGCAACATAACTATATGACACCGTAACATTGAAATGGACAAGTTTTATTAGATGATTCTCTTTTTAGGACCTGCAAAGTTGGGAGGCAGAGAAGCAAAAATCTTCCTCAATTAGCATACAAGTGCTGTTTCGACAGAGAAGAACAAAACATTGCAATAATGCACACACTCGTGCACCATGTTGCAAAAAACACTTTTCTCTGAACTATGGACTCTGGTCACAATAAAGTGCTCAGATAAACATAAAATACAGTAAAATACCAAGACACCATGAATGAAGAAGAGATGGGACATGTATGATGATGGTCACTGAAATCGGTGGAAACCTGCGCCCCCCAATAAGCAGGTGATGGAAGAAAAATCTGAAATGTCCTAATTATATTAATATTCAACCTTTTAGCTAGAAAATGAAAAATGTGTGTGTTTTTGACAGCTGCAAATTCATCAGGTTCATCATTATCTTGTATATTTAGATCATTCTCCATTCAGTTTTGCTTTTCAGTAAACTACAAGGTTGAGGACAATGACAGTTGCTAGTGGACAATGTTCATCTTTTGGCACACATGTTGAATTGCATTATTGCCGAGAATTGCATTCAGCCAGTAAATGGCCTTTACTTTAAGCCAGTCAAGTGTGGTTGTGATGTGATTAATTCTTTTCACATATTAAAAGAAAAATATCTGTCCCAGACTTAAGCCCTTTAGAAAGTGACACAAGTTCTCTATTTAAGCAAATGCTGGTAATTAGCATCTTGTATTTATCACAAATCCTACCAACCTTCCCGAGATCACCAATAGCATCGTGTTACCACCCCATTTCATAGGGATGGTGTTTTCAAAGTAATGCAGTATAACTCTGTTTGTTGGTATGTCTTTGGACTAAACAGTTCAGTTTTTGTTTAAAAACATTTTTTTAGTTCCACATTAACCACTATAAGATTTGATTTGTTGACAAGATGAATTATTTGTAATCAATTGATTTCCTTTTTCGTAGGTGTAGAAGTGCATCCGTGATTTCATGATCTTTTTGGTGGCTTTACTCACTAAAGCCATTCTTAATCAACTGTTCAGTTTTTGAGAACAATTCTTCAATTCTGACTCTGTTTACTTTGAAATTATCAATGATCAACTGGATTGTGCTCCATGGTATACTTTATGTTCAAGAAGTATTTTTATTTCTTCTCTTTATTGGTGCTTTTTTACAAGTTCATTCCAGAGTTGTTTTGAAAGCTTTGGTCAAAGTTATACCTGTACATATATTTGAATACCTGACCCTGCTGTGGTATCATGCACAGACTGATATATTAATCTGAAATTATGTGAACAACTTAACACTAACAGATGGACTGAGTTCAACATATTAAGTGAATATTTATAAAGATAATAACTGCCAAAAATAGTTTTAACATTTATAATTCGCTGGTCTTTCACAACAAATTTCTCTTGATTCTTCAAAATACTTAGCTTGAGATCAGGTAAAAAAAAAAAAAAAACAAAACATTAAAAACAGTAAAAGTTTCATGCAGTAGTACAACAGAAAAGGAGTACACACCTGTATTCGTACATTTAAAAAGCCTGTGTTTAAGCAAGTTTGAAGATGGCAGATTTCAAGACAGCACTCTGCTCACTGTAAGAAAATGCTGCTTTGTTGCTGACTTATTCTTAGAGTAGTACACAGAAAAAGAGCATCTCCCATTTGCTTGCAGACATTGAACAGAATGCATTAACATAGCTATCAGATTCATTGGAAAGCAGAAAATTCCACTCAAGATGGGAACCTTGTGAATCATAAATACATATACAATATGAAAATAATTAAAGGCAGGGCTCAGGGCAGTACTTGTCAGAAGAAAAATTCAGGCAAATTTCACCCAAACTGTATGAGTCACCCTTTCTTGAACTCTTAAAAAAAGATCTTTTTTTATTTTCCTTTATATATACTGAGGTGATGAACATTTAGTCTGCAACATCACCAAGTTAAAAAAAAAAACAAAAACTCATGGCCGCTTCGTATACATATCCTGAGACCACAAGAAAGATTATCGTTAATAAAAGAATCATCATTAGGCTTGATCAAAGAGAGAAAAACATCCTGTGGGCATTGAGAGGAATCCTAGCATAAAGTTAGACAAAGTTTTAGATAAAATGGTGAAGGGTGTTAAACTCTTCATTCAAACATCTGGGCAAATCCCCTGGTCTGTGGTCTCCCTCCCCATGTTGTGGGTTATAAAGGGAATAAATTGAAAGTTCATTCTTCATTAAATCTCATAGCATTCTTAGGTTTCTGATCAACACAAACGGAGAAGCATACACCATCGAACATTTAATCTCTCAAAACAAAAAGTACAACAAGAAATTCACGGGAGCATTTAAAATTGACATTAAAATGTAACGAATTATGATTATACAAAGAAATGCATAAATGCTAACAGGAAGAAGTGGTCACCACTCGTGCCTACACGCTTTTTGTTTCAAGTGATATTAACATGTGAAGATACCATAGTGCATTGCAATTGGCAATCTATCTGCTGGTTCTTGGACAAAGGGTACTTTAGGTGCTCTGTCAGTCCCTGTGAATAAAATGTCATACAAACCAATAATGATACCTTTTTTATCTCCGTGTGAAGTGGTAGAAAAATGAGAGCGGCCAAATGAAAGAGAGGAGAGGAGAGTTGAGAGGGTGGTAGGGAGAGGTTCCTCATATATAGTTTATTTTAATTAATCAGATTAAGTAAAACCCTCAGTAGCCTACCTTATGCTTTCGAGTGGCAAAATCTTACGGGTGCCTGCATTCCACTAAGCACTTTAGGCTGATCAGCACCCCGGGAGGGCGATAAGCAGATTAGGGCTGATTAAAGTACCATCAGTGGAATTCAAATGGGAGACCTGCCAGGACAGCGGCACTAACTGGTGTGTGCTCCTTTGCCTCTTTCCCCTGTTTATCTGTCATCGTGGCAGACCGCCAGCCCCTCGTCAACCACAGAGCCACCTCAGATGTTTAACCAGCGCACGTAGAGAGATGCTTGTATGCACATAAGTGTGGCCATAAAACATGAAAGTTTAAATTAAGTGACCTCAGCTAATGTTAAGGGCTGAGTGGTAAGGGCGGAGCATCCTGAGCGGAGTCTGTTTACCTTTTCAGAGGGAAAGACACCTCCAGGTCAGCACAAGTTTAATAGCTAAGTGTTGCTCACTTAGATTCCTCTCTGTAGCCGGCTCTCTCCCTGTAATAACATTGTTGAGTGCAGAGAAGTGGCATGATGCCATTAGCACTGTTTCTATATTCTCAAAGAGGCAGACTGCTGCCTTGTTGAACTTAAAAGTGTTTGACTCTGTAGCCTCCACCAAAGTTGTAAATTATGGCAGTTAATTTTCTTGCCAGATATAGAGCAGCTTGCCTACAAGAGGCCATTTACATTCCCCACAACAAGATGTAATAGTCATCTGCAACACATCTCAGCGTTTTGAAATCATTATTTGGCATTTGTACCATTTCACACAGTACATAGGAATGTGTCTTTTCACATAACCAATCTTGTTGTCCATGAGGACGTGCATACAGGTGAAAGTAAGTTTGGGGTCAGCGAGCAGGGTCAGCCGTTTATCCAGCACCCCTGGAGGAGCTTTTTGGGTGAAAGGCCTTTCATAAAGGCCATTAGTGACACACACACTTTTGCCAGTTATGGGATTTGAACTGGTGACCTTCTGGTTACAGGAAACTAGCCTGCAGAGCCATACACCAAAGTGTTGAATAAGATTTACACCAGGCTACTTGTGGTAATTTAGAGTATTTCTTAACAATCATGATGAAAACTGCTAATTACCAAAGCTTTAGTACTATGTAATATAACGGCAAAATAGAAAAAGTGAAATCAGTTTGATCGACACATCATGCCCAGTAAATTACCAAAAAATGCAAAAAAAAAGAAAAAAATTACGGCTATCTTAGAATATCTAGGAAATTTTTACTGGATGATGAGCTCCATGACAAATTTACTACACGTACAGGCAAAGCATGCATGTTTGCTTGTTTTGTTTTAAACTTCCCTTACAGGATATTTACCACCACTGGTAAAATGACACCCTGCTGGCTACTTGGCCAACGTAGGCAGCAGGATGCGTCAACGCTAGCGAAGGGGGAAGGGAATGAGTAATTTGGGTGATATGCAGGAGAGCTTTACTTGTGGGACAAAGTGGCTTGTACGTTTGACACCATAGCATTGAATTGTAAAGGAAGTGGGGGGACAAATTCTCACATTCTGTGTCAGATCCCTTGACCTAGCCCATACTGAAGATAAGCTCCAGAGGATAAGAGTCTCATCTGGGAAATGATCAGTGGCTTCCACACCACACCAGGTGGAGCTCCTCAGCGTTTCACTCAAAAACGGTTCTAATGAAGTGCAGTGAAAGTGACAGCTTTTAGGAAAACATGTCTCCATAAGTTCACGATACTGAGCAGTCAAAAAAGGATGGTTGTAGGAAGCAGGGAGAACCTGACATGCAGACAGAAGTAAGACAGAGAGACCATAGTCTACAGACTCTTGTCACAATGGTACTGTGCAGTTAGGTTTTCATGTTATGGAGACTTAAGTAAGCTTAGGGAAGTGGATGGTACTCCTCCAGCACGTGCCATCAAATCATTCAGTTCATTTAGTCTTCAGTGTGTTGATTAAGGTTTACACCAGGCTACTAATTAATGCTTTTAATGCAAACTGGATTAGCTATTCCTTTATTCAGACAGACAGCATAAAAGAATTATGCAGCTGTGCAATATTTACATCTACAACAACTTTAAACTTGTTTTGTTTGTTGTTGTGTCCTGGAGTATACATATATATAGTATATATATATATCTCACCAATGACAAGTTCATATGACAGTATTGAGAAACTACCGTAAATGTTCCAGGAATCAAACAATTACTTAACTGAGCACTCATTTGAAATAATGTGCCTCAAAATCAGGATGTAGCTTGCAGAAAGCTCTTAATCAAATTGCATCTTCTGTGGTGCTCACTGTTAATCTGCTGATTTAATTTACCTTGTAGTGTTGAAGTGTGGATTTTCTCAGTGAAAGTGTAGAAATACCAAAATATTTTTTTCCTTCTTTGACACAAAGCAGGTACTGTCATGCCTGTTGTGTCGAAGGAAGCAAAAACATTTACCAGCTCACAAGAAGAGAATCAAAAAGACTGCTTTCCGTCACCTTTACCCCCACCCCTACCTCAGCATCTTACCTCTTTGAATTGCACCTCCCCCTGCTTATGACCTGCAATTGACCGCATGAACTTAAGAGTAGGGTCAGGAAGGGTCCTGCCAAAAAAGGTCAGAAATTGGTCACTAGTTCTCCAAGCCTCAGTCAGTGAATGTGATGCTATTTTATTGTGGTGATTTATGTAATTAGCACAGACAGGTTAAGGGGAGCTTTAAAAAAAAAAACGTCCCGACTGACTCACACACCCCATTCCCCTGAGCTCGCCTGTCCGCCACACAATCCGTTTCTGAAAATAAATCCTGATTGTTCAGTGGCCCTAAAATCTCCTGTGACTGTGTCTTGAAGTAATTTTGCCCCATTCCCACACTCAACCCTGGAAGAGCCAAGGTTGGCATTCCCTCATTTATTTAAACAATACAGATACACCAATGTGACCCTTTACACTGAAAAGCCGACTGAATCAAAGTCAAGGAAAACGTCAGGCAACTCAAACTAAAAAGACTCTAAATCACTCGGAGCCCCCTGGACCAATTTTCTACCAAACTAACTATTAACCATGGCTATGATTTCCCTACCGGTTCTGTAGAATTTAATAAAATTAAAAAATTCATTAATCTGATATAAAGTATGGTCTGTCAGCCATATTTCTAGTGTATGATCCATTCATATGGGATATGGAAGAGCCAGATCTGTTATGAAGGACCGCTTGAGGAAGAAGAGGCAAAATCTGTCGTGAGTGTACAGCTGCACATTGAGCTGGTTGTTGTATTCATCACAACAGATGGAGGTTCCCCATGCCTTGTGTGCACCAGCACCCTCTTTAAAGAATAGTAGAAAAGCATGGAGAAGTGGAGCTGTGACTTGTTTTTCAGTGACAGTTCTGGGAGGAAATATGTTTTTCAATAATTTCACCTAAATTAAAATACTCTTAACCTGATGCCAAAGTGAACTGCACATCATCTCTCTACCCAAGTAATCAAAACGAGTAGTTAAGCCATTATCCCGAGTAAAGAATAACAGAGTCACAGCAGGGAATGCTTAAATCACTCTTCTGGGCAGTTTGAAAGGGCAGTCAAACATGGAAACCCATGGAGCTTGAAACAAGCAACAGACAAACACACAGAAAGAGATTCACCAAATGTGTTCATCACTTTTGTCTAGGAAAAATCTTCACTCAAAAAAGTTGGCAGTTTTCCAGGACTCTACGATGAATGTGTGCTACTAATTTGGCTGAATCAAGAGCAGCGTGAGTCGAGAGGCACCGGGAACATCTTTTTTTTCCACACTTGACTCACACACATGTACATAATCTTTCTTTCCTTCATGCACATAGTTATTAATAAATCATCAGAGCAACATGACAAAATGAAACACTAATCATTACAAATTAAAGACCAACATAATATGATATTAATTAAATTTTCTATTTTGAGCACATATAGTTAAGTTGGAAGAGCAATTTTATTGAAAAATGAAATTAATACACTTTTGATGATAGATAGATAGATAGATAGATAGATAGATAGATAGATAGATAGATCTAAAACAAAACAAAATAAAACAAATTAGCAGATAAATTCCCGTAAATACCTGCAAGCATAAAGTAAGCATCCACTGTCAATGCTAAACAAAAAATACAAATCGAAAGTAGCTAAAACAGCTCTGTAGATGTTAAACAGAAAATGGTAAAATCACTCTAAATACTGAAACCAAATTTGCTTGCCTCTCACCATAGAAGTATTCCAATCTGTTTAGCATTTAGCTAAGTATGCTTTAAACTAGCGGTGTTTCAAAAATTGCCAAAACAACTTCTCTATAATCTATGAGAATTTTGGGACATTAGAACATGCTTTTCAGTTATACCAATGACCAGATTTTTTTCCATATACTGCTGATTAATATGCTAATAGGTATCTATGTAGATATTTCCTCTAATGGTAATATATTGATACCATGCACCTGGGCTCAGAACTGAATCCAAGATGCTGGAGGTGTGAGCCTACTGTAATAAAAAAAAGATGAATTCAGTCCAGCTTTGAATCAAAGACAAAGTGTATGTTGTGTTTTCCTCAGCAAGTCCACTTCATTGTTTTACCCGCTATGTGTGTGTCCTTGATAAACCTGAGGAAATGTTAATTCCTCCAGGAATTACACAGTGTCAAGTCCATGTGAGATATGAGAGGTGAGAGAATCTAGTCAATAGTAAATGATTAACAAAAAGGAAAAGATGGTTAATACCTGATTGAAAAAAAATTCACTTTGCTTCTGTTTCTTCATACAAAATGCTCAGAAACAGGCATAAATTCTTAGAATGTACATCATATATTGACGTGCATTTCTTAACTTGGTTCTGTAGATTCGTAATTTGCTTGGTGCGCTTTGACTTGTACGGATACTCTGTTTAGTTAACTAGAATTCCGTTTAGACTAATTGGCTACCAAACAACATCATACGCAAAATACATAACATATGGGCAGTCTGTCAGAGGGCAACAGTGATTCCATGGGCCAAGAGTTAAGAAGAGGTGACACTGAGGGTGTTGTCAAGCATAAATCCCAATGCAGAAGGGAAGCGAGATGGGTGTCCGTATATCAAAGCACAGAGTGACTTGGGCTGCCATTTGATCTCTGCTCAGGAAATTCAAAATTCCTGGCAGATGAGAAATGAAACCAAGAGCCCCTTAAGCCTGGCTTGTGCAAGTGATTATGGGCAGCTGTTTCCATTCACAATTTGAAGGACTTGAACTCTGCAACCTGCAACAGTTTTACACTATGGTCCAAAAAAGACAGTACAGAGGAGTGTCATGGGAGGTCTGAGCCAGGCTGGCCATCGCTGCTCAGAGTTGACAGAGAGGGTCCTCATTTTCTGCTTACACATCTTGCATTATTAAAAATTTTGTGTTCACGTTACACTCCATCGAATACAAAAGGCATCCTATGTATTCCATGCAAAGAAAAAATTTAACATACATTTAAATATAAAAACAACTGAAAAAACATGAACTTTCACCGGAGAAGAAAGTTTTGTTATATGCAAAATCATTTTAACAATTCACCAAAAATGTAAGGCTGACAATTAATTCATGTTACTATAAATGTTGTGGGAGATTTATGAGTATTTCCATTTAGGGCTGCAAATGTCCCAACCAGGAACAGTGGAGATGAACCAAACCCTCTGGACAGTAAGCTATGACCAGCCCCATCCTTAGACAGCCATGACTATAAGCTTCGCTTTGGCAGTTATCACTGTATTCATTTTTAAGCTGATCATCACTGATACCTGAAGAGCGCAAGTTTGTCTGAATGTTGTTTCCAATTAACCTAGACACTGGTGGAGAATTTCATGGATGCAGCTGATTGCCCCCACCCCCAGCAAGACTGTGAGGTAGCAGGGGAATAGAGAGCACAGCATCAACACTCTTGGGAGGCAGAGACAGTGAGAAAGAGAAAATGATATATAGAGAGAACTGTGCCATCACAACAGGGGCTGAATGAACAAATGGAGACTGGCAATTAAAGCTGTATAGATGACGACTCCCAAACACAATTCGACAGCTGGATCCCTCGACCTTCTGGGAATTAGGGTGAAAGTGAGGGTATGCTTAATTTCTATGTCAACTAATTCAAACATCATTTTTATCTCATTAAGATCCTTAACCTGTGAAGGCTTAATATGTTCCTTAATAAATTTCATACTGTAAATTACTATCTGGTTAAAAAAATAAATACACTGATCTTTGCTAGTACATAGTACAAACCCTTCGCTACCGAGTGACAGATTCAAACAGAATGCAATGAGCATTCTGCTTGAGCAGAAGCACTGAGTGCTCTAGTTTTTTTCACTCTAGATTGTTTTCCTAGGTCCAGAATTAGTCCCCTTCTGGGAATAAAGATCTTTTTTATAATAAACCTGTTTTGTGTCTTCATGTAAATATATACCTACTATTAAAAACACATGCTTCTCAGGAATCTTCATCTTTATTTTTTCCAGTTCTACATAATACTGATGTGATTAAAAACCTGTTATAACTTGACCTGTAATTATTCACAGCTTGATAAGTCTCTTTGATGGGTCACAGCCAAATAACCAAGTATTGATTGACACATGGTTCTCTATTAAATGAATATTGTATGTGAAAGCTGTGAGTCTTTGCCATGGAGAACAGCCCATCCACATGATGTGTATTAATCATGGTCAGTCTATCATCTCACAGCCCTGCCTTGTCTTGACACCTATTTGATAGAATGCACTCTCTATGCTGCCTGGATTTATGTTGCTTTTCGCAGCAGACTGCGGTAGAGAGAACACTCTGGTCTCATCACAGAAGTGTTAATTGGGCATCTATCTATGTTCTGGCAATGGGAAGAGGCAAGCATGCCTTGGATTCCCAGTCATGGATGGCATCCATTGGGGTTAAGGAGCCAGGAAATGAGAAGTTAAATGTGTTTCAGGTATTATCCCCCTCAGGCTCTGCTACGTGAGCCGAGGAGTCACGGCCCACCACTTCTGCATGGGGACCCTCAGGAAGCTCTTCCTCACACTGCCTCCCATGGTTTTTCTGATGGAGTCGCAAATTAAAATCTCATAGCCAGCCTACAGATTCAGCCAACCCTCCCTCTTCAAAAAGAGCCATGGTGAATCATTTTCTAAGGTGGCCGACTGCAAACTTGGTTGATCGCAATCATTGATTATAGCTGGGCCTTTTTAGGTCAGAAGCAGTGTCACAATCTGTCTAATCTATGGGTGTCTGTAGTAATTACTCCAAACATAAACAGACTCTTGTAATTTCATGGCTATGGCCAGGTTACTTGGTGCGACTTTAATGACTTTAAAGTGTGGTGAGGCGTGGGTTAATCACGTTCACTTATTTTGAAGTTAACTGAAGATTCAATCCTAGTGTCTTCAGCTGGTATCATATTTAGTTTTCCTTTCAGACTGAAATTCTTTGAGCTTAATTACTGCACCAGTTATTAATAAACACACACACATAGACCTTAGCGCAGGAATGGTCATGTATTTAATGTCTTATTTCACAAGCCTAATGAGAGTGTAATTGATTATTTCTTATGACCAGATTGATTGGTCAGATGGCAATATCTTTTTAATTGCTATCTAATTACAGCAATGAAGATGGTTTCATACAGATGGATAAAACATGCTATGCTTTGAGCTAGCTAGTGTCCCTCTGCAGGTTTTAGTTGTTCCGAGAAATGAATGACAAATAAAACCAAGAGACTGGCTTAAAGTGATAATGCTATCACATCTTCAAATCTCTACTGTGTTTTTAATTTGATGTCACATTTAGCAATGGCACAATGACTCATTGGTTAGTACCCCCCTCACTGTCCAAAGATATTCAGTTAGAATAACTGGTGCCTGAAAATTGCCCACAGTGCGTGTCAGTGTGTGTGTGACCATCAAGACTGTACCCCAGTCTTGTGCCCTGTCCTGCCTGGAATAGACTGCAGGTGCCTGTTTGACCCTGATGAGGGTAAGACGTTGAAAAACGGACAAATTTTTAATCCACTGTTATTCTTTAAGGTTTTTCATTGAAACAATGCAGTCAGGTTGGTGGGTTGTATAGTTACTTTCTCGCATACAGGCGCTGCTCTGTAAGTGTAGAGCTTGCAAGTTCCCTCCATGATGCACACATTCATTCTGGTTACTCCAGTTTCCATTAAGTTAAGTGGCATCTTGTTTGTTGGATAATTGTGTACCTCAGTGCCAAACTATGGACTAACATCCCACCCAAGCATTGCCACCTGGGCTTAGGGACTCCACGTGACCCTGCCCAAGCTTAGCGGCTAACCCTTTAATGCAGAATGCTCCCAGTGCAAGACAGATATATTCTAATCATTACAGAGTTGGACACAATGGCCAAAAATCATGTTACTCTAATAAAGACTATTTAACTTTAATATATATATCTAAGAAGGAGCAGTAATGACTTCAGCTTTATATGAGATACTGAGAGCCTTTGAACAGTCATCTGAGACTGCAGATTATACAAACTGACAATAATGATGAAATAATTAGCAGAATAATAAGAAATTAAATGTATACATTTTGTTTTCTGCTAGAATTCATTACACTTTTAAATGTCCACTCCAAATTAGTAAATCAGATAGATCTGTTTCAGTGATGAAATATTGCTAAAATGAACATGTATTATAATCAGAACATGGGAACCTCCCAATGAATACTTAGCTTAAAAACCGGATTATTTTAATTAAGTGTTCAGTGACTTCTGGAAAACACTGAGCTAACTGCAATTTCTCTCTGGGCCAACATTACTCTTTCCTGATAGATGACATGTCTGGATTCACATCTTGGCCAGAAAGGTACCTTTTAAATGGGGATATACATTAACCACTAATCTGAACCTTAGGCTCTGTGAGCCAGACCAATTCATTTATTGCTTAAACAGTGCTTTAAATAAAGATATCCAAACATCTTCACCTCACTAGGTGCAAACAAGATTGCAACCAAGTCTAGGTCCTGGATGGACTAATGCAGTTACATGTCATAACAGCATCAATGGAAGGGGCCACATGCTGTAAACTCATATCTGGGACAGACTACAAAGGCAACACCTCCCAAATCCTCTGTGGTTCTCTTCCAGCACAGAACATCAACATCCTGTGCCTCCCCACATTCCAATAGGGGTGGGAGGAGATCCTCTTTAGATGCTGATGACAACAAATGACCATGTAGTATAGCACCAGACTTTAATCAGCATATAGCAATGTAGGCTTCGAATGCTCACCATCTCCCACTCTGATACATTACTGGATGTCAAATAGTAAAGATTAATAATACTGCCAAGTTAAAAAATAAACTTGTATTTCTTACAAAGAAAGACTCCTTTAGCTTCACGAGTATAGCTAAATGTACTCATCTAGACAATTATCATTTACAAATGGAGAGCAAAAGAAGAAATGGACCACACAATCCCAGATTCCCAGAATGCACACCACGCACGACGCAAGAAACTGTGGTAATTGGAACAATAATAATTTCTGCTCTGTCCACATACACATTGACGTGCACTCACACACACACACACACACACACACACACACACACACACACACACACACACAAACACACAGAGAATGGTTTTGCTGCATTGACTTGATTAAAGCTGCAACAGCCAGGGTTTCGGATTAGGGCGGCCTGGGACAAAAAGCAACGTTGGTGGGGTCCGCTCTCACTCAAAGGCCCTCTTGTCAGGGGAGTCTCTGCAAGAGCGGTGGGAGAGCTCCGCTGAGCAAAAGGGCAGCCATTTATCATAGTCCATCCAAATGAAAGCATTCTTTAGCCCCAAATGTCTCTCGTTTTTTTTTTTCTCCTTCTCTTTTTTCTCCCTTTGTCCAATTATGGCTGAGGAAAAAAGTGAGAAGGAAACATCATAACAGTGTGGCTCAGTGATGTATAGAGAGCTCTCACGCTGCAGCTCAACTGGCCTTTTGTATGCGCTGGGGTGATTTGTCAATCCGACGTGGCAGAAGTCAAGCCCCTGAGGTTGAAAGGCTATGACCCCAGGAGTGCTGAGATCAGACACTCAGAGCTGGAGGCCAGCTTGCAACACCAGCCATAATAGCTGGGGCCAGAAGAATACAGCAGACCCAAGCAGGACATAGCAAAAAGCCTCATCTGCATATTTCAGGTAGGACACTTTTATTGTAGCTGACAGGGGTGTGACAGGCTGAATGGGCCGGACTCAACTGGAAAGTTCTGCTGAGCTTCTATCCTGAGGCTGAGAAAATCGATAACAACTGATCTCTCCCCTACATAATAAACAAGATAGTAAACAATGCCATTGTTTACACCGTGTTCCCAGTAGCCTGACCCCCTTTGTGTGAGTCTGGGATGAATGCGAGAGGCAAAGCCGACTGCTGCTGCCACAGCTGTGGCTGCTTGAGGCTTGACAGCTGACAGGCTGCCTGTGCTGTTCGCTGTGCAGTAGAAGGGAAACACTTCCTTTTTTGTGCTTGTTTGGCCTCAGTATCCATGCGAGCGAGGACATGGAAACAGAACTACAACGTCGGCTGTGCGTTTTTCCCCAAACGCATTGTCTGTTCTTTTCCTCCTCAGATGAGGAAGAACTCTTTTGAATGGTTAATTTTGACCAGCAATGTTTCTGTTATTGCACTGAGAACATATTTTCTTTCTCTGTCTTAGAACTGGTGAATTTGTCGTAAATCAGTGGGGGAGTTTTATAATATTGACATCAGTTTATTAATTTTTTGGGGTTGACTATCCTAATGATAACAAATGCAGTTTTAACACCAGAACCCCAGGAGTGACATTAAAGCGACTGGTCAGCTGACTCATAAGAAATGACTGACATTTATCATTCTTACGCACCAACCTGTACAGAACCCACAGGCACGCATGAAAACGCACTCACAGACATTTTATTATTTCCATTTGCTTTTTGCGTATTTCTGGCATTCATAGGTGTGGTGGTAACAATGATGTCTTTTTTGAAGCAGTAACATTTTCAGTCAATAGAGGGGGTATTAAAATGCATAAGCATATAGCAGCAGGTATTGATATGCATTAAAGTTCACAAAAATAAACTAACATTTGAAGGTGAAGAGGTTTCAGTGTTGAGGCTTAATGTCTGAATTTTGATGAACGTGAACATAAATGCAACATCGCCTCCTGTAAAAAAAAAAGGCTGCTGACACCAATCTCTTACACACAGAAACACAATGACATGCACTATTGCACATATGACAAAGCCAAAACAAATGCAGTATAAGGTAAAGCTTTGAGTGACATGCAGGGACCATCGTAGACACACATAGGTGCAATCCCACTTCTCAGTGACTGCACAGCTTGTACACTACTGCACAGCTGACATCCTTTGCTCTGCAAATCTATTATTTTCCTAGAAATACTTTCAGCCAACACCCAACACAGCAGAACGAGGAAGGAAGCAAGAGCATGGAAAATAGAAAGGAAGGCAAGGCTGATTATGAGAAATGTGACTGCGTCTCCATGTCTGCCCTAATTCTCCCATCATGCCTTGCTGAAGGGTATCTGTAGCTAGGCAGAGGAAGTGCCCGGGCGAAGCGGCTCTTTTATCCTCTGTGTTTGGAGCTGTGGGGGAAGATGAATGGTAGCTAAGGCGAATGCTCACAAGCCATTTTTCTTGTCCCCCAGTCTATGTTTCCTCACTACCATGACATCAGAACAGAAGGGGAAAGCATCCCTTCTTTGTGGATGGCTAATTTAATTTGTACCTTCCAACAAGGGGTAAATATGTTTGACTGTCTGTCTTAATCCTGTGTACCCATTTTTTGGTTCTCACGGGAAACTCCAGATTAAGGAGACAGGATATTGCTCACTGCATTGTAACATCAGCTTAAAACTAGTCAACATTTTTCTCTTACTCTCTTTAGGCATACTTTAGCCTGCTTAATGATGCACACTAGCCTCTAACATTCCCAGAGGCTGGCCCAGCTGACCTTTGCATGTCTGCCTGGAATCTGACGTCAAAGGTCTTGTTGCTAGGAACAGGGGTTTTGTTTGGTAACAAATATGACCCAAGTCTCCTTGTAACCTTGGTTTTTTAATATATCACTCCAGCTGTTTTGCCTAATGAAAATAATATACTGCTACTCAGAAGATGCAGAGTAATGAATATTACGTTTAAAAACAAAAACATCTAGACATGTCTACATTCATCTCCGTTTTATGTGACACCCTGTTCCAATGAAACACAAGGTGACTCACTAGCACCTAACCTTTAACACCAAGGGGCTCCTTCCCCCAACCCTTAGTGTCTCTTGTCTGCCCTTTCTGCCCTCTGACCCCCAAGTTGCAGCTGCAGCTGATTTCTCCATTGGGGATAAAGCAGTCATGGCAGAGACTTGAACGATAGCACATTCCCCTTTGTGTTCGTTCTCCATGTACACAGTCAAACAGCATGGGTTAAGAGCATGGAAACTGCACCACTCACCATATATCTAAAACACTTCTGATCTGGCATCGCTAAGGTCCTCCCTCGAATGAGCATTAACTGAGCATTTGATCGCAAGGTGTTTAAATATCTGCATAAAGTCACTGGTTCTGGCAATCTGTAATTATACTTGGGATGTTTGATCAAGATGCAGTTTTTGTTCAATTCATAGCCACACAGCGGACAAGAAAATAACTAAAGTGCCATTCAATTCTGAGTGCTTTGTAGTGGAAGAATGATGGGAGATGAAGTCCTAGACCAGAGTCATCAATCAAAGTTAATCACAGTCCAATTAAATATGTGCAACACTGGAATTAATTTCCCCTCAAAGTCTTTAGTAAGCATGCTCATCATTACAAAACAGGAAACACTACCCATCTAGGAGAATGAACAAAACTGCCGACAGAAATGACTAAGCCAAGCACAATTTGCTCATGTCACCGCCATACTACTTGCAAGGGAAATGTTATTCACTTGAGTGCAAAACAATTAGTTGATGATACTGTGATGATCTGGGGGTGCTGTGCCCCCTGATTGGCCAATCCTCAGTGCTAGAGCCCATAGCTCCCCTTAATTGAAGCCTGCATTTTACAAAACCTGGGTTGAATAGGGAGGGAGTCACAGCTGGAGCTGGTCAGCAATCAGCCAAGAGCGGGACCAAGCCAGAGAGGAGAGAGACAACATTGGGCCCACACAGAACAACTCCCTGGGGCAGGCTGGATGGTGGCATTGTTGAAGGAGACTGCTGCTGGCCAAGGGGAATGACGATCTTCGCGGACTGTGTAACACTGCCTGGGCATGCTCTGATGGCATCTGTTAGCTTTGTTTTAATATTTTATATAAAAGTGGACTTTTGTGTTTGAAATTAGAAATTCAGACAGAATTAGAAAGAAGACCCCTTAAGGTTTGCAGTGATATTTGTCATTTCCATCTGACATAAACATGCAGAGTTATGGTTATTCTACTCTGAGAGAGATTTAAAAAAAATGAGCATGTTTTAAGATGTATGCGTTTTATGAAAACACTGGTTTATGTTGTTACTCGTGAGAAGATACATTGTGAAGTAGACAGATGAAGGTTTCTGAGGTTGTTTTTTTTCATGCTTGTGTCACAAATACTGACTGATAATGACATTAATTTCACAAACTTTATGCTGTACTTGCGCTGGCGATAGGATAAAAGGTACTGTTTTGTGTACGTCAAATTAGGAACTTACTAATGCCAAATTGTTTGCAAAATTTAAACCAATACCATCAACAGTAGCACCATCAGTTCTTTGGGGACAAATCCTTTGATGTTAGTGCTATACTCTATGAAACTGGAGGGAG
This sequence comes from Gymnarchus niloticus, assembly GCA_009936485.2. NCBI lineage: Eukaryota > Metazoa > Chordata > Actinopteri > Osteoglossiformes > Gymnarchidae > Gymnarchus > Gymnarchus niloticus. The sequence goes on from JAACJT020000034.1 coordinate 17,867,673, forward strand.
AGCTTGCAAGGGTGAGACAAAATGTCAGTTGTCCATCTATCCATTCATTTTCCAAATGCTTATTGTAGACAGGGACAGAGGGGAACCTGGAGCCTATCCCAGGCAGTGCAAGACAGGCTTAGACCCTGGATCTGATGTCAGTCCATCAGAGGGCACACATTAGAGGCAAATTACAAATACCAATTAACTTGTAACTGCATGTCTTCAGACAACCAAAGGAACTCTATCCAACAAAAGAAGAATGATCATATACAAGAGGCACAGTACAGTGACAGGACTCAACCCCTGTGTGCTGAGGTACGAGACAGCAATGCTATCCACTGAGCCATGCCTGAAAAAAATGCAAGAAGAGAACTGGGTTTGATTTGGTTGAATAAACTTCCAATAGATGCTGGACATGGCTTCATTAAAAATGGTGACGTTTTTAACAAGACCTTTCATAATTGAAGTAATTAGTCTAAATTCTGTTAAGAAGTTAAACCTGAATCTACACATGATTACCTAAAGGAGTGCTCCTCATGTGGACTCAGATGAGTCGGAGGGAGACATGATGCCTGACGGAGGCGTGTTGATAAGACACTCATCACTGTTAGTCATGTGGGGCACTTGCTTTATGGCAAGTCACAGGAAGACAAATGCAAGCCTTTTGAATGTGATGCTGGTAATTTGCAACACAAGCTCTACCTCCATTTCATGTTCTAATAGAAAGCCTCTGACAAAAGCTGTGTGGGGAATTTTATTTATTTTATTTTTAACAGGAACTCAATGTTTAACATGATACATTTCAGAGAGAAGCGATGAGCTGACAGTGAGTTCACAGCACCTGCTCCTGACCTTTCGAAAAGACAGAATCCAGCCTATTTTTAAAGGGGAATATCTGCCCTGGGTGACAGCTCTAGCTTGAGAGTACCTTTTCACATGGGATATTCATAATCACCACAGAGCACTTTAAACATGGAAGCAGTCAACTAGCTGAGCAGAGGGGATGATGAAATATCAATATGGCAAAATAAGACTTCAGCACTTTGGCAAAGACAAGGAAGGCTGACTTTCTCTCTCCCTAACAGACATTTCACATTAATGGTCCATATTTTATTTTTTAGGCTTTGCGAAAAAGCTAAAGCTTTCAGAAGGAATGCCCATTACTAATCTGTGGGCCTACGTCTGTGGCCAGGTGTGGATTAGTATTACACGTGTGTCATAAAGTGTATGTCTTAGTAAAAGAAAATGAAAAGGACCCATATGACCAACATTTACTGTAGCATCTTCAAATCTAATCCTATAATTGATATATAGTATAAATTTATATCTAGATTGAAAATATAATTTAGATTGACTATACATTAAAATAAACTATATGACACAAGATTATGACAACCAATTTCCTCAAGTCAAGAAAATAAGTATTCTTTATAACTCATATGTGCTATCCCAGGAGTTTCGAAGTCTGACAGCTGTCACGATGCCACCACCAGGACCAGCGATCCACTGCCACCTCAGCTCTTTGACAGGCAGCCATGCTTGTCCTCCAATACCCAGGACAGCGGCAACCTGTCAAATTTTCAGTCGCTGGGTGTTGGTCCATCAGTCAAGTACTTAAGATGAAGCCACACCCTTAAACCCACCCACCTGGTGAACAATAATTGCTCCAGCTGACTTTACATTTCTTCTTGGCTAAGGAAGAAGAGAGTATAGCCCTGGTAAAGTGAGGGAAACAGACCAAGAGACTGCCCCCTCAAGCCTGGCTGTTGCCCTGAACGGGGTCACTTACACCCACCCCATAAACCCCCAGTTTTGGCTATGTTTTAGGTTGAGGGCTCAGCTTCTTAAATAAACCCTGCCTCCACCAGTGATAACCTTGTTACCTCCGTGCATGTGTGCTCACGCCAGCCACACAGCATAAACTGTGAATTAAATTTAAACTGATTTTCTTCAGTATTCTGTATAGATTTTTCCATGTTAAAAATAAAAACAAGCTGTTATTCTGCTGACTGATAGCAACATGCACACAAGACCCATTGGACTCAGCATGTGGACTCAATTTGTGACTTGGTTATTTGCTAATTGGGCTTCCTAACCTGCAGTATTAATATTCAGATCCCTGCCTCTGACACCTCTCTGCAGAGCTAGAAGCAGATTATTTAAAAACTGATTGAGATGGAAAGTAAGAGAACAATCAGCATGCAGATAAAGGACCTCTTACCTGGAGATGTGTTGCTAACCTGCCTTCCCATTGAGTCTTCCTGCACAGTCTGATAACATTTTAAAGGCCAGCTGGCAGAAGATGGACATTAAACAGATCCACCCACTCCCCCCCCCAAGTAGTTTTCAAGCAAAAACATGACAATACACATGGGAGCGCACACACACACACACACACACACACACACACACACACACACACACACACACACACAACAATTTCCCACACAGAGAACATTCTTTACAATATAGGTAGATACCACCCAAAATGGCTTTTCCTGGCAGATTACAATTAGCCAGGGCTTCTCCTTCAGGGCAAAATGTGTTGCAGTCAGATACTGTGATCCATTTGACTCTAATGCAATTATTCTGCTAAGGCTCCCTGTGCCCTTGTCAATGGAGATTATGAGTGCTTCACCTTTGGCACCTCCACTGAAACTAAGTCCGCATATTCAGCGCAACATAATCCGGCATTTGAAAAGTTATTTATTAAATTTTTATTTCAACAGTTTAACAACTGGGTATGAGTGGTCATCTGTGTTTTGGCTGTTCTGCCAAGCAGTGTCACTGTCAAAGCAAGGTAATCGGTAACAATAAATCCTGGCATTTCTCTATTGACCTTCTGGAAAATGGGGCGACACCGCTGGTTACCATGTTGACATGTTTATGTCATCTGTACAAATGCGCCCCACCAAAAAGAGCATTTACATGCCTGCCAACAAGGACTGAGCATCACTTGTCTGCAAGATTATACATCTGGCCGAGATGCCAAATTAGAATCTGTCACATCCTGCCATCCTCCCCCAACACTTTCTTTTTTCCTTTTTTGCTCAGTCTCTTTCCCCGTTTTGGTGATACATGATTTTGACATCAAAGTGGCAAAGAATATTAATCCTCGCTGATCTGTTGAGAGCACCAGGATCAGGCCAAGCCTATGATTATACTTTGTTATATTAAAAGCAGGAAGAGAACAGAAAAACTGGAGAGGAATGAATAAGTTTGACATTGTCTCACACTACTGTAAAAAAGCCAATGATGCATTATTCCCAAAAGGTTCAACGGTACACAAGCGTAGCTGTGCTCTCTATCATGTTTCACTCTACCAACACCACTCATGTCTCAGTGACCATGTCATAATCCTTTCTTCACTCAAGTACACACAACACCCCTCCACAATCGAATGATACTACTTTCCCCAGCCAAGCAAATTGTCAAGGGTTGTTTCCATTAATACAAGCAATGAGACATTAGACTTCTTGCCACCAAACTTCCGATTCCCTTTTCATCAAAACCAGCCCTGTCAGACTTGGCTGTAATAAAATTCAGACAGTCCCAAATGAATTTGGCGCTGCCAGCACACACATTGCTGCACACGTCGCTGCCATGCCATGCGATAGGGGGCCAGCATGTGTGACAGTCCCAATCAACCTTTTGCTCAGCATGAAAATCACATTATCAGGAGACCCACAAATTTTTCCCATTTTGTCACATGATGCCACACTTATCTTTCGCCCTTCACTTTTGGTTTAGAAATTCCCATTATGAAATTGGTGTCAGGAGACCGATGAAAACGCTTACATTTTTACGCATTTCTTAAAATTATTAAATAGACATTTACAATATATTGCTAAGGCTTAATGCCAGTGAAAATGAGTCATATATGTGGTATGGTACAGGTATTAGATTGATAAAACTGATAACTACACAAACATGTTGCCTTTTCTGAGTTGAACATCATCTACCAATTCAAAGTTTGTCCCAGCCAAAATTTAAACCTGGATGAATATTCTAGAAAGCGCAAAGGCACATGTCACATGATGTGAACTCAGCAGGGGGTTTATGCCAAGTTGGGAAAATATCAGGCAGGACTAAATGAGAGCAAGTTTTTAGCAGAAAGATCTGAGAGTTCAGCCAGCTCCCCACAGAACTGTCATTTTCATACAACATTGGTCCCAGTGGGCTTACCATACTTTTTGTTTAAAGTAATAATAAAAATCAATTAGTTACTGAAGCATTTGTTGTGGAATTATATGCATTTCTGGAACCTGGAATGAGACTGAGGTTTACAAATTATAATAGAAGTAACACTGTAATGTAGTGAAAAGAAAGCCAAAAAAGTAAATTAAATGCTGTACAGTATAAATAATAAACTTTTGTAAAATGATCTAAACCAGACATGCCAAACCCACAGGGTATGCTGGTGTGTTTTCCAGCAGCGCTTTTAAGTAATTAATAGTGCTGCTTTGATTTTATTCTTTGTGAAATTTAAAAAACTACATTAATCTAGTATTTATTACAATAGTAATATAATTTAGATTAATTAGTTATTTATAACCTGCTTCCTTGGTGAAGAGCTACAAACTACAATCACTGATTAAACATAACAATATATGCATTTTTATAATGGTGATAATACTTTTGAAGCAACTTGAATGGTTTCATTCTTATAGGTATACTGTACTGAGAAACAATGGAGTTCTCAAACAGCGAGAATGTTTTAACATGATTTGCATTTTGTGATTCATTCAGCTTTATAATTGATTCCCGTGCAATTCTTTTAACCAAGCACCCAAAAAAATCAAAAAAAACATCATTAATTATGAAGGATCAAAGAAAAGCAGAAGATCCGAGAACTGGAAGACCTTCTTCTTCTTCTTCTTCTTCTTCTTCTTCTTCTTCTAATAATAATAATAATAATAATAATAATAATGCAAGGGTATTTTAAGTATGAGTGGCATAAGGTTCTGGTCTTTGTACAATACCCTTTGAGAGTGCCTGTGTGTAACTTGTCATTATAGAACATGTTTTATTATTATTATTATTATTATTATTATTATTATTACTACTACTACTATTATTATACCAGAAAGGGCAGACAAAAAACACCCCTTTTAAGTTACAATAAGTGATTCATATTCCTTTTCATAATCTGGTGATAAGATGCACTATATGGCCAAAAATATGTGGACACCCCTTCTAATTAGTGGGTTTGGCTGTTTTAGCCAATGCCTGTAGCCACAATAATGCTCCAAAATCTATTGGCCTTCCCAGATGAGTGGAGGCTGTAGCAGCAGCAAATGGGGGACCTTCTCCACATTATTGCCTGTGCTTGTTCAGCAAGCACATGGGGGTGTGATGGTCAGGTGTCCATATACTTGTAATGCCATGTAATGGAGAAGATTGAAAATTTCTCATGAAATGTCATTACAACCTCTTACATTATCCCATAACCGAGAGACTATCCAAAACAGCTGACCATTTTACACACGCAGACTACAGGATTTTTCACAGACATTCTCTTATGTGCCACTCAGGGATGACAGCAAGTGACTTTTTGGAACTCAACCTGAGAAGCAAAGTGCTGTGGCAAAGATTTAGGCAGGCAACAAAAATGTGTAAGGCCATTTATTTTGGCAGTAATGGAATATTTGCTCAGACAAAAAAAAAAAAAAAAAAGATAAATACAAATAAATAGTTAGATAATAAAAACAATATCTTCTGTTCTACTTACTAATGGGATTTCCTCATAGCCATCAGGTGCAATATGAAGGTGCATAGGAAATCTTAGCTTAAATTCAAGAAAAGATTCAGAGTGACTTTTTAATAGACCTTTGTTAGTTAAAACAATACGTCAAAGGACTAAGATGTAGAAGAAATTAAAGCTTACAAAGGGAGACAGCTACTAACAACTTGGAAAAGAGTGGGATAAAGAACATCAGCAAATTCAAATATCAGAATGGGATGGATGGATGGATGGATGGATGCTAGTTCAAGAAATAGCGTGCCACCTATAAATGTCTTGCCCACGGCTCTTCTTGTTTAGTACAGCTTCTAGTGTTTTGTTTCCCTTTGCTAACAAATTCACATGTGAAAATCGATCGCACATCCATGATGAATACTGGGTTTGTCGGGCTTTAAATAAACTCCCCATTCTCTTCCCTTTAAAAGCTTCCTTTTATTCTAAATTATCAACACAATCTTCAGTCATGGGTTTTAATCACCCAATGTTCATCAAA
>JAACJT020000034.1:17889709-17900208 GCA_009936485.2 Gymnarchus niloticus
ATCTCATCTAGCTCAAGCGGCATGGACAAAAGAAATAAAATCTCTCTTAGATGACTACAGGAATTAAAAAGCTCACATTCATTGGGCACCAAAAGTGTATATTGTGGGAAAACAACAGATTAATGAACTGTACAACTGCTCACTCAGTATCTGCACTAATATTATATATGTGGGCCATTAGAACTAGCGTTCAGTCCAGGATATATCCTTGGCTGGACAATTAGAACTGGCATCGGATCCAGGGAATACCCTAACTTTATGCCCAATGCTTGTCAACCATTGCCAGTACTGAAAAACTTTCCTCTTTCTTTCCTCTTAAAATAAGACAAAGTATTATTTCTCAAAGCACAGGCTCATCCAGGCTGCGCAGTCAATCTGCACTTCAATAGAGCCCTTTCATTCCATTATAAAGAAATGAAATTTCAATGCCCCTAAAGTTTTGACTGTCACAAAGGACTGGGACAAAAGCTATAGATTGCTTCACTCAATTGAGACATAGACTAAAACAGTACGTTATTATTTAGCATTGGAGTTCACACTAAGTTTCCCCTAAATTATTCGCATAGTTAGCATTACTGATATTGACACTAGTGAATAACATAATGTCTGGAATTCCTAACCTCCTACAGCAAAATGTCACAAAAGCTCAGACAATGTACGTGTGATGTAATCACTCCTTATAAAGAAAATGAATGTCAGGAACTGTGTGCTGCATTTTGGTACTTCTGCAGGAAACTGCTGTGTGGACAAAATATTAGAAACATCTCATAAAGTTAATAGATATGTAAATTAATGAACAGCCTTAAATTGTTTCTTATGCCATTATTCATTCATTTTAAGCTTACCTATTATTTTTAGACCATGAATCATATTTGTCTAGATCAGAAATGGAGAAAAAATTAGAAAGCAAGGTTTCTTGTGACATATCCAGAGTCATTATGACTAGATTAGCACATCATATGGTTTTAGAGCTAGGCAGCTCTACCCATATAGAGACTCCAGTCACTTTCCTGTGGCTCCAGAAGAGTGTCTCTCTCCAGTTGGTTTCGGAATGCTAACTAGCCGTTCAGACCATCCCCGTGGAAGGCGAGAACCCGCTCCAGGGGCACCCAGCAATTGACACAGTTAGGAGGAAAAAGAAAGGGCAAAACAAAAGTCTATTCACGCCTGAATCCTCCTATGCATCCACCCATCCCCCTATTAAAACAAGAAAAAATTGAGGGAAAAGATAAAGAGCAAGAGAGAAAATCTGGATAGCTTTTGCTTCCATAGCTTCATGCTTTGAAATAAGATGCTTAATGAATTAAAGCTGCCAATCATTTGCATCTATTTTTTTATACAACATTGTTTTGTGCAAATGCTTGTTTTTCAAAACATCATTCAGACAATTATAGCACAAATATCTGTATCTTAATATGATGATTTCTACTGCAGTTGTTCAGGCTGAAATTGCAAGTAAAGGAAAAATGTGGGAATTTACCTCTAAGTGCAAAGAAACCATCGATTTTAAACAAATTTGTTTTTTTTACTGACAGCTCAGGAGTGAAAAGCAAATCGCAGGCGTTGAAATAGCTTCAGATGGGTTTACTCACTCTAACCAAGCCGAGGAGACAGAGTAGAGTAGACATCCCAAGACATCCAAGTGGAAACTCCTTCACATAGTTGAAAGCTACAGATTCTGAGGGTCATCCACCAAAAAACCTCTTTGCATTCTAAAGTCATCTTCTGGATTACTCATACTATTGAATTTGTCTAATTATCTCAACTTAACAAACACAATACTGAGATGAAAGTCTCGAATGCAGGATACCATCCCAACCAATCATGTGACAGCCAAACTCAATTTTCTTACATGACACATAGCACACCCTGAAGTCTACCTCCTCTTAACGAAGCAAATCCCATGGTAACTCACAAATATTAGATGTCACATATATTACACAGAGGATTAATTAAACTTTAGGGCTTCCCTTAAAACAGCAATGAATAAGGCAGACATCAAGTGCTCTTGAGGTCTAAACTGCAAACTGGAAATTCAGCCTTTCCCTAATGTTCACTTAGGAGAACTGTAATTTTGAAATAGTAAAGTTTAATGTTTCTCAATGACCAATCAAATAAGAATTATTAAAAATATATTTCTATTACTTTTACTTTTTTAAAATGTACCCTAAAACTCTTTTTGCATGCACAATAGCCTGTGTTACTTTTGGATTTTAACAGCCTCTAAATGTGTACAAAAATGGTTTGCCAAAAGACAAATATGTGTCAAAGGTCACAGAGTGCTGTCCTTTGGCCTCTGCACCAGATGGAACCTTTTATTTTCCCATGCTGTCAGGGAGCGGCTGGTCAGCCACCTTACGGCATCACACCACACCGCTAAGCCACAGCATACAGCCTAAACAAAGCTTTGTCTCTTTTTCAGGCTTTGAGAATTCCAGCACATGTAAACAGGAAAAGAAACATGAGCCTGCCTGAAAAAGGCAATAAAATAGCATCAGCAAGGAATTCTCCTTTTTCACAATGAAATTGGACTATACACGACATGGAACCTCAATTTTTTCGCCATCTCAATTCACAACTATTGTCCCTCATTGCTACACTACTACTGCTTCAAATCAATAAAGTCTTCTTTTCAGTTACTCAACATGAATATCCTGTGCTCATGTTTACATGAGTTCCAATCTATTTCGCTTTAATCCCACTTACTTGATCTCTGAATGAGAGGGTGATGAAAGAAGAGAGAAAACAAGCGCATAGCTAGCTGAATGTTTATTAGCCACTTGTGGTGACGTTTCACAGATGTGCATCTGATTGGGGAAATGTTTTTCACAGGCATTGGAAGCATATGGGATGTCCAGATCTTGCTCTTACAGAGACACATCATTATGCACAAGAAAACATCCAGAAAGTCTCTTTTCCTGATGGTCAAAGCCTGTTAACATTTTCATCTACCTTTAAACTATTCAGTGATGACACTGGCCGGTGACTTCAACAAGAATCGTTGTGACAAGAAAGAAGTACTTTATACAGCTTCATTATTTTTACTTTTAGGTAATTCTTGTCTTACATCTGAGCACAGAGGGCCAACTATTGTTTATGAATGGCGCCAAAATTCATCAGCAAAATGTAGCATTACATGCCAAATGCATTATTATTATGCCAATGCTTAGAATTCCTTTTGGTCTGTCATGTATAGGTTTTGTGTATACCTTACGTTATCATTTAGGAATCTCAGTATGTTTGAAAAGTTCATTTCATGCTGCTCAACTAATATTACTTCATTTTGAAATTAACATTACTCTGCTGTCCAAATACCAGTAAATATTGAACTGAATTAGCTGTGCAGGTAATATCCAATCAGTAGTTTGTGACATACAATATGCCCTGTGAATTTTTCACTTTTTTCATAATTGCTGCATATACTGTAATTAAACCTGAAAGGTCTGAAGGAAACACTTTATTCCTGAAACAAATACTAAACATATAAACATTAATAAAAAAAAATATATATATATATATATGTCTGAATGAACAATTTGCAGTAGTGATCCCCTATGGATTTCAAGAATAAAGTATATCTATTGATATTTCAACATGGTCAATTTAGGCAACTATTCCAATACATTTACAAGAAATTAAGTCCAGCTTCACACGGCTGGCATCGTTCCTTTGACCACATTTCAGGAGGTAAGCACGTGCGTGCCAGATTTCCGTGAGTCATGTAGTGTATTTACACTGAAATATCCTGTGGATATGATTTGCGAAACTCTGCAATGTTGAACTGGTAAGTTTCCAGTAATGACGTAAGTAGTATTAAGGCAGGTAGACTTACCATCACAGGAAACACAATAACTCAGATTTACTTTGCTACATAACCTAGAGAGCCATTAAAAGTAATATGCTACTTGAACATCTTCCCATCTCTTACAGGCAGTTTCAAAGCCATACTTAGGTAAACTTGCTGCATTTAAAGCCTGCACATTATGAAAAGGATACTTGCCGATTTTTGATTAGCTCTCCAGGAAAGCTCCTTTTCCACTTCTAATGTCAAGAGACTGTTTTACATTTCTAATTTGTCATCCCTACACGAACAGACTGAATTGCCTTCCATGGCCTAAGCTCCTTATACTCGTTGATACATTTTTAAGGTTTTTTTTTTTAAGACTGAACTTAGCAGCCCAGGTAGAGCAGGCCTATCATAGCGCTGGTAAAAACTAGTGTAAACAAAAGATATGAGAACCCCAGGCTTGAAAGCTGTGCTCTGCGTGGGGCTGCACTCTAATTCTGGTTTCCTTAATACCCACAGACAGCACATTAACTTTCCCCACATGATTTAGGAGCAGAAACCAGTACTGCAACTGCGTCCTCCAACAGGTTCACAATCCCACTGCTCCAATATCATGGCAAAATACAGATTTCCGTCCTTGCTATTAACAGCAGAGAGCAGGAATTACTAAAGGCTTTCAGTGGTAACTGTGTCACCCCAGCAGTGGCTGGGGCACACTCATGCTGTGGGACGACCCAGCCTCCTGCTCTCGCCAGAACCTCAATCCTAAACCAGGGCAAGCCCCTGGTGAACGTAGCAATAAGCAACATACACAGAAATATGGAAGGAAAAAGGGTCAATGTAAAAATAACAGAAATTCTGTAACCCACAAACAATCTTGTGTTACATTGCTTATGTCATTCTCCATGTACATTTCATCTTCCTGTTTAATGCAAAAGATGACCTTTCAGTCAGGAACTTGTTTGACATACTTTTATTAATAATGTTTATACATTTCTGCAGTTACAGAAATATCAGTGACAGTCTTCCATAGTCTAGTGTGGATTTATAAAAATGCAATTACCCCCACCCAAATAATAATAATAATAATAATGACAACAACACATTAAATTTGTTAGTAGGCTAATATTTTATGGAATGTTTATAATTGTGGAATGTTTTTTTTTCACAAAATAACAACAGGATTTGTGATTCTTTTATTTTACCAGTGAAGTAAACATTCTGACAAGCATTGTTTTCTATCTTAGGGAAAGACTCCAATTTACACTTTGTTTAAAGGGAAAAAAGCTCATTTAAGAACAAATGAGAGAGAATAAAGCAGTTATAAAAATAAAAACTGACTTGGAGTTAGAAATAGAATATCCCATGTGTTATCATACTTTATTAAATGAATGGCTTATGAGAAAACAGCAATTATATTCAAACAAGAAAGTAGTTCATAAGAACAACAAGAGATTTTATGTATATGTGGCAATTTTTAAAAAAGGATTCAAAGGCTCATTTTAAAAGGATTCAATTTCAGGACTGCTTGTTACAGAAAATCAGATCAATTGCTTAAAAATACTGGCATTAATTTAAAATTATGAATATGAGGGAATATATCTTTTACAGAATGTCCTTAAGAACACAGAGCATTTTAAATAAAATAAAAACTTTAAGAATGAAAAGGAATTGCAAGATACTCTTTTTCTGTTCAGCCACAAAGCACTCTTTCATTCCACTATATGCAGAAATAATATTAAATGTCAAGATACGAATGCCAAGGAGAACACAAAAAGTACATTTATGAGTAACGTCACATCAAGCAACTTTACATATTAAAGCTAAACTGCTGATTGATGATGGGAAAAATAAATGTGATATGTCCCTTGTTGGTTGTATACCAGCTATGTACAAGTATGGAAATTCTGTCAAGACTTGATACTGAGAAATTAGGGGGTCCCTAAATGTAATCCATATTTTGGCTGTGAAATGGCAGTCCCCTGCCAGGGTGAGTGAGACAAGCAATGCATTTCCTTCATTCACCTGTACATGCAAATTGGAGGCTTAAATGGCTGGCTTAGCTACTCCTACCTCTCATAGCCTTATTTACTTGGTCCAGTCAACATGGCATCTGTTCCTCAGGTTCTATGTGTCACTAAACCATGTGTGTGCATTCTGAAGGTCTGAAGCAAGCTTTTTTTTTTCTTTATGGTTAGTAGTGTGGCATGCTATCCACTCGCAAACTGATAGTACTGTGTACAAAGTGTTGAAAATGCTTCTGCTTTGGTACAACAGGACCACAAAGGAACCATCACCTAACTCTATTCCAGAAGCCTGCAGCCTGACTGAAAACCCAAACCTGACTATATCTGAGAAGGGCGACAGTGAAGGAAATAATTTAGACAGTCAGGGAGAGTTCCGAGTCATGCCGAAACACCAGGCAAAACATTGTCACGTTGTGTGTCTAAAGGGGGCTCCAGCCTTTGGCTTTTCATGCATTTTAACACACCATAAATCACTCTACCAGCCTTCCATGCGTTACGTGAATGATATATTTTATTTACACTACAGAGGAAAACACACATGGTAGTTATTAATCATTTTCCACCTTTAATAATGATTCCACTCCCTCTCATTTATCATGACTTCCAACCTTATGGCTGGATTTAGAAGAGGAGGAAGAAAGAAGAAAAACACTTTTCTAGCTAGGAAGTACAGTATTTAAGGAAATGCAACAAAATAGCATCTGTTGTCTGCAAATTTCACTGAAAAAAAAAAAAAATACAGTGTCTGATGGAACTGTCGCAAACTGAAAGAGTTCATGCTTTTGTTGACTGGAAGTCCTTAAAAGACCAGAGGAGACTCATCTTTCCCTGTTCACCTGCAGGGATATAATGTCAAATATCACACATTATTCATCTTCATTCCACCAGGTTAAAATATTTACTTTAAAATAACAAACCATCAGAGATATATGCATCTTTGCATAATATATTTATATCCCAAAAACGTTATAATTTACTGAAAATCTGTCAGAGAAACTCATAATTCTGCAACCTCTCCCAAATCGTGATGACACTACAAATGAAATATCAGTGCACTTTATTTAATAACAAATAAAGAGAAAAGATAATTATGAACATTATTGAAAAGAACAGTACCTTTTTGAAAACACGTTAAATTTAAATTATATATTCAATATCTTGATTATTAGAAATTCACAAATATTAACAAGAAGACATTTAAATTGTTCAGTATATAACAGTCAGTGCAACTGTGAGGTAAACATGAGCTGTATGCACTCTATGATGATTAACCACCTGATATTCTATCAGATAACAAAAATGAAATTCCGTAAGACATCCCGGTTCTAGTCAACAAACAACCAGTTGAATTATCTGACAATTATAGTTTCTCTTTTAAGATCCAATCACTAATGATGAAAATCAGCTTACTGTTAGTTTCACTTTAACTTTTTGATTCACCGGAACAAAAGGTTTTTGATCCTCGGAAAAAAGGTTTTTTAGACAGTAAACAGCTAATTTACGGAAGTAAGTCAATTAGCTGTCATGTCAGTGTAACATAGCACAAGAATGAGGACCTGCTGTGGGTGGTTCTCTGAATGTACATTGCACGACAGTGACACAGATTGATCTTTAAATAAACACTCCAAATTTCATTCTGTAACAAATACTTTGTCTTTTAATATTTCCCCTAAATAATTGCTTGTATATAGTTTTCCTACTTTTCCTTTTACAGTTTTAGATTACGTACAATTAACTACTTTTCATGAATCAGATATTTCTATATCTTTTTGTAACTTTATCATTTTAAAATATGATAATGTTGCTTCACACCTCCAGGTTTGGCTGTGTGAATGCCATTTCTGTTCTGTATGTGTAGAGTCTGCATGGTCACCACGTGCCCTGTGTCATCCAGTTGCTCTGGTTTATTCTTGCAGTCCAAAAACTTGCAGTTAGGCCAATTTGTGTATGATTGTGTGTGTGTGTGTTTGTGTGTGTGTGTGTGTGTGTGTGTGTGTGTGTGTGTGTGTGTGTTGCCCTGTTATGGACTGGTGTCCTGTCCAGGGTGTTGGCCAGACTTGTGCCTCTTGCTGCCTGGGATAGGGTCCTCGGCCCCTTGTGACCCTGACCAGGATCAGCAATTAGAAGACAGACGGATGGTCAGTCATTAAACTATAAGAGGTGCATGCAATATGCAGGAATTATCCTTTCATTTTAAATGTAAATTGTGCAAAACAAGTCTGATTGGAATTCCTGCGCGCTTTTGGCGTACTCATGCGTGGATCATGATATTTAGGTGTACATTTCATAATCGCATTAATATCTTTTTCATTTCTCATTTGTGTGACTGCTTGCACGACACGCTCTTTAGTGGCCTAACTGCAAACTATGTGCATAGCCAGATGTTAACCTCTCCACCCAGGGAATTCCTGAGCAGAGGATAGTTCCGGAAGATAAAACTCATTTTGAGCACTTGAGTGCCACGATAAATAACCATTAACTTTTTTGCCCCTGTTTTTTCTGTTTCTCCATCAATGATATATTGAAATCTTTGAGCCGATAATCCTGTTAATGCTATAGCTGTTGTCTATGTTACATTTGTTTTTTTCTAATCTCTTTCTCTGGCTTCTTTTCTCCTCTGCTCCTTGGCTGACCCCAGTCTACATTTTTTCTCTCTACAGCTTAGAGAAATTCAGATTGATACCAAATATAATGGCTATTGTGAGATTCATAATCATTGATAGTATGATCAAGGGCGGTTAAGCCTGAATGACTGAGTGATTTGACATTAATGCAAGCAAGAGTTCACAAAGGCACAACGGTGTGTATGTGTGTGTGTTGAACAACCTTGTGAATCTGATGAAAGACATTTGATTATTTATTTAAATACTAGACCTGATATATAGTGCATCTTTTATACAACATGCACTATATATCAGCCCATTATAAATGCTAAACATTTGGACAGCTGAACACAAGTGAAGTGAGTTGGAGTTAAGTACCTTCCTCATGGGTAACAGGCAACAACTCCCCTGTTTTTGACAGACAGCCTTTCAGTTTCAGGAGCAGTCCAGTCTACATAGTTCATGCAGCAATACACCACTGTCACCCACTTCCATTGGCTATGAGGCTCTCTTTTATGAAAAAAAATGTATGCACATTTCACAAACCAATCTTAGAGCATTAGTCCCTTTTCCAAAACCTGCATCTGCTACAGATTTTAAGAAGAGAGATTAAGCAATGGAAAGTGTAGAATTGCGTTGCATCGACCCTAAAATGTCACAGAAACTCACCGAACAAATCAGGGACATTGTGTAAGCATCCAACACAGACATTAAGGGACAGAAATGTGATTTAGTTAATATCAGAATCCGGATGATCTTCCTAATATTTATATATTGTCAGTTCCTAAATACAGTACTCTGTAGTATCAGTAAGGGACCTGCTCTTATAACAAGACAGCACAAGTTTTAATAAGTTGTTGGCTCACAAAGGACAATTATGCATTATGCAAAAGAAAGAAATTATTATATTATTATATTAACTTAGTTTTAAATTTACACAAGAAAGAAATACCAGCCAACAGTTTACATACTAAAATACAAGAACACCATCTGACTTTATTGTTTGTCCTATATTAACAACATTAAAATAATTTTCCTAATTCATGTTGAACTGATAAATTCAAGAAGCATTTTAAAAGAATTTTAAAAATGCATTTTAAAAACTCTAAAATGTCCCGACAACTCTGAATGAAAAGGAGTCATGAGTTAGATTGATGGATGGACATCTAAAATAAAAAAAAATACTGGCACACATCTGTTTTCAAATTAATCCCACATTGCATTCTATGAAGAAAGTTCTTTTTCAATTCATTATATTATTCTGCGCAACAAATATAATTCAAAAGCTGCAAAAGTGAACCTTCTCGCATCTCTGTAATATTGGATTCACTCTGAGGAGAGATTGCCCACTAAAAGCCGCAAAAGAGGATACTGTTGCTTTAAAAGCCACAAAAGAGGATACTGTTGCTTTAAAAGCCACAAAAGAGGATACTGTTGCTTTATAGGAAAGTCTGGTAGATCATTTCATTTCAATTTTCTGTGTTATGGCAGGATTAAAAGGGCAGGGCTGCTCTTAAACCTCACACAGGTCCTCCAGTGTCTCCCAAGGAACACTCCTTTGCACCCTCACATTCAACCAGTCAGACAAGATGAAGTACAACAATGATGACACACACAGACCATTCGTTTAAATATCTCCAGCAGAATACAAAAAGGCCACTTTATGCATCTGACAATATGGTGGAAGATTAGACATTTGGACAGCAAAGAGGAAGTCTGCTCTTCTTCAAAAGCACATTGTGAGTTCTGTACAGGTCTGTTACTACATTTTGGGCACTAATGAAGGGCTGTAAAAGGTGTAGCTGGCAGAAAATGGTATCTTCGAATGGCATGGGGTAGATAATAGGAGAAAACCTCCAAGATCTTTTCAGAGTCAAAGCCTTAAAAAAGTCACCAACAGATTTCTGCTCTTGTATTTAAAACCATTGATATAAGTGACTAGTTAGACATGAGAGCTAATAAAAAGCACCTAAAAATATAAAACAGACTACGGACTATAGAGTAAAAAAATGTAACATCCATCCATCCATCCATCCATCCATCCATCCATCCATCCATCCATCCATCCATCCATCCATCCAT
>JAACJT020000034.1:17901913-17936264 GCA_009936485.2 Gymnarchus niloticus
AAAAATGTAACATCCATCCATCCATCCATCCATCCATCCATCCATCCATCCATCCATCCATCCATCCATCCATCCATTTTCTAACCAGGCCATTTAGCACATTCTCTCACTTAACAATGTTTCATCAGACAGGGAGACAATAGGGTTGCGATCAAGGTTCATGTTAATAAATATAGGTAGCAACCCATTTCATCCAAATTATGCCACATGCCCCTTATCTTCTTCGTATTACAATATAAACGTGGGTAAAGATTATCTATGTGGTGTAGCTTAACAGAACAAAGAAAAGGAGTCACTGCTTTAGCAGTTAGTTTTAAACATTGATTATACAATAATATGCTATGTGATTTTACCCATTAGCTATTCGTAATTTCACATTATACAGTTTCACCAAGTTAACTGGATTTTCTCTTTAAGGTATAATTTCACCTCGATTTGAATAAATGTAAAATGGGCACTGAATGACCTATCCTGGTATAGGTCTATTCAAGGCAGCACAGGTCACAGGCTTGGGTATACACTCTGGATGGAATGCCACAAGCAAATACATTCAAGTCCTTGCACAAAAAAGCCAATGGGAGAAGACTACATATTGCATTTCAGCATGGAAAAACTAATATCAACATACGTGCATTTCAATTTTGCTTTAAATGCAGTATCCGGAGCATTTAACGTGTGTTACTGTATATGAGCAGCATTTTTAGACTAAGAACCCAAACAAAAAAACTAGGTAGCATTTCCGTTTACAAGGGTGGGGCAAGTTTACACTGAAAATGTGAGGGTTCACAATAACTTTGATTGTCTGTCAATAGGTGAAGTGTAAAGATACAAAACAACAGCCAGGGCTCAAATGATCACACCTTTGCTCTAGGACCACTGCCAAGAGGGACAATATTAGTCAATATAGACAACAAATCTAGGCTGAATGCCCCCTTGCGATTGCATGTAATTACTAGCCTGTTACGGTTTGGTAACTCTCCTACAGGAAATGCTAATGCCTAGGTCCCTGCTCAGGTGCCATACCAATGTGCTGGAGACCTGCCAGGGTGACTGAAAATTGAAATTGTGGTCTGCGAAATCCTTGGGTGCATTGGGACCACTGTTTCTAAACACTGGGTCAGGTGTCAGTGATCTGAAGCAAGGCGGTGGTGTTACAACATACTGGGGGTCTACAGTTGTTTCCCTGTCAATGTCAATTCCATTTTGTCATATAAAAATAGCCAAAACCAGAGGTGTATTGATCTAAACATTTCAGCACCTGTGGCTAAACTTGAGGAATAATGGAAAAGGGTTACATTATAGTTTAGTGTATGTGAATCTGATGGTATTTGTGTTCAACAAAAAAATGAAAAAAACGAGTTGAATTAAAAATGTAAAAAAATAAATGTAAGCATAGTGAATGTAAACATTATTTTGTGTGAAAAGGATACATCTTTGGGTAGATTAAAAGAAAAATCTCTGAACATTCAATCTCAAAAGTTGCTAATAATTTAAAAATAATAATTTAAATACAGTGTATTGATCTATTATTGCACAGTTTTGTACAGAAACTATGCAAGATTCCTCAGCCAGACCAGGCTGTCTGGTATTTGCACTTCCATTAACCACTTCCCTGAGAAACCTGTTCTTTCATTACATGCTGCAGGTCAGAGAGTGCTACATGGGAGATTGAGAGGTTATAGAAGGCATGATGGCAACCTGCAGATATCCTACGAGTCCCTAGGAGGCAGTGATGTAGCAGCCCACTGAGAAAACCCTACCTGTCGACCTTTCTCCAACCTCAATGGAATAATTATGCACTGCCGAAACAGAGCTCTCATTGCAATCGGCTGATGGCATAGATCTGAGTCAAACACATCATGTACTCAGTTTGATATCTATTATTATCTGAGCAATGTATGACATTATACAAGCTAACCAAGTATTATTTTAATATCCACATGCAGATACCATGGCATTCTAATAGAGAAAAAAAGAATCATTAACTGTACATAAATGAAAAATGCTTTCAGAAAATATTTTCACAGCATGCTTTCTTGATACTCAAACAGACACAAATGTGTATAAACTTTGGAGATACATGATTTCTTGTGCAAATGTAAAAAAATTACATTATTCCATTTAGCCTTTTTCAAAGGTATTCAAAATCAGAAGAATTCTTGACATTCAGAATTCAAACATTCTGCATAATGGGGATAAGTAAATACAAACTTAAGGAATATTCAAGTTTAATGGTATGTTTTAGGTTTTGCAGAGAGAGCGAGCAATAGAGAAAGAGAATATTCACATTCTCAAGTATTATATGTATTAGCATTAAATAACTTATGTCAATAACTTTTTGATATTCAGAATTCTGCAATACCGAGTGATAAAATATATTGTTTTTATAAAGAAAACATTTATAAGCTTTACATGCAGTGTACCTCTACAATGGTATTTCATATACACGCATTTTCGAAGATAAGACTGGGTAACATAGAACCTATCTGTATACAACATACTTCACACTTAAAAATTAAATATGAGTGATTAATAAGGTACACCCATAAAAAAATACTGAATGAGTATATTATGCCAGTACTTAAGACACAACAAATATGAGCACCGTACTTGAAAGATCATGGATATGTGAGGCCAGGTTAACTGTCACAAAGAAACACAATGCACTGTATCACTGCAGTATTAATAAAGGGGGTGAAGGCTTTTGAACACAAGAAAACTTATGGAAAATATTTCTCACCCAAGGACATAACACCAGATGTGCTAAGACTTATGGGAGCAATCATAGGTGGCCAAGGCTCGGCTGTGGGCCTTATTAAGTTAGGCTGTGATCCAGCACCTTCAACTTATTAAGCTGTCAAGAGTTTCAATGATTAAAACCAAAGAAAGGTCAGTGGCAGACCTTCAGCATTCTGCAGGCTTGATATTTTCTTTAGGCCTTATATCTAATGAAGACGTTTTACTAGATACATGTAGGTGGAATTGGTGCTATGCATTTTGCAAGATGACCTTTTTTTTTTATAAGATTTTGATCAGATATTCAGCTGATTATTTAGTTTTGATGAATTAATTCCTGAAATTTTGCAAAAGAAAAAAGTAGTAATACCAAACCAACATGGCACTGGTAGTGATGAGACAAATGAGGCTTCAAAACCCATCATGAATGGGTGTATCCCAACCTACTCAATCAATGTTGGTGCTAAATAAGGCTTCAAAACCCGTCATGAATGGGACTATCCCAAACTAATCAATCAATGCCAATGCTAAATGAGGCTTCAAAACCCATCATGGATGGGAGCATTCCAAACTGCTTAATCAATTTTGGTACTAAATGAGGCTTCAAAATCCATGGTGAGTGGGAGTATCCCAAGCTTCCGTTCAATGCTGCCTGGCAGTTTGAGATTCTCCCACACACCATGGGTTTTGAAGTCTTCTTTGTTCCCTCACTGCTACTAGGCCCCATAGTAGGCTTTGCACATCATCAAATGAGAACATCAAAGGCAACACCTTAATGGGAATGGGTTAAACTGTAAGAACCGTATAGGTACAGATCCAGGAACAGTAAGCTTGGCTAGGGCTATCTCATAATATAAACCATTTCTACCATTTCTACTGACAGCTGCATTTCAACTATTTTTGCTTTAATTTTAACGCGACCAAGTGTGATTAAAAAGTAAAGTTTTGAGGAAGAAAGTATTGAGGTAACTAAGAGATGTCAGAAATTGAAATTAGATGATGGAAGACATTCCCGTCACAAAAAACGTTGGCCTAAAAACACAAACAAAAAAAAAAAAAAACATGTTGAGTCTACCTGTTCAGGTTCAGGGATTTTTTTTGCTGTTTTTTTGTGAATTTGAGTCTTAAATGTATCATGCTTTCAGAAAATATACAGTAGCTTAACTCTTCAAATATTGAAAATGAATTTTATGCTTGTGAAAGTGTGTTTATTTCAACCAATAAATCCAAACAGCTGCAGATTTCTCTCTGTATCTGGAGAAATATCAACCTTGTTCACACAACTCAAATGAATTGACTAATTTGGATTATTTATCAAATACTACTTACGTTAATAAATATGTGGAAAATATTATAATGGTGTTAGACAAATAGTATCAGAATTTCATAAAACAAAGTCTTCAATTTTGAACAATTTCTCACAGAATGGATTACAAGAAAAACAAATCAAAGAGCACAGTATGTAC
The DNA here is from genome assembly GCA_009936485.2 of Gymnarchus niloticus. Taxonomy (NCBI): domain Eukaryota; kingdom Metazoa; phylum Chordata; class Actinopteri; order Osteoglossiformes; family Gymnarchidae; genus Gymnarchus; species Gymnarchus niloticus. The sequence goes on from JAACJT020000034.1 coordinate 17,906,116, forward strand.
TGTTGTTCTTTGTTGAATGGGTAGAACAGAGTTACATGTCATTGGGGTTGTTTTGCTTATTGATTATTTACAAAAAGATTGCCCATTACAAGTGTTAAGACACTTGTATAAAAAATACTTTGGGTTTTACAGTTCCAGATAATACTGGGGAACATTGCATTTTTGAGGGTACCTCAGGGGATAATTTTAGACCAATTTGTGGCAAATCCCTCCAATCATGTGAAATCACTACTGTACTATTGGTAGTAAAACACAGTTTAGACATACTCACAACTGTGTTAACCATACATTGATGAATATAGACTAAAGTGGAGTTAAAATTCCATTCAGTCCTTTGACTAGTATAGTCCGTATTGCAGCAATTACTGATCTTTTGCATGGCAGCTTTAAATGCATACACCTAATAATATATTAGAATTTTTTTTATATCTCTTTCTGAAAAGACTTTGAAATGCAGTTCTGTACACCTGCTTATTTTTACGTGCAATTCCCATTCGAGAGTTGCAATCTAAATAAAGCCAAAAGAAAGAATATTTTGGGTAAATTACTGTTTTGTCTCAGAAGCTTGTTTTGACCATATAAAGAGTGTTGACATTCTTGTTATTGCTCTAACAAGCTGAATTTCATTTTCACAGTATTTCAGGTGAATTCCAGTCCACGCAGGTTCAAGCTGAGTTGCTGATTTTCTGTCAGCCTCCACTGTGCGTTACATAAATATTTTGCCTGAACTTGGCATTATTTTGGGTGACATGCAGAGATGCAATGCTTTGCAAACAGCAGAACCCAATTATTCAAATCCAAAACCAAGAGGTTTGCAACACAAGGATATATGTACAGGGGCACATATAGATGGTGTTTGTCACACAGATTCAAGATAATTTGCATTACCTTAAATGGCAGGTGTCCACTATCAGTTACACCAAGGCAGGCTTATTTCTTTCAATAAGTATTCAGGTTTGCTGGAGAATCTGCATTTGTACATATATGTATTTGGGTCACAACCTTTCAGCATAAGCAGCACAGCCTTCACCACTATTTATTTAAAACCTCAGTTCTTTTCCTCCTCTCTGCATTTTAGCTTCTAAAGGTAATGACTCAAATCCTGGTGCCCAATCTCTACACAGTGCCTTTCAGCAGAATTGTGGTTCCCAGGCCCCATCCAGTAATGCCTCTTCAGCTGGCCTAATTTTTAATGTGCAAATGCAGTGCAGACGAGGATCATCAGAACATCACTGGTGGCAAAATGAAAGTGTGTCTGATATGTTCCACCTAACACGCTCAACTGTTTTGTTCCTCTATGGATTCCACGGCCTGAATAGAAATATTTTACCTGAGGCGTACTTTCCCCATTATTCTGCATTACTTGCTTAACAGAAAAGGGAAAAAAGCGCTAAAAGATTAATTTTTTTTTGTTAAAGTTATTACACTTTTCAGAGTAAATACCTTTATTGTAGAGTTCACTTCCAGTTAAACTTTATGCAATGTGCTCATTGTAAATACCCTGTTAGAACTATTAGAAGAAAAAGTAGTAAAAGAACATGAACTCTAAGACTGTATTTGAAAAGGTTCACTCAAGCCATCCATCCATACATCTTCTAAATGCTCATTCAGGCCTGGAGCCTATCCCATGTGGCACAGGGCACAAGGGTGGGGTACACCCTAGGTGGGATGTCAGTCCTTTGCAAGCCACATACACACTCACACACAATCACATACTATTAGCCTAATTGTGTATCTTTGGACTGCAGGGTGAAACCTGTGAAGTACGAGGAGAACAATCAAACTTCACGCAAATACAAATCAATGACCTGAAGGTATGAGGCCACTAAACCACCATGCCTCCCTTCACTCTCACTCACTCACTCACTCACTCACTCACTCACTCACTCACTATTCCTTTTGTAGGAAATCCCTGTATTGTGTGCAGCACTTTGTAACATTTTATGGATTCTCTGACAACTGTGACTCATTATATAGTGCATTATAAAATACAGACAATGTACACTGCCATTCTCCATTTATATGGATATATCTTAATGCAATGTGAAGGTGCTGTCTGCTGTTAATTGACTACACATACAGTAATACACACAAGATGGTGGAAGAGGCTTTCCTTGTATACAATCATAACAGTAACTTATAATGATGCTAACAATCTCTGCAAAGACTGAAGCTGACATTTCAGATTTAACCATAACATATTACCATTCATAATAATAATCATAATAAATAGATTTTAATAAATTGCTAGTTTGCACATTCTATTTCTGTTTTATTTTGTCTTTTTTGTATTTTGCGATGTGCAAAGCTTAGAGCATCTTGAAATGCAGTTACTAAAACCTATATAGTACACTATACAGGCAGTTGGGAGCAATTTCAAATACAGTCCAAGTGTTCAAAAGCTTTTTTTGGCAGGGTATGCACCGCCTAGAAGACCAGCACCTATTTCTCATTCCCTATGATGTGTATGTATTGGTGTTTTTTATTTTTTTCCCCAGCTCCTGGTAAACTGGAGGTAGCTGGTGAGCACCTAAACCTAGCACCCCATCCCACATAGCCCAGCAACCTGGAGCATTCCTTACTCCCACCCTACCCAGTGGGGTCTGCTTTCAGTAACATCCTGAAAGGCAAATATGTCTATCCATTTACTTTCCTGTCCCTTGCAAACCATACCCAATCTACTATAATTCTCCTCAAGATGAATTGTTTACCTAATAATGATGACCCCAGTCTCTGTCCAGCCCTCTTCATGATTGTCTTCACTCTGGCAGCCATATATGAACCCAGAGTGATATGATACATGAAATTAAATGCATGCTTTGTAAGTCATTATGCCTATGACAAAATGGACCACAGGATGATAGTTTAACATTGGTAAAAATCATGAAAAATTTCCAGTGAAGTGGCAGTTTTTTTCCTGTATGCTGACAGGGTTATGAATCCTGCCCTAGCTTATTTCACTTTATTTTTACATGTCTCTTCATCTTTGCAATGGGTTCACTCTCTGCAGTCAGACTTCCTCCCATAGTACAAACATATGTTGTTGACTTGTGGTCCCAGATCACCACAACCTTAAATGAATGTAGAAGAATACTTGGGGTCAGTCAAATAGCCAGCAGCCTGCACTCTTGAATGACCTGTGTTATTTGAGGTTCTGCAGGACACGCACAAAATGTGTGCAGGTTATTGACTGTCGAGGCATGAGAAGGTGCCAGTCAATATAACAACACACTCAGAATGGATAGAGACAGGGAAACAGTCTAAACAGCCTGTCAGTTTCTCTGCTCTCTCTTATTGGACACTTTCTCACATGAAAGCTATACAGTCGAGACTTGAACCTACCCTGCACAACCACCCCCAGAACCACTGCCGTCACTCCTGAAGATCAGGGAGGGGTCACATTGTCTATATGATCTTAACTGTGATGAAGCGGAAATATCAATAGACACTGAATTTCAAAGTGTCCCATCGTCAATCAATCTTAAGCAATTCAACTGAAGAATATTTCCTTTACCAATTCATTTCTGATCAAAAATTAAAATAGGTCAAATTCATTTTGAAGCTAAATGCATAATTATATCAATAGTACATGGTCCAAGACTCCAAAAACAGGTAAACAGAAAGAGGGAAACAAAATTATTCCTTAAAAACTTAAAGTACAGGAAATCCCAGAGTTCACTGTGAGTTCAGGCAGTGGAGGCCAGCAGCATTGCAGTGGGAAAAGCATACAAATCTCTATTTATCCTGAACTTCCTTGCCTATAGGTGTTGCTAAAATGATTACCTGCCAGCAATCAGTCCCTCAACAAATCAGCTTTGAACTGGCCAAAGTAGGCTGAATTATCACATGGGAACCAGCTCCAGACTGCATGACCTGCATCCAGTTAGGTGAGACACTATCAGTTGCATAATTCCCCTGATGGCTATGATGAGTTCAAAGCAGCTTTAGCAGGAACCAAATTATGCAGATAGCTGACATATAATCGTTTTACTGAGAGTGTCTCTATAATAAGCACCAATCACACATGCACACATACACATAGAAACAATCTGCTGAGAAAAAAAAAGAAAAAACCTCTTATCTGAACCGTGGGTCATCACTTTAAAAACTTAGTGGCCTTAGACTGTGTTTAACAGAATAATTCATCACCATTTTTGGAAGATTATACTCATTGTTCAGAGGTTAGTGGTACTGGAAGAAAGTGATGTGTTTATTCATTTTGCATTCTTGTTGTTTCACAAGTCTTTCATGCTCATGTTATCCCATAATCCCAGTGAGAAGCGCTGAGCTTGTCGACCACTACTTTAACGCTAAAAACACAGGACCAGTACTGTGCATGTCTCTGCCACTCGCAAAATCAGTCATATTCATTCATTTATCAATGCTATTGATACCTCTTCAATAAATGAAACACAAGACAATCAAACTTTAGTATGCAGCTTTGATTTCCATTGTATTACTTCATATACGTAGATGCTGTGGGATCTTGTGTGATGTATTGAGATATTTTCAGAAGGATTTCTTTAGTGGATTGAAGTTTGCCAATTATGCAGTTAGGTGAGTCATTTACAAGCCATGAAAAAGTGCAGTTTCACACAATGGCCTGCACAGTTTCCATTCCTCAAAAATAAGAAATCACCTGACTAGACAGCTACAGTAACATAAACACCCCAGAAGCAGGACACACGCATCTGAAATTTGCTTTGTCTTTTTATAAATAATAAGAGCTGCCACATTGTTAACTGTCTTCAAACAATGGGGACATGGGTTTATTTTTTGTAATATAATTCACCTTAATATGTGCCTCTCTGCTTTAGGATTGTTTATTTATAGTCTTGACTAAATATTTTTATATCTAGGGATTTTTTTAAAGTGCCAAATACAGTGTAATAATGGCTTGATATAATCTATAGTATGGTACTTCAGATATGGTGATGTATTTAACACAAATCTCTGTTAGGTATGCTCTGTTCAGTCAGGGGACAGATATATGGTAACACAGTGGCACTAGGCCCAAGGGCTGATGATGAGTTATTCTACTCAGCCAATCAAGTATTAAAAATGTCTGGCAGCAATATGCATGCACGCATGCACACACACACACACACACACACACACACACACACACACACACACAATAACTGGTGCTGCAATAGTACTAATACTGCATCAGATTAGCCTCTGTGGCATAGAGTTAAGTATTAGCAGACACAGACACTGGAGAACACATAGTGATGCAGAGTACTTGTAGTGTGATAAACATTTCAGGCTTGTTGGACTGCGCATGAAGTAATATTGCATTTCTGTACACTTATTTGAATTCTTGTAGCCTTTCTTTTTTCATGAATAAAGTTGTCATTGAATGTAAAGCTACCTAACAGCATTGATAATATTGGAAGAGTTTTATTATCATTTCAAGCAACAATGTGTGTTATTATGTAGTATGGTTGTGCACGTTCTCCCAGTACCCCCTTGGAACTTAAACTTACACTATTGTGGCTTCTACAATACCATCTAGTATGTTGCAATACCTGCCTACATGCTGAAAGGCCACTCTGCAGTTTACATGTGTTCCGCCCCATTTAGCATGCGATGCAGGCATGGTGCTATGGAGACTTTTAACCCTGGTGGGTGGAAACACGTAAGTTGACTGGGGACCTCCAGGGAGCACAGGGCTCTAATGGTAATTTGAGTGTAAAATCTGATCTCTGGAAGAAAGGTCACCATATCTGCATAAGCCCCTTGAGCCAGGCTTAGAGCCCTGTCTGCCTTCGAGTAAAGAGGCACTTTCCCTTGTCTTTAAGGCTGCTTTAGTTCCAGGGAGGAAAAACTCCTGTCAGAATCTGGGGAGTTGAATGATGTTTGTGCATGATCGGCTACACTCTGCATCCAAAGTGGGGACTCAGGAGGTGCCTGGTCAATACTGTGCCCATGTGTCCTCTTGCTGCAACAGTATTGCGTTGTTGTGCTAAAATAACAAATCGGGCCTCTTCAGTGGTAGATGGAGGAAGTTTTATTGAACCTGAGAATTTCATTCATCAGTGCTGTCAAATATTAGAGGGGAAGCCCAGTTCAAATCATGTGTATAAGCATATGTTGTTTTGTTTAGATGCTTTATCAGCCTTGAATTCCCTTAAATTTTGTTCAGTTTCCAAGGCTAATCAATTAAAACTGGACTCAGACACCTGGCTACATAGAATTCTAGTGAAGGACTAGGAAGACCCTAATCAAGTACACTGGTCCCATTCCTTGGCACACACATTCAGCTATAGGCAGACTCAGTCATATATATATATATATATATATATATATATATATATATATACACAGAGTGCCTAAATTATATAAAGAACTACAATTTCCCTTAGATCACTGCACTATTTAATCATTTCTACTTAAAGCGCAGTGCTGCATAAATAGAGGTTGGTTGCTTAATTACACTGACACATATGTGCTTCTATTTGAAAAGAGCTGCTTAGAAACAGGAAAAAAAAAAATGTTGTAACCATCACTCGCTGCAACAGATTTAAGAGTTCGGGTAATCGAAGGGGCTGGGCAAATCTAAACTGTTTTCATAATAAAAATAGTGTCAGGTTTAATTTCCCCCTCTGAAGCCATTTCACAATGAAGTGTTTTGAAGTGACCACGGAATACAATCCCAGGAGTATTAGTGATATTTTAAAACATGTGGGAGTACTTTTCCTTAAACATGAAAGAGACCCTTTTCCCAAAGGGAAACAGGACAGCCGCCATATAATGTTAATTTTGACAACTTCTCTTGCTGTTTTCTATGTAATTAACCTTGAAACTGGCCACTCAGTTTCTTTGTAAGTGTCCCGCCATTGCCAGGGCTCACTGAAATAAAATGGGTTCTGCACTGTTCAATTTTTACTTGTCTGAACAGAAGGCAATATTTAAAAGCACAAAATGCTAGGATAATTTAAATTCAAATGTCAAAGTTGAAATGATTTAACCAAAAATTCTTAAAAAAATAATCTGAAATCCAAGGTGATATTAATGCAATGAAAGAAACAATGTCTGTGGATTATAGAAAACTCAAGTAACATCTAAAAGATCAGACTTTTAATACAGAATGATGCATGCCTATGCAACAGTAACAGTTATTTATTTGTAAAGCAGTCACATATCAAATACAATTACTATGGATCACGATGCTCACACAATATTTTGCTCATATTTTTCGAGATGAGTATTAATTTAATCAAAATCTACATAATTTTCTCTTTTTTATTGCTGTCATTTAAAACAAAACAACTGGAAAAGAATGCTACAGGTTTAGTATGGCAAACAATCTAAAAATGTGACAATACAATGCAGAAAACAAGGCGAAATGAAACATTACTTTAAAAAAGTCGATGAGCGAGAGATCAATGGGATGCATGTAATGGATGGCGATGGATTGCAGTTTTAATTTTATACCGCTTTCCAAAGCATTGCAATACCTACACTGAATAAATGTTAACCTGTAATCCCTTTAGTTAGAATGTCGGCATTGTCTGTCCTCCTTTACAGGGGCCACCATTGATTTCCCTTTATTGAAAACATAGCACTCCCAGATTGATTGCTCTCAATTAAATATGCAGAGAATGTTTCCTTTAAGCTGAATATTCTTAATATTGAATATGTGTGCCCAGGAAATAAATTATGTATCACAGCAAATAAAAGAAAATGCATGGAAAAATTCAACTGAATTTGGAATTTCTTGTTCTATCCCATTTTGCCAATGAGCCACTCTTAGACTGACCTCTGATCTAGACCCCTGACCCTTACCCTAAGATAGCTGACCAGTCACCACTCCGAGGACAGAAAATTAATAGAAAGGCTGCCTGTTAATTGCATAAGAGAACATCTAAAGGATTCATCACCTCAGTCATGGCCAATGCCTCCCTTTGACCTCTTGTTTCCCTTAAGACACTTCTTGTTGGTCACATCTGTGATTTTCCTATACCCACCAATGTTTGCCATATAATTATTCAGCATCAAACCTTATTAATCAAGTCGATGCCACGTTTTAAATGGAAATTGGAGGATTAATACAAGCATTCATTTTGTCCGGGAAATCTTGATGGCTTTAGCTCACTAATCGAATTGCAATAGAAAAAAAAAGCGATGGACAGACCTGATTGAATTAGGAAAGGTCTGCTGCACATTAAATTACATCTGCCAGCAGGGTCCAGGTTTCATGGTAACACACAGGTTTTGCTATATGGCTCCTAATGACATACTGGTGGTGAAAATGTAAGTGTTTAATCTGTATGCTTTCAATGAAGTTATGGAATGCGTATTATTATGCAAACCAAATGAATTTATATAAATAGACAATCACACACACACTATATGGTACATATTATGCATTTTTAATGGAAGTCTCCCTCTAATTTTTGGTTCTCGTCAGCTGGTTATTTGGCTGTGCTGATTGGTTTCCAGCCTGAATGTGTAAGTCAGACAATGGCTGAGTCTTCAGACAAACTTAACAGGAGCACGCACTGTCAAAACACAGACAAAGTCTATATGTAAATATGACGTAACGGTAATAGCCTCGACCCTGACTGGGATCACAGGATAGATCATGTATGCGTGGATAATGGTATCAGAAGCAAGAAAAAAGTGATCCAAAACCAATAAATCACACAGAGATAAAGTAACATAAATCAAGTAAATACATTCGCATACACATAAAATCATACTTCCATACACATGTAAAACCAGAAAGATACATCTGTTTACTATAATCTTCTGTATCCACCGGATGTTATGTGGCAGTGTCCAGTAAATTGATGGACAGCTTTGATTGGACACAGCTGACAGCTGTAAAAGCAGTTGTCGCCTCCAGTGTTGGTAGATACAAGGCTGCCACAGGCACAATTCTGCACAACAATTGCAGTCAGAAAGGGTGAAGGTGTTCTTTCTCTTGCTTGTCATTTCCTGTCATTTCTTTTTCAAGCGACAACAACTCACGAGCCCCATATTTGTGGGAATGTACAGTATTTCATCTCTCTGCAGCTTCCTTTAGAGAAAATTTCCTTTCTCTTTTTGACATTTCTTGACAGTATGCAGATAGATAAGATTTGTAGCATACATAGACCATGCTAGGATAAAAATATGTCATGTGGTTGTGCTTCGCAAAACAGAGTATGCTCCTGTCACTAAGCATTGTATAAACTGGATATTTGGCTGAAATTAAATAAATCCTCAACATCTTGCCATGTCTTTAAATGAAAGAAAGAAAAATAATAATAACCTGGTTTACAAAGGTTAATATTCTTGATGCATCAAATTACACAATTTAAAAAAATCTGTGAATGACATGCATTGTACATTAGTCAGAAACAATTTGAGGTCTTGGATTGCATAAATGCTTATTGATATTGCGATGATGAAAGCTACGTTCGACAGACCGCATACATATTTATGAGGGGGCAGATCATAATTTAAAACAAAACATAACTTTAAAAAACAAGGCGATTCAAGTTCAGACACCCAATGAAACAACACGTGTTATGGAGAGCACCCACTTTCAGTCCTCTAACAGACAAACTAAAACCACCAAAATAAATCCTTAAGACCTGCTGGATCTTTAATTGATGTCATTCATGTATTCCGTGCTCAGATACCAGTTTATTCTGCTTGCATATTCTTCTGCGTAATGGAGAAGAACTAAAGGCTAGAACTCTAGGTTTCATATTTGTTGACTGTAATTGATCCTTCACAGTTTTATTTTTGACAGAGGTGCAGCCTTACAGTCCTTGTAGTGTGCTATCTGATGATAAATAGTCAGTTGTCACCAAAGCAATTTTACGTGAAACAGGCACTACTTTGAGAAAAATTGCTTCACATATTCTTCCTTCAAATAAGCATAACATAAAAGACGCTGGCAAATGCCAGGATACGATTATAAGATGATGAAATTATGGGTTAGAAGGTTAGTTTGATTCATATGTTTAAAAAGACTCTATACAGCACCGAGACAACTTTTGACTCCTTAGGAAGACACTAGACAAATTTACTGCAGCATATTATAAATAATATATTAACCTCTTGTAAATAAATATGATTTAATCAATATTTCTGTGAAATCCTTGTGTTTGTGTGTTGAGTCCAGTTAGACTCATAATACTGAAATCCAGAAAGTCTCTGCCATTTTACTGCGTTTTACTGCATGAAGCAGAGCCAGTTTCCAAAAGTGAAATGCCACTACGTATGATTTATGATGCCATTAATGTCAAGCTATCAGTGGACAAGAGCAAAAAGACAACAGCAAAGCCTGCTAAAAACAAATAGTTTTGATTAAACTCAAGGACATTCCATACTTCTTTCACCAGAAAGACATTTATCACTTTTGAATTTGACCCTCTGCACAGACTCCACTCAAATTCAAAATTCAGTTTGAGCTAATATAGATATAGAAAGTGAGCACTGAATCAGCACATATTCAAATTTATTCAACTGCAATTTTAAACCACATCAGCCAGAAAGAAATTAACACACTTGGCCCTGACACTGACAGCTGCAGTACCATTCCAAAACTACTACAAAATCCATAAATATACAAAACACAATTGAGTTTAGTCTCCTGATCCTTTAAGTTGGTTAATAAAACTTCTTTTTTGTTGCAAATAAAAAAAAAAGCTACAGCTTGTAATCTTAAAAAATAGTACAAATTTCCTGAACAGGTAATAACATTCACAAAAATTTGTGCAATATTTCAGAGCATGGTAAGCAAGTCGATACATGGCTGACTAGAGATAAATGGTCTGCAGATGGTCTATTGGCTGTGGAGGTTCATTTAGTCTATGACGAGTTAAACATTGGAACAACCTAAATATCACTCTCTTGCATTCAGCGCTCTAAAACATAATAGTTGATAAGTGCAGCTGGAAACTGATTCATTCACATGTGCATTGTGACTTACTTTGATGTGTTAAAATGACAAATTGATGCCTAACCACTTATTTGAACAGTCACATTGAGTTTTTGTAGGTTGAAGTATTACCTGCATGAAATGATACATTCTCTGCCTGATTTATTTTAGAGAACTCAAATGAAAACATGTGCGTGTGCTCACAATCTATCACCTAAAAAATAAAAGTGAGGCCTGGTCTGTATTCATTATACTACATAGGTGAAATATATGGGAAAACTCTCTGTGAAAAATGTACTTTATATTACCTCACCTGTCTGTATGTCTCTATTTAGCTAAAGCACTAACTACGATGTATATGCAGTATTGAATACTGGGCAAATACACACACACACACACACACACACACACACACACACACACACACACACACACATAAATGGTTCAAAGCTGTGTGTGGCAAGATGTCATGGAACATTTCTAATCTCACCCCTAGAAAAGTGATACTTTACAGAGACATACCATATGTTGTAATGACAGGCTCCATGAGGAAATGGTGTAATTACAGTATTGTTTCAAAGTTTTACCAAAGTTCCACCAAAACCATAATTTTATTTTTGCTTTAGGCAATGCCATTCTGAGAGCTGACATTGTGTTGGGCTACCAGTAAAAGCAAGGAGAACACATTATGTCAATACCTGACATTTTATGGTATGGTGCAAACAAACCATGTAACATAAATAACCACAACAATTTACACAGTTCTTTATTACAACATATATCCATAGCCAAAAATAATGTTAAAAATGTACATTTTTTGCATTACTGCATTAAACTGAAGTCCAAAAAAATACATATATAATCACTGTTGGCTATGCAGGAAGACGTTAAGTTTCAAATCCCAGAAGGGTTGCCCATACAACTATTGTAGCAAGCCACTTAATCGGAACTGCTTCAGCAAATACCCAGCTGTTGTATATGAACAGCGGAGTTTGTGTTACAAGCCATGTGATGTGTAACAAAATAAGTAAAACTCAGTTAAGCAGATTAATCACTGCAGCATTGTACAGAAAGATATACCCATTTACATGTAATCTCAATAAAAATGGTACGCAATAAAAAGTATTTGGGTTTATACAGTGGGTAATTATCACAGGAATGCTTATAAGAAATAGTACAAAAACATTCATATATGTAGTAATACTGTCATAACCTTACAACAAATTACAGTGGGTGCTTCATTAAGCATAACATTAAGATTAATTTCTTCACAGAATTACACACATTTAATTTTATTGAATTTAATATAATTGCATTTTTATTATTATATATTTATCCATCTACTGTCTCGACCTCAGATGCTGTCTAGACAGTTTATAATATTATTGAGAACAACGGCTAATGAACCCAAAGTTGTGGCTGCAACTTAAATTCTGGCTGAAGATTGAACATGATATCTTGTAATAATCAGATTAATTAGACGCCTGGTTCATATGTGCACAGGAATAAACCCAGTTGCAATATTAAAGTGAAGCACAGTAATTAATATAACATATCAAAAGACCCAGGCCAGCTGAATTTACAATCAAAACTGTGATAAATGCATCCCCATCTCTTTTATTACTGTGTGCAGGAGGAACATTAGAACGAGTGAAATTCAAACGTAGTGTTCTGCCCAGCCTCCCTCCATTAACTGCTTGGTTCAACAGCATGGAGAATGCAAATCCAAAAAAATCTTACTTTTTCTTTTGATGTTCCATTTATGCATTCACAGAACTTCAACCTTCCTGACACTCTTTCCCAAGTATTAAATCAACATCTTACAGCCTATTAGCAGAAGCTTTAGGGTACAATAGAGGAACATTATTGCATCACCTGCCTATAGATACGTTTTCATTTTTGCTAATCCAAAAGATGAAAACCATGGGTTATACATCATGACTTCTTACAATCGAAACTTATACTTAATAGAAATAGCAGACATTTCAAGTTAAAGGTATTAATATTCAGATTCTTTAATCAGTATACATGTGTGGTGTTTATTAATGTGGAGGTGGCACAATTTAATCACTTTATTATTATTATTATTATTAATAATAATAATAACAATAATAATAATAAGGTTGTTTAATTAAGATAAAACAAGCATATATAATATCAGCTGTAGTCCATCTTTCTCCAGGATATAGATACAACATGGATAAAGTAATCAAAAGAACAGAAAATTAAATTACTTACTGGTCACATTTCCATCATCAAGGACCACTTGGGTTGAGAAACAGTATATTAAGATGCTTATTGAAAATTATCCATTCTGTAGTGGACTGCCTCTATACTCAACTAATGTAGACATCATCAAGCGAGTGATTATAAAGGAATGACTGAGGACTACACAGTCATTTTTAAACCCAGTACAATATTTTATCATTAAATTATTGCAAATAAATGATGATGCTCTTTTTTACAAAATGTTATCCTGAAATGGTGGTGTCCAAGGTTAAAAAATAGTATATTGAGAAAAGGCTAAAATAAATCAGCTGGAAAACACAGGCTATGGTTAAAAATTATTAGGAGTTACATAAATATCAAGTGCAGTATTGTCTAAATATTGTATCAAAATAACAAGTCCTGATGTTTCACAAACACAAAACAGAGGTTAGTCTATTCATGTTAGATAAATGAATTTTCAACCAGGGTCACAGTAAGATGAAACATATTCCAGGAATTAATGGACAGAAAGGATGCTGCACCCTGGTTGAGACTCCAGTTCATCATGAGTTACTCACACACATACACACACACACACACACTGTCAGATTCACACATCACTCACCAGTTCACATGAATTGCACGTCTGTGGGGAGCATAAGAGAGCATTCACACAAGAGCAGTCCACACATACACAGCTGGGCCTGCATTGAACCCAGAGTCCTGGAGCTGTGAGGCATCTGTAGAAGCACCATACTTCCACCAAAATATAATATTTATGACAACAGACACAGTGGATCACAGTTAGTACAAATACAGTATGGAGATGAGCGCTATCACTTTCTTCATTTCTCCCCCTTCCTCTTGCCTAATAAATATAACCCACAGACATCAATACAGAATAATGATAATCAATTGATGGACAAAACAACAGGAAAACAGACAGAAGAGTGATATAACTACAATAAGGGCAGGCATGCTCTTAACTTAGAAAACTGGTATCATGAAAATACAACAAAACAAACAAACAAACAAACAAGCAAACAAATAATTCAGCATTCAGAGGGTTAAGCATAAACTTTGTAATAGATTCCCTCTTCCCATAATACAGTAGTAGAATGGTGAAAAAGTTGTGTTATAAATGCTTAGTGCAAAGACTGAAGATCATTAATAAAAAATATCAGATTCAGTGGTCACGACTGTTCCAACTCCCAAACAGCTTTATCCATTGTTCCTTCCATTTTATGATATTTCAAAAAGCAGTGTGTACTTGCTCAGCCTTCCCACTCGTCTGTATGATTCAGTATTGTTTACTGCTGTCTTACGATCTGAAACATTGTCGACATGAATGATTATTGATGAACTGAACACTAAAATCATTATAATACATAAAAATGATCATATATGGGAAAATATTTGATTTGTACAATATTCCATATCAAAGAAAATACACTGCCTGGCCAAAAAAAAAGTTGCACACTTCAGTATCTCATTTAACCATCTTTATCCTTGATTAAGTAGCATTCATCATGGCATTGTTTGGACGAGCTTATGCATTTTTTTCATCCTAGATTTGCATTAATTTTTCATCAAATCATGTATTGACAACAAAAGAGTCAAACCACTCCATAAAGTCTTCCCTACCACATCCCAAAGTCATTCAATGGGGTTAAGGTCAGGACTCTGTGGTGGCCAGTTCATGTGTGAAAATAATTCTTCATACTCCCTGAACCAATCTTTCACAATTTGAGCTGAAGAATCTTGGCATTTTTGTCTTGAAATACGCCCATGCTTGTCAGTGAAGAAAAAATCCATTGATGGGATTACCTAGTCATTCAGTAGATTCCGGTACTCAGCTGATTTCATTTTATTGCTGCATAACTTTGCTGAGCCTAGACCAGACTGTTGGCTCTTAAATATTGTATTTGCTTTTTTAAATTGAAATGATGACTTTTTTTTTGGCCAGGCAGTGTATTTGCATTCATTTACAGAATTAGTGTACAAACACAATTATATCTTCTGAAGACTTACAGAGCTGACACATTATTAGTTTATTAACAAACCCACTTGATTACATGCAGTAATTTCACAATTAATTTTACACCACTCCACTGCTATAGGATGGAAAACCAATAAGCATCTAACATGTACATAGCAGGGATGCCTCAGAATATCGCTGATACCAGAGCAGTGGTGGCTGGTGGTCTTTCAAACAGGGGAAGCACATTTTAGACCTACATCATAAAATTAGTCAATTATTGTCCTCCGTGACCTAGTTTGAAACAAACAAACAAATTTTACCAAACTGAAACAAGGAGCAAACTGAAGAATGCTATATGTATGTTTATATTTACAGTAGAATATGTACAAATGAAAATAGAGACTATATCGCTAGCAAATAACAGATTTCCAGCAGCAGCTTATCTCACGAAATCACTCGCCAAAAATACGCAAAGGACTGAACTCCGATGTCAAAATGCTGTCAATCAAAAAGAGGTCCAGCCCCCCGACAGTTCCTCCAATCATCATGCAACTGCCCAGAGTCCTGGCCAGCCCACTGCCCCATTTACTTCCAGAGAAGCTGAGCTTCCCTGGAAATAATGTTTTGAAGCATTTGTCCAATAAATGTCTAGCTTTGCTGAACTGAAAATACAGCATATTCTGAAGTGCCATTGAAGTCCAGTGAAGCTGAGCGGTAATGGGGTTTAATATAAATTGGGCTGTCACGGGAATATATGGGGGAAAAAAGTCACTTTAGACGACCTGCAAGAAATTATTGCTGATTCTGAATGAACTGACCATGAAGTTGAACACGTGTTAGCACGCTCTTTATAACAGCAATGTAAATACAACAGCACATTTTTGACGAATTTTTTTATGTGACATTTTAGAGGAGGCGGGGCTTCCCTTGTAGTCTTAGAACAGTTGCCTCTGCACTAGAGAAACGTTTTGAATACAGTGGTCCAATAAAGGTTATGGACATATTAAGGGTAAACATGAGGGTATCTATGGCGAAGTTCATATCATTCACAATTTTTGCTGCCACATAAACAGAACAAGCGTAGTTTTGGCAGATGCCTGTTTAATTCTCTTGTTCATGAAACAACTGAAAAGCAATGAAAAGCTCACTAATGGTTACGACAAATATCTGACAGTCACAGCGAGGTACAAGGATCTGTTATTGAAGGAGCAATATGAATTACGCAGGTCATTAATGGAAGATTCTGAAAAAAACAGAGCAAAATGTAAATCGTTCTTTTCAGTCCAGCATGAACAGTAGATAAGAAGAATCAGTCAGGCACAGGTAGGCCATCTGGCAACATCGTCCATGGTGAATGACAGATTTTTCTCGTTGCACTATTAAGGTGCTGAGAAGAATACTGTAGGACTAATGTGACATTTAAGAGCGGTAGTTAGAAACTTCATTCCTCTGAAGCGGGCCCATTCGTACCACTATAATTATGAGTAATGTACCTGCCTTTGTACTACGATCCTGTAGCTATGTCAGAATCCATGTGCTGTTTGAAGAAGTGACTTTTATATAGTATACTATGTAGGTACTGTAGAAAGTGACCACTATCTGACGTCCGATTTCATTATGCAGGGTAACAAAGAACATTGTTAAATTCTTTTGCTATATGTTGAATATACATGAATAGAGCATGAGAACAAGCTCTGATTTATGTGTAGGGAATGTGATGGGAGTATTTATGTTTTGCCATATATGATTATTGCTAGGTTATGCTGTGGTTTTATTTAGAGTGACTTCTCCACTTCTCTCTCAGTCAAGTCAGTTCAATTTGATCCTTGTGCAGCTGAGAGGCTACCCTAATACACAGTTTATAGCATGTAGCTCTAATGAAAAGTATTTTCATCTATATGTGATGGCTACTTTTCAGACCACCGCCATTCCTGCAGTCCTTTCCAAATTCCTGCTGAGAGCAGCTTTGTAATGACTAAATATGTCGTTTTAAATCATATTGTACATGGGCCACAATATGTTGGGGCATTAAGATTCCTCTACTGACAAATGCAACTCCAGTTAGAGTGGCCTAAAAATACGCTTGCGAATACAAAATGAATGAAGAAGTATGTTAGGACAGCCCATTGAATTAACCAATGAAAAATTGCATGGCTGGTTGAAAACATTTTAAAGAGATGACACCTTGAAGCTTACGTTTCCTTGGATACATTAAACACAAAACAAGGCTCATGTTGATCAAAGAGAAGTAACTAGGTGAGGAGTATTGACTTTATCCAGTCCAAGGTTAGTTTAGCTCTTCTACTATAAAAATATCTACTAAAAAAGAAATGACCTTGTAATGAGTTACACTTAATCAGAGGAAAGATGGTTTCCGGTTAAGTTTATCCAACACTATATTTTCATTGGATGCGTTTCCACATCTTCCATATTTAGAGGTGATAAGATCAGAATATTTATTGTGCCTCTCTCCAGGTCATTTGCTATGTTAATTTTATGAGCTTGACATTGCTGTTGTCTCCTGGTTGTGTGTTATTCTTTAGGAACCTAAGGGGAAGAAAGGGGATTTATATGCTTTGCATACGGTTTCACAAAATTAGGCATTCAGGCATAATTATTTTTGGCATTCAGAATGCATTGAAGTATCTAATTTACCTTGCATTCATTGAAATTTAATCAATTATTTTACCGTCAAATCAACCTCTCTTCGGCACACCTTTGCTTGTTTGTTTGCGATAATACATATTTGTATAGATGAGTTCAATTACTCACCTTATGGCAAAAGAATGACTTTTCTGTTTTTGCTGAGATGCAAAGGCCTGAGTTCCAAGTACTGAAAAGTTAATGAAAATGCCTATGCAGTTGTGTCATTGCTTCATGTAAATGTTGCATACTGTGATTATAACCACTAAATGATTACAAACAATTGCCTCTTTTCTATCTTTGCTTACATTAAAATAATAAATGCAGGAAAGTAATCTTTTCATCAAAAATGAAGCAAGCTGAAGAAACATGTACAAATCTGTTTCAGCTAGAAAGTGGTACAGTTACAACCCAGTATAGATTAAACCTGTTCAGTGTAAAAGGAACTTTCAGGTATTCGCACATGCAATTTACAGATTTAAATAATTTAATAAAAACGATCAATAAATTTACCTTTTCCTCATAAGCTCATTTTTTTTCTTCTTGATTTTTACATTCTGACTCTCGTTCATCCTTTTGAGTTTATTGATGGATGATGTGTACTATGATGCGTGCTAAACAACAGAGCATCCACTTGATATCATTTTGCATTTAAGAATAAACAAATCAAGAGGTCTGGCAACCATA
Source organism: Gymnarchus niloticus (assembly GCA_009936485.2). Lineage (NCBI taxonomy): Eukaryota > Metazoa > Chordata > Actinopteri > Osteoglossiformes > Gymnarchidae > Gymnarchus > Gymnarchus niloticus. Next base: position 17,924,517 of record JAACJT020000034.1, read on the forward strand.
ACAACCATAAGCATGGTCTTTAAGGGTGTGAGAAGACAAGGAAACCCTTTTTTGAGCTGTGGACACAAGAAGACACTTTAGTGTGTGGGAGAAGAACCTGCTGTTGGACCTTTTATAGATTATTCATGTGTAATTATAGAAAGCTTTCAAAAAGGTCGTAATTACCAGGGCAACTCCCTACTCTCCCTCATTGTCATTATAACAAGACATAACTACCAAAACATCAACTGTCGTAGCATAGTTTAGATGCAGACAGGGATCAATATCAATGATGCAAAAAAATTCAGCTATAAGTGGAGCGGCATATAAATCTATAAATGGGAGCAGCTGCAGGTTAGAACACGTCTGCCTGCCCTTTCTCCATTTTCACTGCTTGCTTTCATCCAGGAGAAAGCAGAGGAGTATTAGATTAAAGTTCTAATCAAAGACCATTTGTTGGAGGCATGCCCTAATTTAAATGTGTTGTTTTTCAGCTGAAAACAAAAGGGAGAGAAATAGTGTCTCCACTCAAGGTCAACTGCAGGTGAGCAAGGGGTTATATAGAGGTCATGTTGTCTCAGAAGCAGGTCAATAACGCCTCCATCGCAGACAGGAATAGAGGGACCATGGGGGGGGGTGCTGAACAGCTGCCGTGCCCCACAAATTAACAACACATTGGATGACTGCAAAACAGCTCGGCTTTCAACCGCTAACCCCTTTTTATGTAAACGTCTTTGCCTGGCACTCCCTACATCCCCACACTCTGTAACTCACTGCCTCTCTCTCTCTAGCCTCTCTACAGTCTCCATCTCTCAAAAATCGAAGAATAGGACAGTGAGAGAGAGAGCTTGCCAGAGAGAGAGAGAGAAAATGGAGAAGCCAAACTCTTTCAGGGTTGGTGAAAGGTCAACTCTGACAGGCACGGAGGTTAAACTACAACTTAAAGCACTGTTTATTACACTCAGCTCCTTTTCACTGAATTCACGTCTTTGTGTCACAGTTGGTGTCGTACATCAAAATTTCCCACCTTCTAATTCATATGTCATTGCAGTGTTGTACTGGGATGCTCTAATATCAGAGCAACATTTATCTTTTACAAACTGTGATAACTGCAGGGACTTTGAATGTTGTCTCAGCAAGACAGTAACAGTCAAATAACATTGCTAACTGATTTAAAGTGTGACGTGAATTAAATAAATATTACACGAGATACAACGAACACTGACTAAATGGAGGAGTGACCATTAATTAATTTATGCGAGATATTGTGACCCCCTTCCTAACTGTAAACAATGTAACAGTTGCCAAATGCAATAGATTAATAGCATCTTAGTTGAATAACATCACATAAACAATCATGCATCGATGAACCCTTAGATTTTAATAAAAAAAAATCAGTACATCATTAATATGAAGTACAAAATCAAAGTAATTTCCAAAATAGATGCAACACATCCAAAAAATTTAAACAATGGAAAGTAATAATGCTAAAATAATAAAGTATATTACTTGTTACATTTAGACTTGTTTACGTTAATTGGGCAAGAGGAGTGATTTATCTAACTGCATAGTTAAGATTCAGCATGTGTTTAAATGATTTATTAAATACATAAACCACCACAGCTAATTTCCCTAATGATATTAGAAATGAGTTACTGTACAATTTGTTCAAAATATAAGCTACTATTAACCTACACCACCTTTTATTTCTAGAGTTCAAAACGCACATCCATTTTCATTTGTGCTGCACAATATGACATAAACATAATGAAAGATTTGACATTTGACTTGAAGTCCACAAATTAAACACTTTGCTTTCATTGCCTAATACAAAAGGGTCAGAAGTTTGAGTTTTCCAGTGATCTGTCAAACATGGGGAAGCATAACATCTATTTAGGCCGCGGTGAAGTTCAAGCAGATAAATCTGCTTTTGTGAGAAACCAAAAACATAACAATGCTATTAATTATCAACACGGAAATGGAGCGGGCTTGTTACTTTTTACAAAATATGTTATTTTCCTCCTTAGGTCTATGCTCCCTTGGGGGGACAGGAAATAAATGCTGTGACTTAAATAACAAGAGAATAACATAATTTTCCTGGCACAGCTTGCATAATTTTGTGACCATGAGTGAGCAGCTAACTTCAAGTAAAATGTTCCAGGTCTATATGCATATTGGAGCATAAATAATTCAAAATTAATCCCCGCAGAGGGGACAATAGGAATCATAAATTATCCCTCCTCAATTCTTAACATTATAGGCAATGAACCTATAGTAACAAACTAGGAGACTGACTCATTACGTGCATTTCACAGACACCTTAACCTTTGAATACAAATTTCCCAGCGCTGCTCCTGGATAGGTGGTGGGACGTTTCAGTGTTATTCCTGCAATGCTGTTATATATTAAGTGTATTTACAACCAACACAGCATGTGCTCTATTTGAATGTATCGCTTTTTTTCTGAATCATTAAATGCTATAATCCCAGCATGCATACTAGACTTCAAGCAACATATATAAGATGATTGATTTGCCACTATAAGTAAACCTTTTGATCTGAGAAGTAAAAGAAATAAATCTTTTGAAAAAGACCATGAGAAAAAAACATAAAAAATATAGAATTTGTAACTATTAAGTATGAGTTGATGTTCAAAGGAATTCAAACTGCTAAAAGCATTCAGTGCCACTGCAATTTGGCTCCTCAATGGCCCTTCTTAAAAACTTTTTAAAAATACCTCAGTAGGAATTAAAGATGGATACAATAATTATTTTCTCAAAACAAGGTTTATTCAAAGATTTCATTGTTTTGAGGAGAGACGCACAGGTCTGTTACTACAGCCTATTGATATTTGATTTCATATTGTAAAAAATTTACTAAACTGTGGCAAAGACATTACGATGTATGATACCGTTAGGGCTGAACCTGTAACCATAACTAAACGCACTTGTAGTGAGTTATTTTTTGATTACACCAGCTGTAGTTGAAAGACATTTTCAAGTTCATATACGATATACAGTTTTTATTTGATGTGCGGTGCTAACTGTTGTGTAAGCATTCAACAGATAATGCCAAAAAGGGCATCGTGAGGATCCTTGAACAAATGTATAGTAGCTGTGATTTGAAAAAATAGGCAGCGAAAGAATGACTGGTGAAAAATTTGATCAGTATTTCATCTTCCCCCCCAAACTGCTAAATAAATTCAAAAATTGATGCAAAAATCGAAGGGGAAAATGTTGGTGTGTCAAGGATTAGGGAGGACATACTGTACTAAGCTAAAGACCGATACGAATCCAAAACAGATTACTTAGGCCAGATATAGAGGAGGTAAAATGCAATTTAAGTCTTCTTTAAAATACGCAGTTCAAAAGAAGGATAAGTATAGACAAAGTGTTACCACATATAAATGCATGTTACAATCATTATTTTACATTTTGTGTGGTAATATGATAAGGTAATCAGACATAAGGATGGAACAAGACATTTATTATGTTCATTACATTTTATAATTTTACATTAATAGTTAACAGAAAATCCAAGCCTTTGGAATTGTTCCTTGTTGGAATAATTTCTTCTTATATGAATTCTACCACCTACCTATGTAAGAAGCCATAAAAACACAGCACAAAAACTCACCATTGTTATTTCACGTAATGGAGCAAGAAATTCGGTTCGAACAATAATACATTGTTCTAACTGCATGCAGCCATTTTGTAGTGGATAATTCTTAGTTAATTTTATTTATTGATTTGGTTCAGTACTGTGGTCAGGGAGAAGCATCTATTCTTTAAGCTAGGCTCACACTTCTGTAGAAGAAAACGTACAAGGCTCTCACCCGGGATGCAGACATTCTGTGTAACATCTCTTATTTTGTTAAAATGATTTACATTTTTCTTCAGTGCTGAGACAGCGAATTCATGTTTTCAGAACCTGGATACATATCTGTTTTCCAAAATTATGGCAAATTTTAACTTACCAGCTTACTATTAATGCATATAGATAAGCCCTAGCTAGAATGTATAAAATTGTACAGCTGTATGAAATTCAGACACCAGCTGAACAAATCCACAAGCTGAATATATTTAGCCTCATTTGACCTAATTACAAGACAGATTTCACCACAGGAGGGCATGTGCTTGCTTTTATGCACATAAGAAAAAGTAAATCTAAACTGATTGAAAATATAGATACACAATTTTCGTTTGATCAAATGGTTTAAATGATTATAATTGTAAGTTTTCACTCATTATTTTACATTAAGTATTCATTTCCTATGTGCTACAGTTTCATCAATCTGCAAAGACATCATTAAACGTGCACTTTGAACGCTCATTCTAAAAGAGCTAAACCTGCATTACATTCATACACATCATAATAAGCAAAAATCATACTTGAGCAGCATGCTGTAAAACCCCTCAGCTTAAAGTTGAAATAAAGTAAAAATGCAATTGGAATCTGTTTTTAACTTGCATACAATATTCTTCACACTCTTCGGTCACAGAAACTTCACCTTTAAATATCCGAGAGACAATACGGAAGTAGGACGAGGAGAGGATGTTTAAGAATGCCAATATATAAGATGGCAATCTATAAGGTCATCCTATGAATATCTACGTGGCTTGCTAACTCTATGTTTAACTAATCGTAGTAATTCACAGAGTCATATCTTTACCATATACTTTCATTTTTAATTTGTTTATAATTAAGATACCTCAACAAAGTAAACCTAATTACTTGCTGGGCAAGGTGAAAGTGAAAAATTCCAAGCAGCGTGTAAAATTGAAGCGAAGGTGTTAGTTTACAGCAAAGTTATATGCATTCTGATCAATATCAATTAAACAGAATTGCCAAATAATATATAAAATTTGCAACATAACACTGACTTACAGCTTTTTTACTGTTATTAAGTCATTAGTATGGACAGATGATGTGTAAAGGACAAAATAAAGACATTTTAAAATTCGTAAATACTTCATATTACACTGATTGTCTGACCAAAGTCACACTTAGAAAAATGTGTTTACTGTATATGCTTCCTATTCACCAATACTGACCAGTATCAATTCTCCAATGCTGTGAGCAAGTTCTGAATATTTTTGAAAAAATTCTTATTCACCATTTATTTTCCTACTTCAACACTAATTACAAGAAGCATTCTGAACATAAATCATCATTCAATGCTCTTCAGGACTTAGCTGCTGACACCATCCCGTATGTATTGACTTTGTTTAAGATCAGGTTAGAAGACCTGGAGGAACATGTTAAAGTCACATTGCTGCATAAAAAACAAGTATTTCTTAAACTATTACATCAAGTTCTCTGTAAAGAGAGATTCTTCTTTCAGAGAAGACGACACAGAGTAGAAGGCAGGTAGAAAGAAAATTGTAATAAAAAATCAAAAGTGGAATAAATAAAACCAAAAAAAGAGTCGCGTTTACACACACTAAGCTATTATATCTTTTTGAGACATTTGACGTTTATGATATTTTCAGAAACAGATTTTCAAACTTTCAACATAACCCCTCAATAAAAGCATACATTCCCACAAAACTTTAAACAGAAATCGATAAATGATGAAGAGGAAGGAAGAGCTATAAAGAAAAATTACATTAAAAGCAATGCTGGAAGTGAATAATGCACTCTAATATGTGATGTTCACAGGTGGCCTTGTGTAGTGCACCCTGGAGGTCAGCAAGGATGAGGCTTTAATGAACGCATTGCCGAACTCATTGGGATCACACGGCGGCACCGTTCTGGCTCCATTTGCTGTGAAGACAGACTGACCAAGAAAAGAACGTGAAAGGTAGGCTGGACAAACCCTTGTGATACAGATACAGCAAAAACACAGGCATGGCAGGTAGTCGTCTGGATGCCGTCACCAATTTCAGATTTTTCTCTTGCTGTTCTTATTAGGGGCCTGCTGGGGAAAGCGTGGGAAGAAGGACATCTCAGCACCTTGGCAGTCCATCTATGGTAGGACATGCAGAGAACCCAATTTCATATCACCTAAGATACACTTCTCCTGTCCAGGGTAAGATGGATGGATAATACCAGTGTAACAAATAACAGTAACAAATGATACTATCATGGCTGGTAAGCTTGCATTAAAGTATATTATACTGGTAAAATAGAATACAGTATCTATATTTTACTTCTTCGGTGTAATAAAGTATGTGTCCTGACAAAACTTCATTCTTAAGCAATACTCTGACACACTCATAACATGTTCTTAGCATTCTAATGGCCCTAATCATATTACGGGCATCATTTAATTAACATAAATATTTTGATATCTGTTTGACTAAAGTAGGAAACTCCAAACACGTAACTGAGTGTTTGGTTACTCTCTTTCGATCCATCTGTCACTCTCTCTCTTAACAGATATTTCCACAACAGAGACCATTTGGAGGCATTGTTTGATATTTAAATCTAAACTACAAATTAACAATTGCAACGAAAACAGAAATTGACGAAAATGAGCAGGGAAAGTTTTATGCAAGAACTGTGGGGTCAGAACTGCGTGTAATTCTACCTCAGCATTATTCTTTCTTTTTAAATGGGATGGATCTGCAATACAAATTTCAAAGTACTTGTCACAAACTAATACACACTCAACTCCAAACGTGTCATTTAAAAAAGTAAATAGGAAAATAAATCAATAAATAAATAAAAAAAAAGCATTAAAGGTAATTTAAATAATGGGAAGGATATCAATATGCACATATATATCTAATTAGTAAATGACATAATAAATGTTTGTGGCTGTGTTAAAAAAGGATTGGTTGGTCTAACATGATTTTCACATTGACAACTACATGAGTTCAGGAAAAGGTGAGGGTTTTGTTTTAAATCAGTATGAGGAAGTTTTCTGCAAAGTGGTCTGGGTAAGTTAATGTTGCCTCCATTTTTAAAATTCTTTTTCCAAGAAGCATATAAACTAATTTTAAATGTCACATTCTATTAGAGGAAAATGGAAGGTGATATCTTGGTTTCTCGCTGACTGGGTCAATGAATTAGTCAAAATTTTATGATAATTCATTAAATGATTCTTTAGACATTTAAATTAAGACATTTGAAAATGGAGATAGAAGTAAAAAAAAGACTCACTCTCTATATTATGCTGTTTTATAAAACATGAATGCTGTTAAACCCCCACTTAGAGGCTCATCTTAAGAACCAGTACTGTCCTCTTCACTCCTGTTCTCCGCATTCCTGATACATACACATTTTGGCCTTCCTTGAGGAGGACTATAAAATTGTTCTTGACCTTGTCACCTTTGAACCCTGGTGGTCTCTGGTCCAGAGGTTAGACCTCTAGGAGCTACAAGGAAGATTGCCTCTCAGGACACCCCTGGGACTGCAGGCTCCAGCATGGATAAGCTCCCCCTCTAGTGTTCATCGCTCTCTACTCATCTACCAAGGAAACTACAATGAACTTCAGCTTGATTTTTTCTTTTTTATGTTGTCTTTCTTCTATTTTCAGGACCCATTAATTGACAGAAATTCACTTTCCACAAAATAAATATCAGATGTAGCAAATAAAAATTCTTCAGAAACATTAGTTGGGAATATATTGTTAGCAGATTTTTTTTCAAATTGATGAAAAATAGTGCATTAAATAACAGTAGCACTAATATACATTAAGAAAAACATATTAACATGCCCTTTATTAGGTACATCTCAAATGAGACATAAATGCACAACATACTTATATATTATATTTTAGATATACTGCATATCACATCTACATACTTGCAAATATACTAACATACAATACATCACTTACATTAGATTAGAAGAAAGCCAACTCTAGGGCTCATAAACATACACAATCATGCACAATATGGGAAAAATAGAGACACCAATTAGTCTAGTTGCGTGACCTTGGAGGAAATCCACACAACACAAAGAAAACATGCAAACTCCACACACACAGATATGTTTGCATTTCTAACCTTGTGGGAACCTTCCATTCATTTCCATGGGCCTACTATTATTACTATGACAACCTTAACCTGACCCATCCCTAACCTTAACCATAAGTAATCCAACAAAATGAAAGACTTTTGGATGTTTTGGTTTTTTGATTGCACTCAGAGATTTTTATAAAATTGAGTTTTTTATTCTGGGGACACAACAAATGTCCCAACAAGGCAAGAATGTCAGGTTTTTATTACCTCCTGGGGACACTTTGTCCCCACAATGCAATATTAACATGGTACACACACATTCACGCACACACATAAACACACACACACACACGCACACACACACACTCATCACGGAAATGGGATTCAAACCCCTGATGCTGGAGGTGTGAGGCAACAGTGTTACCCACATATCATACCATTTTAGATTTTGTACAAATATTCTGATTATGTAATCTAAAATTCACTTGCGTTGTCCCAAAGCTAAATCAATACAATGGCTTATGCGGTTTACTATTAATGATTTTACCAACTCATTTTAATGCATTCTCCTTTCTTCTTGTTTAACATAATTAAACATGTAACAGAAAGGAGCTAATGGGGAAAATGTATCACATATAAGATGTGAGAAAGCAGCAATAAAACCGCCAGGTCTCCAATCTGAAATGAATGTTCACTTTTTATGATGAATTCTCATATATTTGTAATAAAAGTGGGACCTTCAAATTAACAGAACTGCATAAAAAGTTATTGCCAGTTCATTCTGGGATCCAGCTGTGCTGACAGGAGTTAATACGTTTTCCCCCACAGCTTGATCAAGAATGTTACAAATGTTTTATCTAAGGATTTATAACAGCCGGGCTTACTTTAGCTATACAAATGGAAAACTTTGAATGACAGCAGACAAACCTAGCGGTGGACTGTACAAAAACAAGGACAAGAATGTTCATGCATTTAACCATTGTTATTCAATTAAAGGGGAAATGTTTCATGAATAGCGTGAATCCATTTATATTAATTACAACAGCAAAGCCACTTTGTGGATTTGAAACAATTTTTGCTATGAGAAGTAAAAAGCTAAGCGAAGGGAAAATACATGGAGACAGCCCATTTACCTATTTAATAACTTTTCAAATCATTTATTATGCATAAGTATGTTAAACACACAGTCTTGCGGACATCAGCAGAAGGACAGAAGCACAAGGCCCACAGGGATGCTAATTACATTTTTTTTCTTCAAAATTAGTAGGAATTTTCAGTGGGACTACATCTCCATCAGCCACTTTTAGAATGACTATGATGGTGAGGGGCAGAAAAAATAGAAACAAACCAATAATCTTCTACATTGCCTCTGAAATGAGAGCCACTCCGGCTCTAATGTAGACAAGTCATTTTGTAGAAGCCACTAAACCCGCAGGGGATGGGAGCCTACATCGAGGGCCGCTCATTTCAAAGATCTTTTGCAATCAGTTATACAATGGAGTGCCTCATTTTATACTGCTACATCATAAAAGTGCTCCTTTTGTTACATTTCCATCCTTAAAAGGGTCTTAATCCTTTTCTTTTCAGGCGGGTCTATGGCAAATTCCACAGGGACATCCCATTCGCTGTGAGGACTGGAGTGACCCACTCAGAAAGCAGCGTGCAAAGCTTTGAGCCTTTCTTCTCCTGCCACTCTCCTGAGAACATTAAATCGTACTTTTCATTCCCCTCACCATAGGGGGAAACCCCTTAATGATGACAGAGAAAGAAAAATTCCTCCACTCTGTCCTGTGATACCATTCTGCTGTCAAGCAGGCATCTCCCCGGACAGAGAATCAAACATGGCTTCCAGCAGGTGGAGCGACGCTGAAGGTCACGACATGGCAAAGGGGAGCGGCAGCACTTCACAGCAAACCAACATTCCCACACCAAATTAAGTCATCTGTGAAAACTTTTCAGTCTTCTTTTTTAAATGTATATAGCAGGACTTTAATTTAATGAGACTTTTTGCAGCACCTTTCCAGTAGAGGGCAAGGCATTCAACAAGATTCAGCTTGTATCACTTTGAGCCCCGTTAGTATTGTTGTTGATGGCAATCCAACATGACCTCATTTTTTCTATGCTATTCGGTTATTCAGTCATTTTTGGGACGACTTTCATGCAAGAGAAGACTAATAAATTAAAATATTGATTGCAATATTTTATGCTGAATTATGAAATTCAGAACATTTGGCCACACACTACCCCGTATCTACTGCATACCTCCTGTATTTCTGTGAAGAATAAAATTTTCAGACAGTTCTTACAGTTTTGAGCACTGAATCGTATTGTGTGGAGAAGGACACAGAAAGAATACAAAAATACAGAAAGAAAATGCTGAAATAAAAAATTGAAACTATTGTAGCGGGATGGGCATGGGATTATGAGTAACGTGTTGTTTGTCTAACCGTGTTCCTGTCTGTGGGGGGCTAGCTGGGTTAACCCCCATGTTTTTGTCTTGCATTGAGTCCTTATGTTTTATGTGAGACTACTTTTGGTGTGGTCACCTTGATTAAAGCACATTGTTATTAAAAATAAAGATGTCTCCACCTCCTGCCTCTTCTGGGAGCCGTCACCACACCGGTGTCAGAAATGGGATGGATGACGGACTTGCTGAATCCCAAAAAACAGGCAGTTGAGGATGAAGATCTTGACTCCCTGCTGACCGAGGTCCAGAGGAAGTATGTCGCAAAGTGCCCCCTTATTGAGGAAGAACGTCGGTCTGAGAATGCACACTGACAGAGCTCGGTTCCAGCTGACCCACTCCGAGCAAAATCTCTGGCGCCCGAGCATGTAGCACTGACGGGGCATAGCTCGGACCTGCTTGCAAGCAAGAGGCAAGGTGCAGCAAGGTAACTTGACCATGCAGTGCTGGACTGACTGCGTGAGGATGGCCGCTGCAGAAGAACCCGCAGCCACCACTTCAGCGTTGCAGACACTGCCCGAGTCCGGAGTAGAGTCAGTTTGCCTCCCGAGGTACAGCGGCGATGTGCCATGGGAGCTGTTTGAGGTGCAGCTGGAGATGGCAGCGTGCTACCTCGGGTGGTCAGAGGAGCTGACGGCAGTGCAACTGGGGCTGACACCGAAGAGGAAGGCGCTGCTGGTTCTTCCGGATGTGGAGCCAGAGGCTCACAGCCAACTTCCAGTGCTGCGAGCGGCTTTACAGCAGCAGCTTGGGGAACAACAGCAGCAGCCCGCTACGGAAGAGAAGTCTCGCCGAAAGGGGACGAGCGGCTCCGCGATCACGCTGGCTCATCAAAAGAGGTGAACACTGCTACCGCTGTGGTGAGTGCATGCAGTTTTCCTGCAACTGCCCTGTGCTGACTCCCCACCGCAGTGAGACTATGCTGGCAAGAAACCCTGTCCCCAGCCAAGCGGCCCAATGCCTGATGGGAGTGGCCCAGCTGAGGAAAGCTGTGGGACCGTGGGTGTTGATGGCACAGGCGACCCTGTTCTTTGGCATGTGGACGGCGACTCCCTGGCAGAGCGGTCAGTGAAGACGGACCAGGAGGGTATGGCGCAGGAAGACCCAGCAGAGGGGTGGCTGAATTTGGCGGTGACTGGTGGGGCAACGAGGGAAGAGCCAGGCCACCAACCTGAGTCACACACCTGAGATAAAACACAAACGAGAATGTAAATATATAATACATACAAAGTACAGAGTGCAACTCAGTGCAATAAATGCAAAAAAGTATTAACAATATATAAACAGTATTGCAAGACCCTGGGAGGCCTGGGGGGGGGGGGGGGCCCCCTGATTAAGTTGAATTCCCTTTTGGGGGTTTGGGGGTTTGTTGGAAAAAAATTTTTTTATTTTTTTT
>JAACJT020000034.1:17937527-17964608 GCA_009936485.2 Gymnarchus niloticus
AAAAACAAAAAAAAAAAAAAACACAAAAAAAAAAAAACAAAAAAAAAAAAAAAAAACACAAAGCAAAGCAGAGGGGGGGGCGGGGGGGGGGGGGGGGGGGGGGGGGGGGGGGGGGCAGCCTGATTAAGCTGAATTACCATTTGTGAGCTTGATGGCTTGATTGAAAAAAATGTTCTTATATCTGCTTGTTTTGGCATATATTAACCTATAACGCCTGGCAGAGATATAATTCATACAGTGTGTCCTGGGTCTGCCCCATTGCCTCGACCCAGTAGAGTGTACCTGAGACAGCCCCTTAAAACAACCATCCAGGTGGCATCCTTATGAGACCTAAAGCACTTCAACTGATTCCTCTCGATCTGAAGGAGCAGTCACTGTATTTAAAGGTCCTTCCAGATCTCCAGACTCCTCATCCTGTCACAGAGACTGAGTCCTGCAAACCTGTGAAGGAACCTAATTTCCACGGCTTGTACTCACTACCTGATTCTTTCAGTCATTACACCCAGCACATGACCACAGGTGCAGATAGGAATATAGATTGACTTGTAAACTCTTGCTTGATGATTATGGACGTCTTCAGTGCCTGTAAAACTGCAGTCATCAAACAGATTCACCTATCAATCTCATGTTCCCTCTTACTATCACTTGTGAACAAGATCCCAAAGTACTTAAACTCTTTTACTAAAGGCAGACTTTCCCTCTCACATGAAAGGAGCAATCCAATCCTTCCTCAGAGAGTACCACTGCCTCAGATTTGGAGTTGCAGATTTTCATCATGACCACTTCATACTCGACATTGAGTTGTTCAAGTGCATAATGGAGGTTTGTGTCAGATGAGGCCAAAAGCATGCACATGGCAGATACATCTTTGCTGAAGGCCAATACCCACTAGATACAGCACATCTCTTAGTCCATCCATACAGGAACCGAAAAACATTCAGTAGCAGCCTTGGTATCCCATGTTCCTGCTGCACCTCCCACAGTATGTGCTGGGGCACACTATCAAATGCCTTTTCAGAGTTGATGACAGCCATGTAGACTGTGTTAGCATATTCCTATGCCTATGAACCATCACGCAGGTTAGCAAGAAAGAAGGGTTGGCCCAGTCTTAGATGGTCTGGTCAAACTCCATATTGTTTGTCCTGAATCATAGGTTTGACCATTGGGCAGGGTATCCTCTGCTCTAGCCTGGCATAGGCTTTTTCCAGAAAGCCTGAGAAGTGTGAATCCTTATAGATGGAAAATACCCTATGATCTCCCTTTGTAAAAAATTTTTTGAGGAACTATTTGCTTTGTGAGCTCCTCAAAACTAAGTAATGATTGTGCACGTTGTATCTCTCAATATAATGTAGGGATGGGACAAATGAGGCTTTCAAAAATTGGTACATTTACCCAAGAAATGGCCTAGCTTGAAAAAAAAACACAATACAACAGTGACTGATGAATAAATGCCATCCCACAAAGCTAGATTCAGCACTAATATGATTAACACTGATTAATGAATTAATACTTTGGTTAATGCACCATTAAAGTCCATTCATACCAGCAATGTTTTATGGTTGCTAATACAACATGATATAAACCACTCAAACCCATTCTGAGAAACGCATGAATCCCCCTCCCAAGACATATAATACTCAGTGTTCACCTCCACCCCCAACATGGTATTGCCTAAGCCCATTTCACAGTACAATTTGGCAACTGCTGCCGAAGTCACAAACTCTTATGCTGAGCGTGGGTGCCACAATTGTAAATTTGACAACTAAAGGAACCCCTGTTCTCCTCAATACTTTTATATGTCCAATAGCTATAAAGCACTGAACAACTCAAATGAAAATATTTTGAATTTAAGATGGCATGCTGTGAGTGGGATTAGGAGTTTTTAATTCACATCACAATGCAAACTGTTAGCACAAGTTGCTTGGAGCACTTGTGACATAGGGCTCTATTTTGATGATCTTACGCAAAGCGTAAAGCACAGGGCGCAAGTAACATTTACGGCCATGTCCAAATCCATTTTGCTATTTTGACGGTGGAAAAAACAGACTCCGCTCCAGCGCAATCCACAAAAAGGTTGTCCCAACTCTCTTAATTATTCAGAGGTGTGTTTTGGGCATAACATGCAATAAACCAATCAGAATGGCACATCACCTCACCTTTAAAAGGCAGGGGCGCATGAGCTATGGCGGATTGCTATTATAATGGTGTGTTTACCTGGCAAACCTGATCGGTTGTAGGCCGAGGAAATGGACGCGCTCGTGTGTGAAGTGAAAAGGTGGGAGCACATCATTTACTGGAGCACCACTGTTCCACCTAAGCCTGTCAAGGTGAAGCAGGCGTGGGAATATGGAATATGTTGTACTCTATAATAAAACATATATGAATGAAATAAAATAAAATAACAAAAAACCATTAGTGCACTTTGAGTGCATATCTGTGCCTGTAACAAGTGTCGTGCACCCGCACTTTTCCAAAACACGCCGCTTAAATATCGTTTAATAATACGCCACTGACTTTAGGGGTCCTATTTTGAACCATTGAAAAGCGCGACGCAAAGTGGTTTTGTTAATTTCATACCAGCGCATTCCTCATTTTCACGCCAAGCGTGTACGTTTTCAAAATAAATGATTTTGCGCATGCTTCCCGCTCTTAGGAGTGGTGTTTTTAAAATGAGGTGTGGCTGGATGTATGCCTGTAAAAAAGTGGAGAGAGGAGGAAATAACTTTCCAAAATGTGAACTGTACGCTTAAGAGAAGTTCAGGAAAATTAAGGAAGACCATGTCTATGTGCTAGCCATTCCTCTTTATAGTTTGTCTGGTGTTACTAAACCAGTTTAGCCGGCTTAAGCACACAGTACTTGTTTACTCAAAGTAACTAATTTAACATTTTTTAAGCGTTTTTACTGAGAATGTCAAGTTACCACCTACCATAACATTAATCCTAAGTACAGCAACAGTAATCAGTATGGGCACTGATTTCTAAAACATTTTCTAAGCTTTGCTGCTTAGAAAGTGTATCTACAATACCAACAAATGACCTCATTAAATCACTCCAACAAGAATGAAAGACAATATTTCCTAAAGTGAAAATGAACATGAAGCAAATGTATACAGATACAGCTTTTAATTATTATACCCAGAATGCTTCCCATCTTTCTTCGCATAAAGTGGTGCTTCCTACAACTATAACTTTTTAAGATGTACATTACACCTTAAACACTTGTGTTTGTTTTAAATAATACAGTAGTTTAATTCCTGTACTTAAATATGCTTCCAAGGAAAATACAGCATACACAGCTATGATAAATGTGTTGGCTTATTCAGAGAATTACAATCCTGAATCCTGTAATCAAATTTTCATTGTCATCACATTCAAAAACTAAAACGCGGTTATCATAATGCTTTAACATTTCACTCCCACACTTGCCTATATTGAATAAAGTTTCCTCCTGCAAGACAATTTTAATGGAGTACTATGTTAAAACCGACAACACAAAGCCTCCTCTCACAATGTTAGGGAATTTTTTGATTAAAAAAAAAATCTTTCTGTTCCATGTCAGTCCACCTACACCGCTGTATTGTACGTTCCTTAAGATTCGTGCCATATGCAAGATCTGACAGTCACCAAAAAAACTATACATGCTGCAATAAGGATACAGACTCCAAGGAAAACACCTTTGGTATGCTATGCCTTTTTTTTCATACTTAGGATGGCAAAACCTCTTTTTGACTTTTATCGGCAGGGAATTACAAAACCACCTCATGCATGACAGGTGTGACATGATAAAACTGACTTCAGATTTGCTGATGACCCCCAGGTCTGATCAGCCATCTATGAAAGCATGTTAGCATCGACTAGCATGTTCAGAGGCACGCCACTTAATTGGCTTACGAAGTATTTCAGTTTAAACATATCGTACTTGTACTTGCTATAACTTGTGACAGTCAACACAGCAAGGAGGAAACAGTCGTATGTACTTCCACTGCTTAAATCGTTTGCCGGGCAATAAAGTCCAACAGCAGAATCAGAATCAATAGAATCATTCAGGGTCCACCATGACTTACTTTTCAGGGTCAGGTTATGAGAATACTGAAATAGTGGTCAAGCAATTAGTGGACAACAGGTGGAGACGGAAAAGAAGAAAAAAGTATAAAGTGCCGTAATTTAACAATTTTCTTCCGTGTCCCGAAGTCACCACAGTACTACTTTTGCCCTCACGGTTGGAAGGACAGCAATATCCCAATTTCAGAACATGAAGCCATATAATTAATTGAATTTAATGCACATTTTAAATACACTAGAAGGCCTTTATTATAAGATTTTCACAAGGAAAATCCAAGGATAAAAGCGGTATTTTTAAATATGGTAAGGTGATTAAATATTACTGAGCTCACCACAAAATCTGTCAAAATTAGTCAGCACATATGAATTTGGACAATATATATGTCATTCCATTATAATAATAATAATAATAATATCCAAAAATATGTATAAACTAGCCAAACACATAGTTAATGTCGTTTATAGTACATTTAAATTTAAATCAATGACAAGTGTAAAACATACCATAAATATGAACTAGTTTTCTTTTTATTTGATATTAAAAGTTTCTACATATAATAATCATATCACTACATCGTGAAAGCTTTGACCCATAAAAGATTTTTAAAAAATCTAAAATATTGACCCATATCTAAATGAAAAGTGTTTCAGCAAAGTGTCTGGTGAACCGTGCTCTTTGTGTGAATGCCAACGAAGAGGGTTTTGTGCCATTGTCCAGTCTGTCAGCAAGAATGCGGTGGAGTGTCCAGACGTGCAAAGACGTGCTGACACACCTGCTGGGTGCCGCTGCGATTCCGCAGTCTCTGCTTTTATAAATACGTGTTTCGTGGAGGGCTCTTTTGTTGTCACTGGACTGTTGGTGGTGACATCTTTGAAGTGACACAATTGTCAGTCTTTATTAAAATCAGAATGATTACAGGAGAGAGAGACCACTTCGACTCTTCGATAATAATGCTCGGCAAATTAAGAAATTTAGCAATTACCTGGCATTGTGACGTTCTACAGATTTTGGTATTCAGCTTTGTCACGCTCGCTAATATCCTACTTTGAGGCTTGATTATAGCTCCATTTGTCAGCGCTCATTACTATTGGACTAACATTATTCCACCTCCTGATTAAAATTCCATATCTGCTATGGAAGAAAGAAGATGGATTAATCTTGCACTAACTACCATTAGCAGGTTATTAATAAAACTAGAAGAAGCTACAGTAATTTTCGTACATATTACTGAACGAATAGGCCAAGGTTTTATGTCATCATGCTCCACTTATGTCCATTTACATACAGTACATGCACAGGCTGGTTTGACCTCCTACATGGCTGCTTTTGTAAAGCATTTCTCATTACGGCATGCTTGTACACATGCGTCCATATACTAATGTATACTGTATGTGTACAGATATCTTTTGGGGGGCTGATGCCAACTGATAGGTAAGGCAAATTACTGCAATGTAAGCACAACTGAGACATCCAAAATGTTTTTTAAAGACAGATCATATAAACATGATTTGGAGAGTACATGCAAATATTCTTGAATGTTATTCAAAAGCTAACAAAACAACATTAACTGAAAAAAGTAATTTTATGCATTGTTTTTTTTTTTTTTTTTTTTTTTTTTACATTCATCCATCTTCCATAACCGGGTTGCAATGACTGTAGATTACAATTTAGATAAAATTCCATAGATTACATATTTTTCGATTGTGGAATGAGTACTTGGAGCAAATCCACAGAAAGAACTGCACTTACACAAAACTAGGGAACAGAAACGACCCGCTAACAGTTGTGTTCTAACGACTTTGTGTGTTCACTTGTCTTTTTTAATCGAGTCATCAGCTGCAGCTCCATGGCAAAGTAACAGTGAACATTTTAAGTAGGGGAATCACATTTAAATTATTTTACCAGTGGCAGGTTTTATCGTAGGTTATCCTATTAAATGAGGGCCTGGTATTTTTATTTTACTCAATTAAAACCTCAGTTAAAGAGTCTATTAACAGAAATATTGCAAAAAATAAAATAATAAAATGTTTATGAATGCACGTGGATAGAGCAATGCTGCTTATTTAATAAACTTAATCAGAAAAACACGAGTAGTAAATCGACAACAGAAAGATTAAATATGATTTAGATGAAGGGAGTTATGGAATAGGTGAATATGGAATAAATCCAAATACAGTTCACAGAGGAAGATGAAATACACAGTATATGTATGTGCCTGAGAGATAGAAATAATAGCCTATGTTGAGAAACTCTTCAGTTCTTAAAGAGATGCCTCCATCACAGTCAAGAGTATGATATCTATAAAGAGTATACAATATAACATCAAAGAAATCACCCTGAGGCTGTAAAATGCATGACAAACCTAGAAAAAAAGTGCACGGACTTCCTTAACTCTAACTGTAAATCTCCAAGCAGAAAAATGTATAAACAGACTGAAACTCAACATATCCCAACAGACTAATTTATATAAATATGAAAATATTTCAAATAAAAAACCATTTTTTAAATTATCTTTAAATCAAGGTGGCTTAATGAGTAGCCTTTTCAATTCGAACCTTCAGGGTTGAGGGCCCAAGTAGCAGGTCCTGCTCAGTGCATGGAACTTGTATGTTCTCCAGGAACTCTGGTCTCCAAAGTAGTCTGGTTAAGCGAATTGATTTCACTAAATGACATATTGTGTACAACTCTGTGAGAGTGTGTGTGCCCTGTGGTGGACTAGCATTTTATCCATGTTGTACCCCTGTCTTGTACCCTGTGCTGTCTGTGACAGGCTGCAGCTCTGTACTAGATGAAGCATTTGGTGGGTGGATGGATGGATGGATGGATGGATTTAAAAGCCAAATGTTTACTTAAATTTGAACTATGCAGCTTTCTTAAACTGTAGCTTTTATAACTGTGTTATAAGAAAAAAGGTTATTTTTTTTTCAATAGCCTCAGTGAGTTTACAGGAAATTTGGCAGACATTTGGAAAAGATACTGAGTGCAGACCAGACACAACTAGAATTTTTTGTTCTCCATTCCATTTGCTTCAACAAATATGAACAATTAATTAGTTCAAAATTTATTTAATAGTTCTACCTACTCATACAGCTAGATATTAACCTGATATGCAATACTTGGGTTACAAAAAGGGTTCCTCCTACAAAAGTATTGTTTCTTAAACACTATGCAACCAACATCTTCCAGTGATCAGTATCTTTTCAGTTAAGCATGATGGCAGCAACATCAAGCTATGCAATGCTCTAAATTAATACCACTCTACCGGCCTGGCAACCATTTCCTGCCAAACTATGCCAACTAAGCACGCTCTAATGGCCAAATCGGGCCACTTATTCTAAAAAATGTATCTTTTCTCCCACCAAATGATGCAGTACCCATTTTAGTAAAATAGACTTACCTACACTCTATCTTATAACTACGCTTATGCCATACACAATGCACCAGTCTTGTTCCCAGTATCTGCACCCCTAGGGGTTGACAGCCATAACATACTGACCAGCATTTGTTTCTTAGATAGAATATAATAAGTAGCACTCAGAGGTATACTGCAATACAGGCAGTGAAATGACTAAATAGTCATGTCATTGTATTAAATAGAAGTTAGTTACTAGTCAAAACATGACTATTTCAAACAAGTTGCTTGGAAGCTGATTGCCTTGAACTCCATAATAGAACATAAGATCTATTTCTTTATTTTCTGCAACCACTTTTAAGGCATGAGAAGACCTGAACAGAAGGTTAAGCCAGCAAAAAGAATAAATATTTATGGAAATGCATAATTTTCTATTTTTATCTTTAGGAGGATCTAAATACCTTTGCATAGGTAGATTAACCACATTATGTCAATACATGTACCTGTAGTCAAAAGCAGCAGATTTCACTTCCATAGCATCATAACTATGGCATGACGATGCCTCTCGCCTGTGACGAAGAATGGAAGAGATGCATGGCTTTCCTTCCATAATGGCTGGGTACCTCGGTGGGGTCCCATATGGTGCTCTGTGTCCGTGTCATTACCTCGTTACTGCAGTGACTGCCAGCCAAAAGGTAAAGCAGAGCCATTGAAGACAACGATACAACTGGAATTGTCTAAGGTCAACAGGGCCATAATTACTTTCAAATGTCAGCATACAATAAAATACAACAGTTCATCTGGCAGAAAGCAAATTAGCTTTGACCATGGTGTAATTACCCTTTTCAGCAGAACCATTAGAAGAGATCAAATTTGCACATCCCATGTTTGAGGAAAGGCCATAAGTGTACACTCTACCTGACAAGGATGCATATTTGCCATTTTGTGGGGTAATTAATTGTCCCTGTAATAGAAATTTTTATATTTGACTCCGGAATTGAAAAGCGTAATAACCTGTCAGCTTTGTCTTAACCATTTAAAGACATTGTGTCACTAGTATTCCCCAATATCTTATATTCTCCCTATTATTCATTTGACGTTTCGGCTTATGATTTTATGATTTGTTCTTCGATTGACATTTTCCCTCTCTCACCATGACTACAAAAAACCTTTGTAGATAACAATGAAATATTAAATAAATTAAAACAAATTTATTTAAAAAATCCATCCATATTCTAACTGCCTATCCTGGTGTGGGTCATAAGGGCCTTGGAGTCTAGTCTGGAGTTTATTCAAAATAGGTTTGCAATAATTTTCTCTAATTTTTATATTATTCTCTTCTTATATTCTTTTATGAAGGAATTGCCTATGTCCTATCTGAGGTACTCGGCAGTTATCAGAATTACCAAATGATTGACTGCAAGATCTAGCTTATTGTTAAGAAAGATAGACTTCAATCTGATTTAACTGCAATGGGCTATTTCAGCATTTAAAAAAAAAAAAAACAAAAAAAACAAATTCCAGTATACAAATTAATTACTTTCTACTTTTACAATTTTTTTCTTTCACTGAGAAAGAGTACAAATACAATTTTAAAGTGCCATGGACAACCTATCAATCACCTGAAGCTAGTTAGTGCCACTACAATCTGTAATTAACTAATGTAGTCCAGTAGACTCTTTAGTCAAAGGAGAATAGTTAAATATACATTTTGAACAAGGCAAATAGTGCAGCATTCTACCGAGAATGGCATGCATATACGTGACACAAGCAGGCACATAGCCAGACCTTTCACAATGGGGTGGCCAGGGTAGACACAATAGCTTTACTGGGGTGGAAATGTGGTACTGGGCAGATAGCAAATAGAAATTTGTACAGGTGGGTGGATAACGAGCAATTTGTGCATGCGGGGGGGGGACGAGAAATTCAGGTTTCACGGAAATACGCAACAAATCACATCCAGTCTTAGTTTGAAACAGTACACAGCTTTTTACTTTTCCGGGACTAATGAATTTCTTTTAATTTGGTGGGCAATGGGGTGGTCCCCACTCAAACAGTAATATGATCTAACAATGCAGACTGATCTGATGCTTAATTCATTTAGCTCACTGGAAGTGCCGAATGGAGCCTATTTATAAGGATGCCAAAATTACAGTATTATAAAAGGATCTACTTTTTTAAAACCATCATGTAGTATTTTGTACAGTTTTTCAGAGTGATAGTTCCCAGAGTATAAACCCAGCATGTATACAGTCTATGTGGGATTACTTGTATTTATAGCTAAAGTGAGGAGATTAAGACATGACCTGCTTTTCAACAATACCTGGAAGCAATGCTTCCACTATCAGTATTGGCAACAAATGCCATTACCATCAATTTTCATAAGCTTTGTGTATTCAATGGCACACACAAACATGTATATTGCCTTTTATGGTCAATTATTATTGCAAATTCTCAGCTTTTGTTGAGAATTTTGTAATGTCTGTTTTGTTTTTTAGTGTGCTGATTAGCAGGGAGCTTTAAAAGGGAGGCAAATGCTGCCCTTGGAGCCAGGCTTTTCCATGCTGAATGGGGATTACGTGCTACAACTCTGAGTAGAGGTTGCCAACTGTAAGCAGCACATCTCAGATACCAGATAGCCAATTGCATCAATATGTTACAACATCAGCGAATTACCTCCACCTGTCAGAGCAGCTACATGCTTGGCATCAGCCAATATGATTAGTCATAATGAGTTATTTATTCAATGCAACACCTCCCCCAGACCCCTCACTCCCTCCTTCACTGCATTGATATTCTCTGACAAGAAGCCATGGATGTGAGTAAACAGGATTATTGTGATGGTTCTGTGTGTCATGCAGAGCGCAGTGTTATAATTCTCATGCTTTTCTGACATTCTGGGAGAATCTTAAGTCTCTGAATGTTTGCCTCTACATCATACATGAGCAAGCCCCATAAAATTAAATACTTAGCAGATAAAACATGTTTTAAACATTTAAATAGCTGAGGAAAAGGCTTAATCCTTACTACCTTGGTATTGATAGCTCTCCCTGTCATATGGTGTGGTGTATGACACCTTTGCTGTAGTTTGAGAATTATAGCTCTGTTCATTAATTTTATCTGTAACATAAACTTTTAATAATCAAATGATCAGTAGATGAGACTTCCAGGGCGGTTTAAGTAACTGCAACCTGTAATTGCTCTTCCTGGCCTTGATTATAGTAATGTGATTATGGCCTCTAAGCTACATCACAATAATTCAAGTGTAGTGGGACGTGCTTCTGCTCAATTCCAAAACTACGTTTCAATTCTCACTGACTGAGGGATCCTGGCACAGAAACACTGCTATAATTAAGCCACATGCTGCCAAATAGAATAACTTTAGCTGAGAAGTAAATCTAATTTACTACAAATATGTCATATACTATATTCTGCATCATGGACCAAACCTCTAAAATGGTATACAGACAGTAACACAGTAATAGTTGTCCAGTTGCTGCAAAATTTCTTCTGGCAGCAACAATTAAGATGGTATGAGGAAGGTAAGGTTAATTATTGCAAAAAAGGGTTCATTCCAATAAGCTAAAATCGTCCTATTACATGTCAGCTTGATGTATAACCTATTAAAAGACCAGACAATTTGTTGGGGAGGAATTGTGATATGCAACTAAGCACATGGTGACCTAATTAATTTGACTATTGTGTGGTTAGTGATTGAATGGGAGTACTGATTCATTCACAGTGCAAAAAACCCATAAGACTACACGTAGACTAAGTTGTCTGCTTTAACTACAGAGTTTTATGTTCACACAGACTAGAATTGTGAAGGTTCACCAGTCATGCCATACATCACATTTTAATTGGCACTGCTTTGTTGCAGTTTATAGTATCCCTTATGAGTTCAGTTGGGTTTTTTTCTTTACTTGCCCTTTTACAGTTTTAGGTCCCAACACTGATTTATTTCACAGTTTTTTTTCCATGTGTGGTATGTGACACAGCCACCCCCAAGGGTCCCATTTGCATAAAAATGACCATTATACTAACAATCCCAAGCATCATTTTTTTTTTTGCCGGAATTTGCACGTTTCAATTAAAATATTACAGTTACAAATAGTACAGTAATATTATATAAATTACTATCATTCTATAAAATGACTATGTGCAAGCTTATATGCCAGTAAATTTGTAAAAATATTAGCCATGACACTATCTTAATTGGACTGTAATTAACCAATGACATCAATTACAAATTATGCTAATCTAACACACTTCTTGCTGCATTCTGACATAGTTGAATAGTAATAAAATGTGCAAATCAAATATAATCTGCACTTAATATCATGGGTTAATTACCATGTTGGCTATAAAGACACCAAATCTTCAGAGGTGAAGGTGATAGAGCTTAATTGTATTCTCCTTGGGCACAGGGAAGTCTTGGAAAAGATTCAAAATCATCTCCTTGAGTGTGCCATAAACCTATGAGAAACCCTTTTGTATGACTGAGTTGTACAAACAGAAGTATGTGATACTAACAACTATAACCAACTACAAGCCCGTCCTTCTCATTGCCCCACCCCCTCTCCATAATTACTGGTTTCAATCATGCCAGAAGAAATGTGAACTTTGACAGGTTTAACTTGAAGAAACACAAGCCGACTTCATGAAGCTTAATCACATTAGCCATAGCAAAAACCATGTATGAATGGCCCTCCTAATCCAAACTGCCTAAAACTATGAATGTAATCCCCAAGGGGTAAGTAAATAGCTAGACTATTTAAAATGAAATTATGTTAATCTCTAGGACAATTAGCTTGACATAACAGCAGAACACCTTAATGTAACCTTGAGGGGTATTGAGCTGGCCATTTTGATCAGGTGATCCACATCTAAAACAGAGAATTTTCAACATATGTGCATTTCACTTGTAGTGCTGTCATTACACTCAGTAAAAATGTTGTTAGCCGTTTGCCTCCTGTCTTTCAATAGCTACAGTATAATTCATGCAAGGAGGTCGGTGTGAATTGATAGACATCTCTCCAGCACGTCTGTCAGTGAAGTTGGTATGTCAGGTATGCAAGTATGTCCACATATATTATACATGAGTTTGTGTGCCACAAATCCATATCAATTCTGCATCTAATACCAAACGGTGAATATGGTTTGAGGTTCTAAGTTTGTAAATAATTTGTTTGCACTGTTTTTTTTATATTCCTTCTGCCTACAATGTTTGCTGAGCATTTTATTTAGGGAAATAATCTACAACAAATCCATTGTTTTTAAATGGTTTATCCCTGTTCGTCACTAAAATTAACGAGTGATTAATTTTTCCGTTTTTTTTTTTTGAAGTCACAAGTAAAACATCCACAAGAAAATAAATGAGGCATCTGTACATAAGCACACATATTAGATGTATGGCACTCTAACTCTGTTTCAACATTATTTTGATGTTGCAGTATGTGGTGGTTAGAAAAGCATCACACTCTCACTAAATTAGTCAAGCACACCAACTTTGATAGGCAGTTTTTCTTCAATATAACATAAACCTTCTGTGCTGTAGAGATGCACCAATTGGCAGGGTGGCTTTGATGTCTATCATTTCTTTAGCAAATTTAACAAACTGCCTCGACAACACTGGTAATTAATTTAGTTGTTGTCATCAAACTACTTCTGTGACTAAGAACTGGAAGGCAGTCAGCTGAGAGATTCATTCTTCCAAGACAAATCTTAACAAGCTTACATCATCAGGAATGAAATTACCAACAAGAGCTTCATTAAATGGTTGCCAGGATGCAATTGTCAAGTGATCTTTTATCACTGTGTTTTGTAAAAATGCACATTAAAACATCAACACAAAATAATCTTTGCAGGTTTTTCTGATGCTTTTTCACGCATAAATTCAATTATCAAAGTAAGTCTTTTGAACACTTTGCCATTTTTTTAGGCATACAAAGTTGTATCACTGTACAAATAATATCACCCCAAAGTAGTAAAACTGGCACAATGATAGGCAATGGTATAATGGGGACATGTATTTCAGATCTACCATATGGATGCCTTTGGTAAACTCAAATTGTACATCACAACCTGCAAGGGGCCTAAAGATATTTACCAATTTAAACATACTGCATGTAGGCTGCATAATACTATTAGTACTATTACAAATACTACTACTAATAATAATAATAACAATAATACCAACTCCTAAAGATATGCTAAACCAAATGTACTGTGAGATTCTTGATTAGCTGAGATGAAATGCTGCAAAATGTTTCACCATTTTTACTTACTTTACTTCCGTATTTGCTGTAACCTACTATAAGCCTGCAGAACATTTACTTACAGGCAAGACAAATGAGTGACAGAAGAAAAAAGTACTGACTGTTGTAATGCAGTGTTGAATCATGGACTGTGGAAAGGCAGCTTCCTCGGTGACTGCCAGCAAGGAGTCAACAATTGAAGAGTTAAAGTGGATCACTTGGGGCTAGTTTGATAATTAATCTAGTTTTCATTGCCTAATCCCACCAATTACATTAATAAATGGCAACTCAGAGGTCTTACCTTATTTGATTTACTTCAGACCTTCAACACAATCAGTCTTCGACACAGGCTGTCTTGACACGGACTCGGGTAAAACATGTTTATTGGTTTTCACAACCACAGTCCATGACAGACCCCCCAAAGTGGGATGTCTATCCACAATTGGCAGGATTCCCATCTACTCATCCCAGAGACAGCACAGTGCAGGTAACCAAGAGCACTGGATAAGTTGCTCCTGGATGAGGTGTACTAAAAGGCACACTGAAGTGCAGAGAACTGAAAAACCAAGAAACAGAATCAAAGAAATGAGGCTGGGATACAAACCTAAGATGAGGCTCTGATGTTGAGCTTTGGATGAATGGCCCAGTTGTGGGTATACTGTCAAGGAATCTGGTTATAAAAGTCTAGGTTTGTAAAACTAAACTATATATTACTGCTTTAACCTTTTAATTATCTACTGGAATACCTGATGAAGATCATTTATGAAATAGACAAAAACTTTTGTAAATGATACAGCACTCCAGGAAATCACACACACACACATACGTATACATATAGGCATATACACACACTTATAAAGGCAAATCAGACAGGAGCATGTTGCAGAAGATTTAAAAAGCAAGATAACAAGCAACCTTAGTACACAACTGCCTATAATCAAGAGAATAGAAGCAAAATGCTAAATTAATCTTTATAAACAAAAACCGTTGCTAGATAAAATTAGCTGTGCATAAATGGTTTTGTCAAGTAATAGAACAATCTGTAAAGCACGTCTTAGAACTGAGGTGTTTGTATGTATCTCTGCAGTATCTCTGCTGGTATTACACTGTCCTAAATCCTGGCTCATTGAGCTGTGACTACATTCCTCTTTTACTGTAAACTCTTACACTCTTTGGCCTTTTTAAACACATCACAGCAAAACTAATGTTTCCACGATGACAGTGACATTAAAAATTCACATTTCCCATTCCCATTCATAATTGCACAAAGCAACTTTTTTACCGTGGATTGATCTGCTTAAAAGTGCAGCTGAATCAGAACGGGTGCATTTAATGGCACCCTGCTCCGTAATAAAGGTGACCTAACTCCTTTAATCTTTAGCATGAGCAACACCAAATGAAGATATCTTTTGGTTCAGCAACAGGGTAGAGAAGATGAGGGAAAGGAATAGAGAGCAGAAAGAAGAAAGGATTGCGTGTTAGGAGTCAGTGTCACTGATGGAGTGCATTCCCTATTTGAAATAAACTCGGAGTAGAAAACGGAGCTGTGGAATGAAAGCCAGTTCGTTTAAGGACGTGCACTTGTCCATTGAATTCTCGGCAATAGCTTCTCATCCAAGCAGAAAGAGAAAAAAAGGAACCAGGGGGTGCTGAACCAGTGTAGCACAAAACTGGCCCTTTTCTTTGGTGGGTGGAGTTTGCAGTTCCAACACTCAATTGACCTGTTTCCAAATAATCTACAGAAAAAAATGAAGATTAACTCCTCTAACAAGTGCAGTTTTCACAGTCTAGCACACAAAGAGAAGGATTGGGTAAAAAGATGAGAAGGCTGGCCGCATTGTGCACGCCCACTTAAATCTTATTTCCAATTCACTAAATGTGTTATTTGACTTGGCAAGTGAACTGGTATGTGTAGTGGATCAGCAGGGAGTCTAATCAGGGGGATGCCAAGTTTGCAGCAGCCCCTCTGAGCGGCATTAGCCTCCGCTAGTGACCTTAAGCAAAGTGGGTGGTTCAGCCCACAAGAAAGAAGAAGAAAAAAAAACTGTGAATAGTATTAACCTCTGCTTGAAGTTCATTCCAATTTCAAATCACCTTTCGTGCACAAATCCAACTGAACAAAAAAAAAAATAAAGGGGAAAATACAGATAACTATGTATATGGCCAACTAATGTGGCGTTTAACAATAATCATAGAGGACCTATTCACTTCAGTAGAATATTATTATTGTTGTTGCTGTTATCAAACTGTAAACATACAATGCACAAGGAAATTACATTTCAGCTATTAAACATGAATATAATTGGGAATAAACAGAACTACCACTGAATTGCAATAATAATGAAAAAAATAGATGATGATGACGACGATGATGATGATGATGATGATGATGATGATAAAAGTTTCAAAAGCAGGCCAAAATGTGTTGGGGCAAAGCATTATTTTATCAAAAATATTGAAGAGTGGTATGTAACCAGTCTTTATTTTAAGAAAACATTAAAATAAATGCAATTAATTGCCACAAAGAACAAAACATCTGAAGCATTAAAATGCAGTGGCCCATCTCTGCATAATGTCATGCATAAAAAATGTTAAAGTAATTTGCTCCCTCTCTGAGAGTTACAATCTTCAGTACCCAGGGGAGGCTCTTCTTAGAGTATGACCAAGTACTTGCTCATTTCTCTGTAATGGTCTACACAGCATTATGATTGAGCATTTTTAAAGATGAGGGTGGATAAATAAAACTTGGAACACTAGAACTGGGTAGTGTTATTCTAAACTTTATGGAATTTTGCATGTTATAAATCCCATTGACGCGGATAAAAACGTTGAGGTTTTATGACATGTCACTAGTGCCAAAGAAGCATCTGTGAGCAATTTAAGGAAAATGGCACTTTTGGCAACATCTCAAGGTGCGGGTCTTGTAAAAAGCAAAGTTTCAGCATACTTGGCAATTCCTGGCTTTGTGTAATTTGTAAAAGGAAAGTTTTGCTATTTATATCTGGCCTATGGCAAACAATGATTTCCTCTTCTCCTTATTACATAAACATATTGTTTTATAAAAGGATTATTATGACAGTATCATTATGTAAACAAATCTGCAACAAATAATGGAAAAATAATTTTCTACAGCTCTATATACCTAGCAACCATTTATGACCAAAACATCTATATTAAGATGGAATATCATCCATCCATCCATCCATCCATCCATCCATCCATCCATCCATCCATCCATCAGGGTTTCAGGGCCTGGAGTCTATCCAAGGCTGCACAGAGTACCAGGCACATGCAGATGATAACATTTTGTAATTTGTTTCATACATATAAAGTATACTGATTCTTAAATTATATTTTTGGAGAAAAGAAATATTAGTTTGTTCCATGTAAATGTCATTAAATGTATTTTTTTTCCCAAAATTAATAAACTTCCTAATTAAAAAAAAAAAACGAGTATATAGCAATATAGCAGTATTTTATCTGTAAAGGACAGGGAGAAACCCTTGTTATAATCATTGTGAGCAGGTCGCACAGATATATGTGCTGAGGGTTTTTTTTTCCAAATTTTTTTTTGAAAGCCTGACAGCGCAGTTAAAAAAAAATAAAAATGTTCTAGACAAAAGGTCCCAGAAGACTTTAGCTTGCTTATTTTTTTAACTTTAATTAATAAACAAGGGGAAAGGTAAATAATAAGTGGGTGATAATTATGGCATATCTATAATTAGTATATCCATAGTACCAGAATAAAAAAAAACGGGGCATTATCCATTTGAATGTGCATGTACTGGAAATATTTAAAACTTTAGTCATCATACCTTTCTGAGCACGGAAGAGCATTGCCTGATGATCATGTGGGAGGGGGCTGTTCTGACAGGCAGGCTCCAAGCAAAGCGTTTCTCCAGAGGAATCAGGCCATGTCAGTGCCCACACAGCCCAGCACGAGAAGCTCATGATGGCTTGAGAGCACCAAAATGCTGAATGCTAAGGTTGAAATATCATTCCCCACAGGGACTGCATTCAAAGTCAAGTGGATGGGAAGTGTGGCACATGGGGAAAGGATGTCATAGAGCATCTCTCTCGGGTGTCCACTTCTGTGGGGGCACTGGGGTGCCAGGCCCTCTGCATAATGTCACCACAGGTGAGAACCAGCATACAGTGGAAAGCCTCTTTCTGCCATATGCTTAAATGAGCCCATGCTACACACTAGGTACCCCCCCAGCAACACCACCCACCCGCATGCCTACAGATCAACCTGCCAGCTGCTGCCACTCAGTGTAAAAGATTGGCTTTGTTGGTTTTCTGATGCTCACAGACAGCCACCCCTGGAGACTGTGGGTCCTCGGTAGCAAAGCAACAGTCTTATCCACTCTGCCGCACAAGCAATCTGTTTTCTATATTACTAGCTGGTATCACTGTACTATGCACTATAAAACAGCAATTGAGCAGGAAATTAAGTTAGGGGATCGGTATTTGGCAGAAGAGAATGGTCTGTGGTCTTCCCACATACAAGGATCATTAAATATCACAGAAGTTTCATAATACATTTCTGTCTCTACTTCCTATTTTCAGTGCAGAAGGGAAACAAAACATCCTAATGGGTATTTGAACAGCTTGAAATGTGTCGGCCTTGGAACTTCCCTGCCACGGAGAATCCTGGCAGCAGCCTAAAACATTTCAACAACCAAATATGGAACATCCATCTTCAGCCTGTAGTGTTCCCCTTCGCTGCTTCCTCTACATAAACAGAGGATGGTCTTAAACTAAGCTGCTTGTGATTAACAGATGCGAAAGGTGCACATTTTTTAACTTCTTTCTTCCTCCTCCTCCTGGCCCATTTCTTTTACCGTCTCTCCCATCTCCTTCAGTTTTTGTCTATAACAAAAGTTTTTAGCGAGTGACCTCAAAGGCTGAATGACAATGAGAGTTTTTGCAGTTAAGCTGTTTGGTTAGTTAAATATTCACTCTATTGCTTTCAGTAGTAGTACATTTCTGAAGGCAAGGCCAGTGTTATACAATGTCAGTCTCTGTGTAGCAGACAGAAGTGATTGTCTGTGGACTATGTTCCTCTACCCACATGAGGAATTGTCAACTGCTGAAACAGTGTGAACATGCAAATACTTTAAAAGCCATCACAATCTGTCTTTCCTCTTCTTATATATGACTTGTGAAGTTTAACTTTTACTTCAGAACTATTAATGTTTGTATTGGTATTGATCTGAACCAACATGCAAATTACAGATCTGTGCTGTCTATTGTGATTCTCTTAACAGATTCTCACATTTAACATTTCAGCTTCTTCAAACAGCTTGATACTACTTCACAGAATTACAAGTCTGTTCAGTTCTGTTAGCAATATGTTTTAATAGCACAGAGTAATACATACAGTACTTTCTGAGACTCAAAGTTAATTTGTTTCTTTTATGAACTTCTTAATCATAAGCCTAATTATCGAAGTAATATTTAATTTAAGTCATTTAAATAATTATTTTTGCTATTAAAATTCTACATGTTCTAATTACAGGCAGTAGGCTTTAAAGTGCCCTAGATTTCAGTTAATAATGTAGGCAAGGCACCTAATATTTGTTGATGCCTTTTTCCTTAGATTTATTGTAGCTGTTTCTTTGTAGTTAATTTTACACTCTCTATAACAAAACCCTCTAATATGGAACATGTTGACTGATTGTTCTGCTATCTAATCTATAATGTCAGGGCATTAGGCACAGAAGTACATACATTCTAAAATGAATTAATACAAATTGTAAAACATAACTTTTTTTGATGTTGCCAGTTGCAAATCATGCTTTGCCTGAGGGACTAAATTAAGATCACTGTGCCAAAATTTTTCATCATGTGAATAATTGTTGTGCCTGCTTGCTGTCAACACTCCCTCCAGCTGTGCCAAACCAGACCATGGCCTGCAGCAACTAAATACAAAACACTCCTTTGGATAACTCAGAAACACTGTATAAAGACTTTGTTATTATACTTTGAACTGGTAGTTGTATGAAGTAGCAGATGAATGCATATTTGTTGGGGTGGAAGCATTGAGTAGCGGTGTAACCTGACACTTCCAGGGTTGTTTCCAGGGGTTTTGAATCCCACCTCTCCTTTTGTATGCCTGGAGTTTTCATGTTCTCCCCCTGTGATGTGGGGTTTCTCTTGCAATCCAAAGACATACAGCTAGCCTAATTGACTCAAGGTCCCCTTGCTTAGCAAAAGGGGTAAGAAAAACCGGATAAACATTAGTTACTCTGATTGCTCTTAAATGGAATCTGTCTCTGAACATTACAGCAAAATTCCAGATGTCTTGGTAATATTAAGGTACCCCAACACAGAATTTGTCCAGAAATTACTTGAAGCATAAAAAATACAGCGCATCCCCAAAAAAGCAAGTTTTGCAGGAATATTTCCATCTGATTTTTCACCTAAATACCACCTTAAAAGTGAATTGTCAATTCATGTCAGACATCACACAGGATGTCTTTGCAAGCCTGTGGTCAGAAAAACTTCAGAATCCATCTCAATAGTTTTCCAGAAAAAGTGAATTATCTCAGAATCTCACAAGATAACTATATATTCTGTTTGGTGACAACATCCACCTGCCAATTCAACAGGTGCTGACAAAATCTATTCATGTACCTTCAAAGAAAACATCATGTTAAACAAACAGTAGCCCATATGAATGTATTCTCCATAGTCAAGCAGAGGGAAAATAGGATTACTAAGGGTGAATATCTCTTTACGTTGCCAGGTAAATTAGTCAACATAACTGCCCATTTCTGTTGTGATTTAGTTAGATCAAACCACCCAAATGTTGTGGATATGTGAGAAGCAGAAGTAGTACTCTACCACCACCTCCAGCATTCTGGCTTGAAGGTCGCAAAATGACTTCAGCAGCAAGCGATAAGCAGCCTAACATGGATAAATCTCCCAGAAGTAGGGCTGATGGACAGACAGGCCACCATTAACAATGCAGTGGCTTGTGAGAATACAGACTGATGGAAAGATACCCTGGCATTTGCTGTGTAGAAGTGGCCCTTAAAGATTTCACACTTCCAATTCCTTTCAATTATCAGCCATCTCCCACCTGTCACTCATCCTGACAATCTAAGATTCCACCTTGGAGCCTTGAAAACTTATTGACAAAGCAATACAGGGTGATATAGCACACCATGATAAAACATTAGCCAAGGAGTATCAGACCACTAAATACAGTCAAGGTGCCCAGCCCTTCCTATTTCACTGTCTCCCTCTCTTCCTCCTTTTCTCTTTAATTCTGTCTCTTTCATAGTACATTTAGAAGTCCATTATATCAGTGGGTGGATTCATTTTCATGGCTATACAACAGTAAGTAACTCCAAATATCTTGTCTGAATCTCATTAGTAACTTACTGTTCCTACAAAAATTAATTTTTACCATCTTGCAAAGAAAGAAATATACGTGGTGAAAGAAAATATGATTGAAATAATCATGGCAATAGCAGAGAAGCCAAGGCTACATTTCATATGCTCATCTTTATTTCTCAATGCTTAAGCTCCTTTAGCTTGCTGAAACAGGTACTGCTTAATGTTAAGCAGATTAATGGCTATTTGTGTGTTTTCACTTAATGACTATTAAGTGAAAACACACTTATTTTTAAATACTAGAAGCTAAGACTTGTTTAGGAACTTTATGCTACACAAGTAAAGATTATCTGACAAATTATTTTTCAATCTCTCTAGATATGTAAATAAAAAACAGATGAATTAATAAAAAAGCATTAAGAAGTAAAGTCTACCACGAGACTAAATACTTATTTGAAAAACCAGCAGTTCATCACAAGGCACATGTTGTATCTGTGTTTGTTAGTTTTCCTTTGCTTGACTGTATATGAGGACTTTGAAGGATGACACAAGGGTAAATTCTCTGGTTTCTGATGTTCTCTATTTTTAGATGCTTCCTGAAAATCAGATTTAAAGCTAAATACAACTTAATGAACATGTAATAAGCAACAGCTTTAAGTTCAAAATGAATTATCTTTCCACCCATACACCTGCTGCCCAATCTGTCTTGCAGACATCTTACAGAGTGAAATGTGAACATTCCATGCTTTCTAGAACAAGATCCTAATAACCAGCATTTATTCCTCTGGTCAATGTAATTCCATCAACCCCATAACTGAAAAAGATGTTTACTAAATAATAAGTCTTGCACCACTGAATTTTCAGGGACCTTAGCTCATACATACTTTTTTTTTTATCTTCAGTTGTTCTTTTCAAGGGTCATTGCCTTTGCATTTATCAGGCATTACAAGGCTAATTGCTTGTTTTTCCCATTATATACAGTAGTGTGCGAAAGTCTTAGGCAGGTAAAAAAAAAAAAAGGTTTCAGAGCATTTATCTGTGCAGTACAGGCGGTATTCTCCCATCAACTTAAGTAAAAAGAAGCATGTAACTATGTGCTTTTGCCACTTAAGTGTATTTTCCTAACTGATTTAAGTGCAACATTGTGAGGCACACTTTTGGTGGTGAGACCAAAATGTGGGCGTGTCGCAGGCAAATTTCCATTTACTCTACACATATTGTCCTGAAGGTGACTTACCATCATTTTAGGTTTACACGTTCTGAGACCTGCATTAAGTTAAACAACACTGCATGCTAAAACATGGTATTGCACTGTTTTCGTCAAATAGCAATGAATTGTGGCAAATTGAATTAGATTTTTACACAATCAAAATTTTCAATTCAGATACGACTTGTGAAAAAGCCTTGGGGGTTATCAAATCATTGATTTATGATTTAGCCAAATTATTGATTTAATTGAATTATGAATTTTATTCAGGACAGCAAAAACTATTTAAATAACGATGAATTTAAAAATGTCCAAACACAGACCTCTCCAATCATGTTCATGAGTGGAAACCCCACCACACTCAAAATAGCGAGCTCTCTAACTGAAAGCAAGTATAAAATAACCGAAAATACATAAGCAGACAGAATTTTGTGCAAGCGGGGGGCTGTTTGTAACGAGAAATTTACCGGGGTGGATGGCGGTGCAAAATTTTGTGTTATAGGGTGGGGATGGCAAAGAGAAATTTTGTGGGAGCTGGGGATTGAATACTCTCAGATCTCACTGGCTATTACATCTCACAGGCATGAGGTACTGGCTAGCGCTGAAAACCATGAATTTCTTGGATAAAATGTCAGACTTCACATGCATGTGTATAAATGAAATTGTGTACTAAAATACAGGACAAATCACATCCTGTATTGGTTTAAAACAGGGCACAGCATTTTACCTTTCAATGTGGGACAAATTTACAGAACATGTTTCAACCCTAATGCTAGTGTCATGTATTTTTGTTTTTTTGTGTTTTGAAATGTAGGGTTACAGGTTTTCAATTCTGTGTTCTATTTTGTTATTAGGCAGATAAGTCTGGCTTAAGAGAAATGCTTAGAATGACGGGTGGTTGCATTTCCATTCCAAATAGCATAAGTCCCTCAAAATTAGATGCACCGAAAACATCCGCATACATTTGGAAAAGTCATGGTATGCTGATCAACTTTCCATTTACATTGGTCTTTCAATTATTATTTCTGTCATTTTTTTTTGTGTCAACACCAACCCCATCCCTGACGTATCTTGTTAATGGAGTTGATTGCAATTTTTTTCTCCATAATATTGTAGCAGTACGCTGCCGATAGGATGCACCCCCAGCATGCACTGGGGCTTATACATAGTTGTATTGTGTGTGACTTTGTGTTGTTATGGTGATAATTGTGTACCATAGAGAAGTAGTGTGTTGTACTGTGAACCCTCTTATGTGTATGTAATGTCTCCACCGTAATTGATTGTGTCTTCCCTTCCCCTGTGTTCGCGTTGTTTAGTGAATCGGCATAATTGTACAGTGCTTCGCACAGGAGTTCTATCGGCCTGTCTGTTGGGCTGGTTTCTTTATTTATGTGGGCGTTTATTCTAATATTTTCATTTTATCTTCAGCGAGTTTCGAACTAAGGCTTGTCGTATCCTTCTTAAAGCTACACCACATCGTTGTTACTTTCTGGAGATTACATCTACATAATGAAAACTCCATGTTCCACGTTTTACTTTCAGCCAAATTACCCAAGGGTAATACCCCTTTATGCCAGTTTTTGAGTTCATACTGCCTCTCTTGCAAGTCCGACTTCATTTTTAAATTACGTACTGGGGGCGGGATACTTCGGCTGATTGGAGAATATGCGTGGTGGAGAGACACGTAAAAAGTTGCGCAGAAAACCGACGTAAGGACCTGAGGGGAATACAGTCGTAAGTGTGTATTTGCTCAGAAAAAAGAGAATAACATTAGAATATATACAGACAAACAGTAATTCAATAAAAAGTAAAATAAATAAAATCTGTTCTCCAAAATAGTACTGATATCTGGCTGGATGTCGAGTGAACATGGTTCCCAAAACTTTCTTCAAGAGCACCCCAAGTGATCCATGTTTTTGTTACATTTGATAACCAGCTGATTTAATTAGTTGTCCTAATTGATTTATTAACTTTGAGGCATTGATTAGCAAAAACATGATGTAGTCCTGTTGGGTATATTGGGTAGTACCTGTAAATGCTGGGATGGCTTAGGATGTTTTGAAATATGCAAAATGACACACTTTGACAACATAAAACTATGATTTACACCACCATAAACACAACTTAAGGTTTTTAGTCTGCCTTAGACCTTTACACGATGCTGTATATACTGCTATTTTGATGCAAAAACAATATTGTAGCACCAGTGGTCATTCTATGCCCAGCGATCTAGAACATTAACTGCACATTATTACAGCTACCAAATGTACATTTGTAACTGTCTCTGTTTCCACTGTCAATGGTTTAAATCATAAATTGGTCATTAACTCTAATGAAAGTATCATATTAATTATCTACCTTTACGACTAACTACAGCTGAAGTTATGCTATGGCTTACTATGTGAAAAAGACTGGTAAATTCAAAAAGAAAACCACAGTTTTGGGGCTGCTAAACTCAATGAGCTGGCTTGAAAAGACAGTGCACACCTGCCTTGTGCGCTATGCTGAATGTTATATAATGCCATTTTTTCCATGCCCCCCTAAAAGCCTGTCCAGGGAAAAGCAGTTGGACAATGGATCAATAGTTTGATAGGTTGATAAATGGATGATTTCTATCAAGTAAATATGTGCATTTGTCAGTGCTTAGAATACTATACTGACCAACTAACATATGTACCCATATGCTTATGTGAAATATGTTAAACCACTACAAGTTTTTACTGAAACTTTCTCTTGTATCGTCTTTTGTATCCTGCATAATAAATTCAACTGCATGATATATGCACACTCAAAACAAAACAGCCCAAACAAACAGAACAGAACAAAATCTTCAAAGACAACATGTAAATCAAATCAGTTATAAGCACTGTACATGGCATCTAATCATTCTGTAACAAGGCCTTTAAAAATAAACACAGAAAGGAATGGATTTTAGTGATATCCCAATAGATGCAGATATTTTGCTGATATTTTTTCCAATTAACCAATTGGAACTAGAAATTTTATGTACCTGGAGAAAACCTTTTTAGTCCTTTAAATATAGAACATCTTTAGTAATACTCAATGCAAATGTCAAGCTACATACTGTACCTTTGGCTGACCAAGCTATTTCTGAGTAAAGCAGCAAACATCAACTAGTTTGCCATGGAGCTCAGGCTTTGCACCTGTGCCTCAAATCATTGTTTGGCTAGAAAATCTTCCTTCTGAAATGCTCAGAATCTCCTCCTCCACATTGACACAGTTTCCCATCATAATCCAAACTATGTATATTTTGGTCTTTATGTACATACAGTATGTGTATATATATATATATATATATAGTGTGAATGCATCTAGATTTGCAGAACATTACTTTGGGGAACAAAGTATAGCTTTTCAAAATCAAAGCTATGACTATTGCCTTCCATTGGGTTATTAAAGGCTTCAAAGATTTTCGCAGTTCTGAATCAAAAAGCATTTGACTTGCATGTGCATGTGTTTTATATTTTAATGGTTTTCATTTAAACCATCCTACCATCCTATCAGCCATCATTTATACTGGGTCTCTTAGAGTTGCAAGGTCAGCTGGTGTATTCCATGTAAAGAACGCCATTAATGCGGCTAAGGTGACGAGGCGCTTCTGCAGTCACGAGAAAGGAGGTCCGCCTGTCCTCTCACTCATCAACTCTCATCTTCTCAGTCAGACAGAAGACCAGGAGCCCTTGGCTAATAGCTTATATAGTTGCTACCCAGCCTCCTTACTGCACAGAGGTGTTGTCCTTGTTGTGGAACTGCTTTCCAGATAAATTATGAATACATGGTGAAAGCTGTAAAATTTGTTGTATCTTCTATTATCTCCATGTTAAAGGCCACAAAAGCTCTCCAGTGAAGTCAGCCATTAAGAAATGACAGGTATTGCTATCAGCCTTTTTATAGCCTATTACCTGCAATGACAGCAGCTGCTGCAGAAACACTGTACAGCCTATCACATTATTTGCAGCTAAAGTCAGCTACTGTGTCATTTTGGCTCATTTTCTTGACAGTGCTATCATAAATCCATTCAGCTGCAGGGGAACTGTCGACCGCCTCGATTATCTTCATAGCCCGAATGAATCCTGAAATGTATGTAACAGTCAATGACAGTTATGGATCAGGCATGGGAGCCATTCCCCTCCCAAGCAGTCAGGTCCACGAGGCAGTACCTATTACGGGTGGAATTTCTCAATTGCTTCCCTGTAATAGAGTTAAAAAAAAAAAAGGCTGAACTTTGAAGTTCCACATTTCATAAATAACAGGTTGTTACCCTTCTATTCCAGCACCCAGCTGAACAGCGACCTGAGCAGTAGTATACTGCTAATTTGCCTCCTCTGAGCAGAGCCATAACCTCACAATCTGCAGACAAGTCGCATACATATAACAGATAGTAATAAGCAACAAGGAAATTTCTTACAAGGATATATAGCTGCCCTCATCAGTAGTACCTTAACTGGTTGTCTATCAGTGGTGAAATTCACATTACATTTGTTACAAAATACAGCAAAGGTATAGTAAATAAAGTAATTCAAGATGCTACCGAGTAGAGTAAATAAAGTAATTCAAGATGCTACTGAGTAAAGTAAATAAAGTAATGCAAGATGCTACTGAGTAGAGTAAATAAAGTAATTCAAGATGCTACTGAGTAGAGTAAATAAAGTAATACAAGATGCTACCGAGTAGAGTAAATAAAGTAATGCAAGATGCTACTGAGTAGAGTAAATAAAGTAACTCAAGATGCTACTGAGTAGAGTAAATAAAGTAATACAAGATGCTACTGAGTAGAGTAAATAAAGTAATACAAGATGCTACCGAGTAGAGTAAATAAAGTAATACAAGATGCTAC
>JAACJT020000034.1:17973016-17998864 GCA_009936485.2 Gymnarchus niloticus
AAGAGGAAGGCCAAAGTGGAGGTTTATGGATTTGCTGAGAGAGGATATGCAGGTGGTTGGTGTGACAGAGCAGGATGCGGAGGACCAGAGGGTGGAGACTATTGGTCCGCTGTGGCGACACCCTATGGGAGCAGCCGAAAGTGAATGATGATGATGATGGTAGTCAGCGTGAAGTTATCCAGTGTAAATAGCATGCTATCTGAGCGGGCTCTAGATCTACTGCTACTGTGTGATATTGCTGTATAATATCTTGCCAAAGTTTTCATTGTAGCTATATTGCTAAAGTCAGCAATGAGTAACATAAGT
This sequence comes from Gymnarchus niloticus, assembly GCA_009936485.2. Classification (NCBI taxonomy): domain Eukaryota; kingdom Metazoa; phylum Chordata; class Actinopteri; order Osteoglossiformes; family Gymnarchidae; genus Gymnarchus; species Gymnarchus niloticus. Next base: position 17,973,323 of record JAACJT020000034.1, read on the forward strand.
TTTAATACATAAAGTGAGCTCAGCATCGGAATGCATTGGGGCACATATTTTGCTTGGCCTTGGAAGCATCGTATACTGTTTTGAAAAAGTATTTGCCTGATTTCCGTATTTGTCACACTTAATGGTTTCAAGCCTTCCCACAAAATGTATTATTAGACAAGAAAACCATGAGGAAAGACAAAACACAGCTTTGTCTATAGTGATAATTTCAGTCATCAAAGAAGAAAAGTTATCCAACACCAATGTCACCCATGGGAAAAAGCATTTGCCCCACTAAACTTAACTGGTTCTGCCATCTTTAGCAGCAACAACTGCAACCAAAGGCTTCCAATCACAGGAGATCAGTTTTTTTGCATTACTGTTTGGCCCACTCTTCTGTGCAGGCTGGGGGTTTTTTGAGCCTGAGCTGCCTGCTTAAGGGAATCTCATTGGGGACCTTGTCTAGGCCACTGCAAAACCTTAATGTTATTTCTTTTCTGAGTCTTTCAGAAGTGGACTTGATCTTGTGCTTTGGATCGTTGTCTTACTGCATGACCCAATTGCACTTGAGCTTCAGATCGCAACCTGATGACTGGACATTCTTCTTCATGATTTTCTGGTGGGGAGCAAAATTCATGGTTCTGATAATTATGGCAAATTATCCAGGCCCTGAAGCAGCAAAGTATCTCCACACCATTATAGTACCACCACTATGTCAGTATGATGTTTCGACTGTGGAATGCTGTGTTTGCTTAATGCCAGATGTCACAGGACCCATGTCATCCAAAAAGATCCACTTTCAACTCATCAGTGCCCAGAACATTTTACCAAACAACTGCCATCAAAGTGTTTTCTTCACAAATATAAGATAAGCCTTTAAAATACTCCAAAAAAATGAAAAATATTTCAGAACTGATCCAGAATTGACAAGGTGGTATTCTATTATTTCAAAATATATCTAAATATTCAGTCAAAGCAGATTTAGCAGTTTTTTGCTTTACAAAAAGGAACATTAGCTATGCCAAGACTTTTCCGTAATGTAATTAAAATAAATTTTCAATTAAATATAAACAGAAAGCTCATTGCAACAGAGTTTTAGTGCAACCACTGTTGACTGATTATGATTTGGATTTTACAGTTTACAAATTAAACAGTACAACAGGATTTTATTATTATTATTATTTTTTTTTCTGTAATTCAAATAGTTTTGCTTGTGAAGCTGACTAAAAGAGAGCACCTAGTCTCCTGGAAGGTACTACATAGGTTCTTCACATTTAGAGGGTCTGTTGAAGAGTTCCATATAAGACTGTGAAAGATGTGGTGTTTTATTAACATGCATGCTTTAAATGGTCACAAACTTTTGAGATGCATGCGTGCATCGCCATTGAATTTGACCCATAAAAAAGACAGACAGTGTAGCACAAACAAAGATTTCCCTCGAAAATCAGAAGCATAGAGGAAATGGCAGGGCAAGTTAAAACACCAAAGTCTTAAGTCAATAGGTTTGTTAAGGAGTGAAGTGCCTACTGCTATACTCTCCTGGGGAACCATAAGCAGATGGTCCTAGAACACTCAAGCATGGTAATGTACCTCAGCAAGATGCAAGCAAGCTTCATAACTCACCTTCATTTGCATCCTGCTTCTTCACTTTGAATCACGGCCTTTCCATCTCTTTTAAGTACCTCAATAAATTCAAATGTAATGTTCTTAAATGAGATCACTTACACATGCCATTTTTCTTATTCTATATTTATAATCTGACACTTTGGCCTTGATTAACAAATGGCACTCAAGACACAAATGCACAATTTTTCATTGTTAATGCTTTCATGAAGTTCACGTAGCTCTGACTAACATGATCTCCTCTGTAGACAATGTAAGAACGGAATTACAGAGTGCTTAGGAACACTGACACCTTAAAAATGTTTTTAAACCACAGCACTTAGCCAAAAATTAGGCTAATGAAATAAAAATAAACACTACCCTTGATTATCCAATTCATTATAAAGTGCAATTTTCCATATTTGTTTCTGTGGGTAATTTCTGTCCGTATATTAAATTTAAGATTTATTTTAAACTTTCATAACATATTGTCCTACACCCAGTGTCAAAATAAGTGGCTGGTAGATGGATGGATAGCTGGATTGCATCTTTGTGTGTGATATTTGGTTAGAAAATGTACATGAAAAATAGAGAAGATCCATAATTAAAAATAAAGCAATAAAAAAGAATAGGTTAGAAAACAGTATAATTTGCAAATGTTACCATGTTAATGAATCACATGCAAGATTATATTATATTATGCTTTGATTAAAGCAAGCAGTTTCAGAATGTGTTTTAATTTAATGCATCCTAATTTAAATAAATGCAATAAAATTGCATTGACATGGTTAACCACTCGCATCGCTACCACCACAACTAAATCACAGTCATTGCTATTAGGATGAGCCCCCACCCAAAGCCCCTCACAAGACTGGTAGTCGCACTCCCACGTATGTCTGTTTGTATGATTTTTAACTGGTATTGGGAAGTCCTCTTAGTTTTTAATTACGGGAACAACAGAAAAGCACAAGGTGGGTAAACTTTGAGACCCTTTATTACATGATTAAAAACAACTTCATTAAAGTAATGTATTTTGATTAATGATGTTTCTTGCGGAGCTGGTTCTATAAATTATTTATCCATAAATTAAACTAATAAAAGTTACTTGCATGAAGTATTGCTCAAACATGAAACATAACAGCCTAATTCATTCTCCATTTTTCTATTGTACACAGAGTATCCAAACATACAGATAGTTACAAATCTCAACAAATGATTAAATAAATTTAAATGTAAAAGTGTATTTTTAAAATGACATTATAAAATTTCCGTATGGCACCATTTTATATGCAAAAGAAGAACAACGTTAATATTAGTCTTTATCGATAAGTGTGTTGCTTATGGAGAGATAATAATGTAGATTATTATCGGATTTGACTAGTACCATTTGATAAGCAAATGAAATAGAACATTAATGTAAATCTTTATTGATAAGTTTGTTACATAAGGACAGATAATAATGCAGATGATTATCTGTTTGGTTGGTATGAGCCGTTAAGCATTTGATTTCATTAATTAATTACTTATTTCCAGATAAATACTTAAACAAGAAAATAGGAGATGACTCGTTTTTAGCTTACACAATTATGGTAAAGCTAATTTTGAAAAGTTATTGCCCTCTTTTGTACAAGTTTTAATGAACTGTAATGCCATTCAAAATGCTAAAATTGGATCATCTATTTCTATACATTGTTCCTGCATACCAACTGTAGAATTCAACAATATTGATTGGATATGTAAATTTTAATGCACACATAATAAAATAACTTGTTAGTAAATTAATAAGTGTGTGGCCATAAAAGAGACAAATTACTCGCAAGCTTCACTCCTGAACAGTGAAATGGAGCAATGAAATAATAGAAGAGCAAGAGTGTGTGGCCATTTACAGATACTACATTATGCAGATGCCTGAAAGTAAAAATGATACACTTTTCCCTGCATATGTATGTCTGAATTCATGCTCCACTTACCTAGGACGCTAATTAAACTTATTCTGCTTCTATACCAAAATACTTCTGTAAGAAACATCAGGTTTTGTGACAGATCGGAGTATGACTCTGCTGCTGCTGGTCACCAAGGTCTTGTTAATTCAGCAGTTAGCCATTAAGGCACTTTGCTACAACAGTATTTTCAACACTTTTAGTCTCAATACTTTTCAAAAATTAGACATGATGACAGCTGGTATGTAGGTTGCTAAAAAAGGATTTGTCTCCAAACTGCAAATGTTATACTAGATTTTTGTGTCATTTAATGTTCATTAACCTAAGTACGTAAACTCAAAACTGTCTACTTTAAAGACTATGCGATATATTAAATTGATGCATTGACTGGTTTTACTGAATCTTTGTCGCCATGCAGTTTAAAAGGGTGTCTGTAAACAACGATTGCTGCAAACAGCTAATTTTAAGAACTCTTTATAATGCACTTATTAAGATGATTAAAATTACAGATCGTGGCTATTGCATTGTCTAATTTGAAGTTACACTGGGCATGACAACTGATGATGGAATACAATTTTACAAGAGATAACATGCAGCAGAGGATTAATAAAAATGTAGATGACAAACCGATTTATTGTATTTTGCTGTAGCTAAAGCCGTACATCTCTAATCACCTACATACTACACCCGCTACTGCAATAACAATCTCAGCTGCACCTATTGCTAATATCATTGATTAAAAACAACATTAGAAACAACAATACATTATAGTTCTACCACGAACTGTAATTGTGATATTGCAAAGACAGATCCGGATTAGATTTTTAACACACAACTAGCTTTGAAAGTAGGTAAATGGTGTTTACCTTTTGGGTAAATGTACTTCTTACCTGGAAAAGGCTTTGTAGAGCTAGTCTAGCATTTTTACATCTTTGGATTTTGTCTACATCACTGACAACAAAATCCCCTCTAGCAAAGATTTTTTTTCTTCTTTCAAATACTTAACTATGACATCTGGTAGAGTTTATGAAAGGCATGACAACAGACATTCCAGACTTTGCTTCTCAGTGCAGGGAATAAAAGATAAAGAGAATAATTAACATTAGTTAAACAGCTCAGAATAAAAAATGGACTATGCAGAGCCCAATACTGTGAATCAAACATCTACTTTTTCACTTTTTTTGGCTTAAAGATCTCAGAACAGTACAACTGTAGACCAAAGAGTTGCAGATATCCAATAGACTTTGCAGTACCTGTGTGAAAAAAAAAGAATTCAATTAATAATGGGACATATCTAAATTCTGATCAAATACAAGTGAATTGGTGGCAAAGTAAAAATTTTTAATGAGTATTTATTAATTACACAGGTGAACACACAGAAGGGGTTTGACAATGACTTCTTGTGTTTTTCTATAAATATTTTTATCTCTTAATGATCTACACAAATCTGTTGCAAGCGATAAAATAAATATGCCAAAAAAAAAAAAAACCACAGGTTGCACATCTTAAAGCAGTTGTTGACAAATTTTTGAGTTAGACACTGTCAGAGACCCCTGCATAGGCAGCTGTCTCCAGGATAATAGAAATATATGATAATACAAAAGCTTAGAAAAAGGAGAAAATAAAAAACAAAACCCTTTATTCCAGGTTTTAGACTTGACAATCTCAGTGTGTGACATTTCTGTTACTTCTTCATTGACTTCTGCATTGTAATTACTGAAGGACTTTAATTACTTTTGTTTTATATTAACCTTGCTTACCCGATTAACCAAAAAATTTTAAATGTATTCCTTCATATTTTAAGGCATTCTTAAAAGTAAATTTCAATTTTTTTTTCAGGAATATTGCTTTATTATAGAATAAGAGACATATCTAGACAATAGGGCAGAACAAATGGAATCACACACTAAGCCAAAAACACCAATTCAAGTCATGCAGGACAATTACACAATGGACCTGCTATACCATGTTACTTCCAAGCCAGTTGTATTTCTCTGTAACCCCCACAGCAACACGAACATGGAGAACGAACCATGTTGAATCTCTCTCTACACTAAGCCTTAGTTTTTTCAGGGGTGACAGCCTAGAGACACTCAAGAAAATCACTACGAAAACAACCACTCAGCAAAACAACAGTCTATCGAGGCCCTGTTAATATTCAGTCATTTATCTTTTTTTTTTAAGCTAAGCGGTATCCATTAAAAATGCACCTGTATCCATTTTTAAGATGAACTACATAGATAAAAGGAGAAAAGAGAAAAAGTCAATTTTGCTTTACATCAGAGACAGGAAAAAGCTGTAATTACTGTCATGAGGATACAAAAGCACTGTACTTACTGTGCAAAATGTCAAATGTTTCACTCTCACTATAGCGACTTAAGAACAAGGACATAACTTTATATACAAAAGTGTAGGAGCGAGTAAAAATATTTGCAGGTATCTGAGCCTATCATACTTCTTTTTTGCTGCTCAGGAAAGGACATTGACTGTACAGCAGCTCCCTCTTGTGGAGATTTTGGCAAAATGTAACAAGTCCGGTCCCCTCCCCCCCTCACTGTGCTCAGGACTGATGTCTCCTCAGCTGCTTTCTGTTAAAAACACTTTTGCTATGCTTCATCTACATTTACGGTCTGTGTCTAATATGGTCAGAGTTGACTTGTTAGTCAAGTATTCAGACATTTGATTTCCTTTTAAGAAACCGCCTGCACCACACCCTCATAGCAACTGAAATCCCAATCAAATGCTCGATGTAAACAAGTTCATTGTCGGGTTACCTGGATTGTTTGTGCTGAATCCATAGGCATAACGTATTGCAATCGTGCATGCAGTACGTTTACTGTAAATAGTCAGAAACGGCAGGCAAAAATATGGACAGCACCAATTTTGCTATCATGTTTAGGAACAAACAGCAGACTCTCAATCATAACATTGCAAATTTATATTTTCAGCTAGAATAAAACAAAAGACATAAAAGTATGCCAGGATAATTGCAAAGTGTCTGTTTGAAAATGCAGGCGTGAAATTCAATGTTTATGAAATGGGAGTGATAAATATAGAGTGACCCTTCCTAGTGGCTGGGGGAAAGGACAGAGTGCCCTTGCTGCTCCCTTCAGGGAGACATCTCAAGCCCACCGGCACTGCAGGACGGCAGCATTAATATCCTAGCGCTAGCCTCATGACAATACCCCATTATGCATGTATGGCCATATATATTCCACACACTGAATCAACCACAACCGTGCCTTCCTTTCTTCTCTATTTGAAGAACGGCCAAAAGAGAGAGAATCTCATTTTTTTTTTTTCTGTGCGTAGACAAAAGCCACATTCGCCCTCATAAATGCTTTCCCTCTCAGCTCCTGTTTCTAATCACTTACCTTGCGACACCTTCCCCTGCCGCAAATGATTGTTTGGCTTTTGTTTAGCTTTATGTTTGTTTCTATCGCTTCCACTCAGGCATAGATGCTACTACTCTCCACAATTAAAAAGACTAGGAGAATCTGTGGTGCCAAAACACCTTTTTAAATGACAAAAGCAGATTTAGAAAAACGTGAGAAAACAACTGCAACTCTTACTGCGATGTTTCTACTGTACGCAGAAAGTGGGTAACATGACACAGGACTCTGTCCAGATATCGATTGCCCCTATGGCTACAACACTAACAGTAGTGAAGAGCCATTGAACTTTAAAGAAAATAGTCCTTCTTCTCAGCATCTTCAGAGCAGATCAATACATCACAGCTGAGCCTGGCTCTTGCCTGGGTAATGCCTCTATCTGGAATAATGGCTTCTCAGCTAGTGACGGAGAGTTAAGGCAGAGACGGGAAAGCAGCAGGAGTCCTTCCAGTTATACACACAGAGACACACACGGGGTCACAATGTGACCCAAAATTTACAGCACTCCACTCATCAGTCTTTTGATGCCCTTTAGTATGGTAATTTTGCACAGTCTACTCATCAGATACACACACAAATACATACACACAGACATTTTCACATGTACTCCCAGCTTAGTCCATAATTGTGTAAAGGTCACAAATCCGGTTTACATACACACAAATACACACAGCCGTCTTGACTGGTGATTTCATACATTCCATTAGTGAGTCTGGTTTACATACAGTGTGCTGGCAGTCTCCATGTGACCTGGAGGTCTCCTACAGTTCACACACAGCTCCTTCATGCACACACATTTCTTATGTGGTGCATTATTATAAATATAGCCATAGTATATTTCTTTATGTTTAGAAACAAGGGTACAAGTAGGTACAGGGCAGGCTACAACAGTAATTTGTATCAAATCAATAAACAAAAAAGAGAAGTAATCAGCACCTGGCTAATAAAACTGAACACAGTCAATTTTCTTGTCATAAATTATCCAGTTTTGTACTGATATTTAACACTGGTCTGACAATTAAATTAGCATAGTGGTAGCCAAACAGCTGTAACAGCAATTACATGGAAATGAGAGCAAGTGACCAAAATGTTCTCCACTTCATTACTCATTGTGAGGATGTCTGTGCTCCCTGTGGAAGACGGACATATTCTACAGCAAGCTCTGGGCGGTTCAGCATGGCTGGGCAGTGCTCATGTGTGAACTGTAGTCCACCCCTATCCAATCTGCGTGTCAATGTGGGGAGAGCCCATATCCACATCTCCCACCCACTGCCATTCATGGCAGTCAGTGTAACAGAAGCCCAGACAAGCAGTGAATGAAATGCCGTTCATGTTAAATTCCTCTGTTTCATAATCTGTTCTTTTGAGTTCAGTTTTCCACTTTCTGCCCCGAGGACAATATACATAAATAGATGTGATTAGCCTTTGTAAAGGACCATATGTGTATGTATAGCTATGAATTTAGATATAAACTCTTTAAAATCAAGTAGTCAGATCACTATTTGAAATGTAGTTTTGAATTACGGGGAAAAAAGTCCTGAACCAAAGCAAAGTAAGAGACTTCACGGCCTGCTTCTCCCCTGACATGCATTCAAGGCCTTAGCCTTCCACTTTGGGGAGATATCGGGATTTTGGGAATTACAAGTTGGCTGAAACTTCCAGCAGACAGAAATTTGCCAGGGTCCCTCATCCCCTCCTCCCAGTCAAGGATATTATCACAGAAAGCTATGGACAGAAAAGTTCAAAGCAATATACAAATATGCTTTTTCCCAGGGAAATTACCTGATCCCCATGGCCAGATTTAGCCTGTGCTCTAAGCCAGCTCAAGGGACAGCGCACTAGACACACTGTAATATAAAGAAGCATATTGGCGACAAAAGTTTGAATCTACTTCACACAGTCTGTGGAAATAAGACCTTGAGAACCATGGAAGTCCAAACATCTCAACCCAAACGAAGCACATTTCACCATAAGCTGATTCAAAACTTCCTTGTGCTGAGCTGGATGGAAGATCAGAGACCAATAAAATCTAGAAGACTACATCATCATAACTATTGTTTTACAGTTAAAAGAAGCAAAACTATTTATGCAAATCTGTTCTCCACTGCATACAAATTCTGCATATTTACAGATGTTTAGAAATATTTATAAGAACAAAGGGAAATCGAAGAGCTGCTTTTTGATATCGGGTGGTGGATAACGGACTGTTATTGTGATGTCTCTATCTGCAGTTTTAATGTCACATGACACACCTAAAAAGTGATGCAACATGCTGATACAGAGAAGAAAAAAACATCTCAGCTACTCTCAGTAATAATAGAAATTATAACAAAGAGGTCTATTTATTATTTAATGTGCCCCCGCACTTTCCTTATTTCAGTTTAAAGCCTTCCCTAAATAAATGTCTACATGAAAATGAGACTGACTGACCTAAGTGTTCCTTGCTTCATTGGTCATAGTGAGAATATCAGTGAAAGATGGACCAATTTCCCAGTATGGCCTGGGGGTTCAGCATGACTGGGCAGTGGTCATGTGTGATCTGTAGTCTGCCCCTGTCTATTGTCTTTGTCAATGAAGGTATTCACATCTCCCAGTCCTGTGGACATTCCCTGCAAGCTCATAGAACTCCTATGTCCCGGACTAATAGGCAATGAAAAGGTCCATCAGAAACTCATTTGCAATTGTCAGTGGCAAAAAAACAGGAAAATTGTTACAGCAATAAGCTGTATTTAACATGCAGTAAACATATTTGGTAATACAAATATTGTAATAAAAATATAATTTGCAACGCACAATTTAAACCTAACTAAATATATTAATGATGATGAATGCTAATTTAATTTCTTGACTCCCTATAAATATGTCTATCATTTTGAAGAAGACATCCATCTTCAGTCATTTCAAGTCATATCCAGTTTGATGTCATGTGTGTTGACAAGGTTTTTACATGGTTGAGTCAACATACAGATTTTCTAAAATTAATTTACTGAAAAAGTGAGCTACTTCTTTCAAATGCAAAAGTTTCTTTACACACAATCCAGGTCAGAGTTAATCAATATTAAATTTCTCTAACTTATAGAGCTATATTCCACTTTCATACATGAAAACCCTGATTTTTAGCATCACACCGAAATACAATATGAATATGATTACTTTGACTTTTGAAATTCATACTCTAAAATAATTTTTGATGTGTGGGAATGATTTTATTTCTTTGCATTTTATTCTTTCCACATTGGTGCCTGGTGACTACCACATGTCCAGTCTCACTCAGTGCAGCTGATAATCACACACTTGGAGTGGAAGAAGAGGGTCTTGGATGACCCCACAGATGGAATCCAGCAACGTACACTCTGTGCGTCTGACAAACTGAACAATCTGGCAAGACTGATGATACACTCCACAATCACAGGAAAAAAAATTAAAACTGACACTTCGACCTCTCACACTTTAAACACAGCTGAAAAACATGGCAAGTGGTGCATAACAGATGCAGTTTGTGCCTTGTACACACTGATAAGGAGTTTATTTGAATAGCATGGAAATTTTCAACCTTAAACCCTGACCCAAATCTACCAACACAAAGCACAGCCATACTAAAATAACTAATAAATAAAAAGAAATGGTATAACTCATATTAAAATGTTAATATTAAATCTTTTTTCCCTCCTCCGGTGGATTAAATTAGACTGTAAGTGGTCCTGACTACATGTACCCTGTGACCACTTTATTAGGTACATCCAGCTCATCCCTGGTCGGACCTTTTGTTGTCTCCATATCCATATGAAGAGTAGATGTGTTGTGTGCACCAACTGTTGTAATGAGCTGATGATTTCTTTTTCGAGAACCACCTCGTCTGGGACCAACAATCGCACCAAATTCAAAATCAGACAGATGACACATATTAGCCATTCTAAGGCTCAGCTTCACAGTAACGGAACCACTTGATCCTGACTGTCTGTGGTATGTATTCACTTGCAACCACGATTCCCTATTTGGCCATTTGCATTATGAAGCAAGTGTATGTAATGAACTGGCCACTGAGTGTATAATTAACATTATTAAAAGCATTTTGTTTTAAATTATTCCACTAATTGAGTTTTCTGAAAACTATTTAAGTGCAGAAAACATGAAGTAAAAATGGAGATGGCTCTGCGTCTGTGACAGACATCAGAGACACTTCGAACAGTCACCCGCTTTGCAAAATCCTGCTACCATCTGCAGGAAGAACACGGTCGCGGAGAGTAGAGATTTTCCCTTGACATGCCGGATGACTGGCTACTGCTCAGCAAATCAAGAGGTGCTGTGGTGCTCATTGGCTGGAGGGCTCTTAGGGCAATAGAGAGCCAGGATCTGTCCCACGGTCTTTGGGAGGATTACAGTGGCCACTTGTTCGGCAGGAGCCTAGTCATTACAGAACGACACTGAGCCTGACTGTGTTCAGAAATCTGTCACCAGAATCCGGCATGAGTGGCAATCCAAATTGAAAAAGTCTGCCATGAGGTGGGGGGGGGGTGTGGTCATCAATTGCTGGCAGAAGATCTAGGGAGAAAATTATTGGAAGGCAACACTGCAACAGATGTCTGATGAGTGTCTATTAACCTGCTTCCTACATCTTGTAGTCCTGGCCATGATGAATTCAGACTGTGAAACCTTGTCCAGCCCAACAGGAGGGTCTGGTAATCCCCAAAAAAAAAAAAAAAAAACATCCCCACCCTCCTGATTCAGTTGCCTTATTGCATTGGCAATGGTCCTGCTGCGAGAAGCCATCACACAACCCTGCTGTTTCTGTTTCAGTACCATCACTGTTCACTCCGATGCTCGTATTTTAGGATTTTAGTAAAGTCAGATACATATACACCCAATGTTCTGAACTGAAGCCCATTTAAGGATTGACCTGTCTCCACTGTGATTGCTGGTATATAACCTTTCCTTTGTGTCATACTCTCATAGTATTTTGGTTGAAAATCTCTTTCTTGACTCCTGCTTTTTGCATTAGATGATAATCTCTAAAATTTTGCTGTGACATCATGTGATCCTGCAAGATTATTAGCAAATGTCACCCACAGAGTATTTTTAGCTCTTATCATGAATATTTTCTAATCTTATTCCCCATGATCCCTCAAACAGCCAATTGCCAAGATAAAAGAAGCGGGGGTGTCTCAATTACATGAAGCACATCTGTTGGTCTCATTCCTGGGGTGGGCTGGTCATTGGCCTTTTCCTTGCAATAAATCAGCTCTCTGTATGAAATCTGACGGTGGTGTTCCCATGCCCGGCAATATCTGAGGCTTGCTTTGCCACATCTATGAATTTTATGAGGATGTCTGAGAAATGAAACTGCATGCAGTCTCATTCATAAGAAAAGTACAAGATGCTATTCCAGTCTTACTGTACATATGCATGTGACTGCATGCTGTTATTTGGTGTGATTTCAGAAATGTACCACTAATTTATTGTTAATCTGAAATGGATAAGCTCTACTCTACAGAAATTGAAACAAATGTTCTTGTTCATCAGTGATCAAACACTATGCTTTCTCTTACTGTAGGAAGAAATCGCTCTGGAGTACTTTTCAAAATCAAGGAAATCACATAATCTACTCTAAACAGAGAGCTTAACACATGGAATATATGGTATTTCTTTGTAAAATTATTGGGTGTTTTCCAGTTTACATAAGCCATTTCAAAACTTGTCTAAATATTAAATTTTCATGCCTGCTATATCAATTCTCCTCTCTTGAGTTTTATTCTCACTGGTCAATTTGGAGGGAGGCCATACAAAATACAAATCATACCAAGCTAATCATCTAAGCATGCCAGTTAGCTCACATTAAACTTTTTACAAGCAAGCAATAGCCATGACCTTAGCTGATAGAGCTGCCTTACGGCAGTGCACACATCTGCTCATATATTAAAGGCATATGGACCAACCTATGCGGTCGCTGTGAGAGCAGACCCAATCAGTCCTGTCATCAGCAGACCTTACAGAGGACTTTCCCTGAAGATCAGAGCCACAATTAAGGTTTGACATGTACACTGCTGTAATTAGAAGGAAGCTTTGGGGTGAGTAAAGGACCACTGAATCCACAACATGCACACACAGAAAATAAACACAATTTGTAAATGGGGCATGCGATGGGGGCATTTTCTATTGCTAATCATTATGAAATCTGTTATGACATATAGTATGGCAGCTGCCAAAGAATGAAGAGCTCATATATGTCTTTTAGCTAAATAAACTACTAAATTGCTTATGTTACTCAGGCCATAAAGGAAATTTTGCTGACATGAACAATTGAAAAATGAAGTTTTACTATACCACATTTGCAGAGTTTGAGCAGGCAAAGCCGTGCTTTAACACACAGGTATCACTGTGTTTGGCAACTTAAGGGGGATCTTGCTTTTTCTTATGTTCTTTTTGTCGTAGATAACATTCAATCACTTCAGAGCAATTTAAGTGCATGCCAATTGGATGTAATAGGGTCAGATTACAGGCATGCCTGCACATAGACAGCTATAGGTTGGCCAGCAAACCCAGCTTCATTAAAGGCCCTCTGTTTCCATCAAGAACAAATGAAGGGGAAAACGGAGGTGTCCAGAGAATCTCAATGACACTTGATTCGATCTGAAAAGCTGTTTCCTGCCACCCAAGAGAAACAGGAAGGATATAAGGAAAGCCTGCTGCTAAACTCAACTGCACTTGAACAAGACGCGCCTTGTTTCAGGTTTAAGACGCCAGCAAATTAAAAGAAAAGCTTACAGACCTTGGAAAGAGGAGGCTTAAATGCTTTCTAATTGCTCGAAATTTTAGAACAAAAGAAGAAAATGCTAAACGTGGTCTTTTTGAGTACACACTCACATACACATATTTGTGTATGAGTGTATGTCTGTGTGTGCATAGCAACAGTTTAAAAATAAAGCAAAGCATTTTTAATTTATAGAGTTATCAAAAGAATTTGTAATCCATATGATCCACTTCTGCTGAAGGATAATCTCTGAAGATATTTGTACAGTAACCTACATAAAGATATTCACAACAGGTTTGCTACATTTATTTATGGATGTCATCTTATTGCACTACCACAATTTTGAGCCCAACACCTGGCCTTTATCTCACAAAATACTTCAGATCAGTGTAATTTCAAATTACCCTAGCTGGCATGTCCATTTCCCTGATGCAGGCAGAGATCAGACAGAATAATCTGTATGAACACTGCAATTATAGCCAAAGCTTCTTATCAAGAGAAGGATCAGATACAGTTTCTTCCATTAATATGCTGCATGCCTGCAGTTAAGAGATGTCTTAAAACTAATCCCTTAAGAGGACTCTGCCATAATGATGTTTAATTCAGAGTGAAGCTGTGGCAATATTCAGTATATGCAAACTAAAACAAGTTTTACTGATTGCATTGACACAAAAAGAATGCAAAATAAATTGCAGCGAGTAGCTATTTTGGGCACAATGCAATAATGCAGGTAATAATAATGGTAATAAATGAAAAAGCAGCTCTTTCTGAAGCGTTCCATTTCACCTTGTTTTTAAAGAATTTAAGCTATGGGCTGCAGGCAACGTGACCCCTACATCTGTTAACATGAACCCTACGCATAGTGAGGCGAGGTCAGGAAACTGGGCTAGCCTAGCAAGTTGATAAGGTCAGATTTAATAAGAGTGGAGAAACCTAACCCTGCAAAGAGATTTGTTGTGCAGAGCAGCCATGCTCAGAATGTGTGAAACTGCCTTTTCTAGGGCAGTGACAGCAGTTTTTACATAATCCCACTCAATGTTACATATTGGTTTCATTTGGTTGAATAATAAGCATTTGACAAAACTGATTACTGGTTTTAAGGTGTGAGACATCATGCTGTTCACTTTCCAAATATTGATTGGAAAATTTAAAGTGATAAGAAAAAAAAGGTTTCTAGTCAAGTAAGCATCAAAAAAACTGTCCATTTACTTCTCAAAATCTCAAGGCACTAGTGGTATTTAGCACAATTTAAAAAATAGACATTAATGTACTCAGTATGTAACTAATAACCTGTAACAGTGAATGGCAACCATATTCCATTTGTATCTTCACTTTTGCAGCACATTCTTTTAAGTTTAGACATTTAATATAATTCTAATGAGAAAAAAAAATGTGCATGTGTTCACAGTTTGAAGAAACATTAGAACAGTAAATTATAGCAATTCTGCAAAAAAAAGGATAAAATTAAACACTGTTGGAAAGCACAATTGATACAATTTGATTCTATGTGGTATTTTTGATAATATACAGATGCATCAATAAACAACATTTTAAGGTGGAAGACTGAACACCCCAAGATCATAGCAGATGAAATGCTGGTGTGTCGTTTCAGTGGAGTAGCTCTTTTTTCCCACAGCCCTAACCCTAACCCTAACCCCAACCTTGCAATCCACCACCACCATGAGTAGGAGAAGCAGGAAGGAAAAAAAAATGACAGAATGCAGATGTAGAGAATGACCCTCAGAGCCACTTGTAAACCAAAAAAAATGGTATTTTAATTATTTCTCCTGCTGTGGCATCTATTTGTTCTCTACCTCTTCCCTGCATCTTAAAGTAAGCAAAGCCAGACTGATAAGGACCTTTATAAACATGAACGACAACACAGCTGATATCATAACAGGAATACATTTCCTGATACAATTCTCTTAATGACTCTTCCCATGTCATCAGCACCTTATGTAGTCTATTAGTCAGTACTCAAAGCAGCTTATGTGTTTATGTGTATATAAATATATGTTTAATATATTTGTGTATGTATATATACATAGTCTGTACAGACTAATCTAAGGTAAAATGGCAAGGTATGTGTCATGTGTAACCTTTATAACTATGCTTGTCCGTTTTTTTCCATTACAGACCTCATAATCAGCCTTGGAATATCAGTCACAGAGCACAATGACAGGTCTAACCTTCCCAAGTGCCTGGATATACCATCTTCACAGAAGCCTATTGACCGAAGCAATAAGCCATTCTGTATGGTGTATTAAAGTCATTTTCCACATGCTACCTCAGCACGCCCCATTGTTCATGCAAGCTCCTGCTGACCATGGCAAACCTGTGCTCCACACTAAATTGCTGCACTTTACACCGTTACACCAGTTAAGCAATAGGCCCCCAACTGAATTGTTTTTTTCTTGTTCGGGCTTGAAAAGCACAGTGATTATCCTGGTCACTCAAGAGGCAATTTTAGGCTGTCAAAGGAGCCCAGAAACACTTTGAAATATATGCTGAGTGTCAAAAGTGCGTGTTTTGTTTTGTGTCTCAGTGCCCCAGTTTTCCCCTAATTTGCAAGAAAGAATCTTTTTTGTTAGTGAAGGTACATAATATGAGATTTCAGGCCATCTGAGCAGTCTCAGTGTTAGAGGTTCAGCTTTTTAGCCAAGCAGAATACACCCTTGTCTATGTTGAAATCAGCTTTGCTGTAGTACCTTGTGACAAATGAGCTCAATCTAGACTGAGTGTCCTTGACTTGACCTTGACCACTGCAAACAATAGGGCAGCTCAGTCAGTGGAAAAGATGTTATGCGCTAATAAACCCCATGGTGGACACAGGTCACTTAAGGGAGAGCAGAAGAGCGTGGTGCTGGGTGGATATGTGTTTGCGTGTGGGGGATGGATTTGACTCATCCGCGTTTGTGGCTCTAATGAGACATTCATTTGCTCTTCCAGTTACAATTTTCCATTAGAGGGAATAAAGCAGTCATTTCTGTTATCCTCTCAGGTCTCAGATAGAAACAGAACATTTTCTTTAACATGCATGTTAGAGAGCACTTGCGAAGAAGTGAATGTGTAGACCTCATTACCTAGTGCCTCTAAACACAGGCCCTTTCCAATCCCTTTCCATTTCTCTTCCTCCGCCCATAACACGAGTGCACATTTGCTAAGCTTGGTAAACGCACAAATGCAGAAAGGTTCAGACAACATGCTGTGTATGCAAATGAATTTCAGTCTTTTTATTTTCACCTTTTCCCACCCTGCTGACAAGGCATTCCTGATCATTTCACCCTGTTTCTGTATTATCATCATCCCAGGATGCTGTTCCTGCATGCAGTGACAAAAATAAGGTGCTAAATGGGCTCCAAATTAAACCCCCATGAATCTTCATTATTTAAATGATCACTAATGTTCAATATTTTGTGATTATTTAAATAAAGCAAACATCTGTTCCTTCACATTACAAGAAACAAATATTAATGTAATAATAGCATCAACATGTAGATCATGATTGAACACATTCAGTTTAAAAATATATAATCACAGTGAATGCATTATTCTCAGCTTGTAAATACAAGTCAAAATTAGGAAGAGGAACATTCCATTGGCTGATTCTAAGAGAATCATTTTAGAATCATATTATATGTATAATGTGACTTGTTTATATGATGTGACTCATGTGTGTACTGCTTCCAAGCCGAGTAGTTGCTATTGTATGATTGAGCCCTAAATTGTTAGTTGCTATTCATGTATGGAAATGGCTCATAATAATCTAAAAGTTTCCCAGAAGTAAAGTTTGGAGCCACCACTGTCCATATCTAACACGGTTGCTCACGTCAGAAAGCAGGGGTGTAGATTTACAAATTTGCTGTCAGAGATGACAACACAAAAATGCATTGGCATGGGAGCTTAGCCGCTGCACGGTCGCAGCTGCAAGGCAGTCTGCTTCGTTCCCCAGACTACTGTCAGCAGCTCAGCACGGGGTAGGGCGCACCCACAGTGTTTGCAATAACGTAGCACGGTGTTGAGTGACGGAGGCACTCATTCAGTCTGACCACAAAACTCCTCCCTATATTCAGATGATCAATACAAGGTGTGAAAGCCAAAACACAGCACACGCTTCACTACACTGTGTGAAGTGTGATCCTTTGTGATGCAGGGAGTACCCGGATCACACCCCTTTAAACAATGCCTTGCCCTTGAACACTTCTTGCAATTAAATTCTGGTCTCCAATTCACTGTAGACACTTGATATTATTCACTGCAGAATGTAACCTCATGTATGTGTAAATTACATCCTTCATAAGATGCTGCTCACTTTTGATGCTTTTTAAAGGTAGAAAACATCTGAATTCCCTATAGTGTGTTTGCTTAAATCCTATTTAAAACATACAGACTTATCTATGCACTGCTCAGTCAGTATTTATTAATAAACATCATTACCAAAACAAAAGTTCTAGGTCTATTGGCATATGGGCTAACCACAATTTAGGATAGAAGTTTAGCCCATTTGTATATACATGCATATTTAGATGCAGAAGCAATTGGCACAAAAACTAAAAAATAAGTAAAATTGTGGTTAGCCCATTACTCCATGGGGCCATCTATATTTACATTCACCAGCCACTTTATTAGGGACACCAGTACACCTGCTTGTTCATGCAAATATCTAATCAGCTAATCATGTAGCAGCAGCTGAGTGAAAAGGAAAAAAAAAAAAATCATGCAGATACGGGTCAAGAGCTTCATTTAATGGTCAAGTCACATGTCAGATTGTTGAAAATATGTGATTTAGGTGACTTTGACCAGGGCATAGTTGTTGGTGACAGACGGTGCGTTTTGACTATTTCAGAAACTGCTGACCTCCTGGGAATTTCAAACGCAACAGTCAATACAATTTGCACAACAATGGTGTGTAAAGCAAAAGCATCCAGTGAGCAGCATTTCTGTGAGCAGAAACATCTTGTTGAGGAGAAAGGTCAGAGGAGGATGACCAGACGGTTTCAAGTTGACAGGAAGGTCACAATAACTCAAGAAAAAGCGTTCTTTACAACAGTGATGAGCAGAAAACCAACACTGAATGCAGAACATGATCAACCTGGAGGTAGATGGGCAATAACAGCCAAAGACCCCACTGAGTTCCACTACTTTCAGCAAAGAAGGAGAAACTGAGGCTATGGTGGAGACAGACGCACTGGAAAGATAGAAAAAATGCCTCCTGCTCTGATTACAATTTCTGCTGTGACATACAGACAGTATGGTCAGAATTTGGTGAAAACCAGTAAGAAAAATAAAAGACAGGTTATAGTTGCTGGTGCTGAAGGCAGGTGATGCTACTTTATCTTGTGAACACATCTGAAGTTGTAGCAATGTGAACTCATTGCACCCTTTCCTTGGTTCGCACATGGCCATTAGATGGAAATGATTCTGATCACTGCCTGCCTAGATCTGAATCAAATGAGTGACCTCAAGGTGAACACCAAGCATATCCCATCGCAAGCCCATCCAGCCATTTGTTTCCTATAAAGATCATTACTTTTACATTTTACATGCATTTCAGTGGCATTAAAGTAAAACACAGAAGGAATAAGAATGATTATGAAATAGCGAACAAAAGATGAACAGCTGCTACTGAAATAGATAAAATGTCTCTTTAAAACCAAAAAACAAAATGGGCAGTACTGACCAATTAGTGTACACTTCAATGAACACACTCCATTAGCACTGTGGTTTGTTAATTCACCAGCTAGAGAGTGTTTTTATAATTGCTAATTGGTTACTTGCCCTAATGGAGAAAATCAAATATCAGAAAACATGCTCTTTCGTGCATAAGTGTTATAATGAGGCTTTTGAAGGTATTATTTAAAAACGTCTCATCTCAAGAGTGCAACAGCAAACTGAATAACCTGACAGGTTATTACAGGCTGTGCAGTATTATTTGAAAGGCAGTATTCAAATTAATATAACTGCCCTAAAGTAACTGTTTAGCTTAAGCTCAACAATGCTGTTCAAGGACTCAGGACGGTAACAATTCAGTAAAGATCCATTCCACAATGTTATGACAGAGGTTCTAGTTATGAAAACTTGTTCAGTACTGGATGCCATATACATCACCACACACCATATTTACAAAGGTGAATGGAGCAATATAAAAGAGTATAATACATTGAACTTGTTAATAGTAATCCCAAATGTTTTGTAATAAAAACGAGTGGTGAGGACGGATGGAAAGATGGACAGGATTGTTGGGAAAAGGGAAAAGTTATCTGAGCACACATTGCAGATGAACTGCTTTTCAGATATCCTACGTTTCATCAAAAGTAAATGGAGAAATCTACTGTAGATGTAAACAACACATGTTCACTATAAGTTAACAGGAAAAAATCCTGATGTAATGCTGAAGATATGGCAGCACGGAATGGTACATGAAAATTACAGCAAATGAATGTAAGATCTGTATACACAATCTGAATAATTAGGAGACCCTTACACTATAAATATATTGAACTAATATTAGCATTTTCTTTGCTGAGAAAGAAACTCATTTTTAATTTTAGTTATAACACCTTATTTGGCTAATCAATACCTCATAAAGCAAATGAACTACTTATGTATGTTCAGAAGTTAAGTGAACTGGTGATGAAAATTAAAAAAACACATGGAATGGCTGGGGTGCTCTCAAGGAGAGGTTTGGGAATCAAAATCACTCTATGTTGTTCTAGCCATCCAACCAGATATCAGTAATAGTAATATCAGTATATAATATAATATATATATATAATATCAGTAATATTTTGGAGAACAGAAGAAATTATTTTTACTACTAATGCTAAATTGTTTTTCTTTTGTGAGTACATATACAGTTACAGCTCTGAAAAATGTCCTTAAATCATTGGCTTAAGACTTTTGCACATCACTGTATATAATATATTTTACCCATTATACAAATTAAATAATCTATAATTTGCAGGAGGGGAGCCATAACTAAACACTGAAGTGTGACAACATTATACAACTTCTAGTTAAGATTTGTTTATAGATATTACTTAAGTTTGCAAATGGTTTTCTTCCCTCCTTCATAAGCCTTTAGTATAGAGGTTTTTCTCATGTTCAAACTGGAGTCCAGGTCTTCAGGGTGTTTTGCATATGAGTTCCCGCTCCAGTATGGAACTTTTTCATGGATGGAAGCATAAGCACATTTTCAGTTAATTCCTGAATTCAAAAATGTCATGCAAGTTACACACACACACACACACACACACACACACACACACACACACACACACACACACACACGTTTATTTCTCTGACCTTGTGGGGACCTTCCATTAATTTCTATGGGCCTAACCATAATCCTAACAATGACAACCCAAACCTTAACCATATGCAACCCAATAAAATACAAAACTTTTGGTTCTTTTGGCTTTTTGATTGTGTTCACAGATTTTGATTTTTGAAAAACTGAGTTTTCATTTTGTGGGGACACAACAAATGTCGTAACAAGGTAAGAATGTCAGGTTTTTATTACCTAATGGGGACATTTTGTCCCCACAATGTAATATAAACATGGTATGCACACACACACATACACACACACACACGTATATACGTAAATTGGATATTTCCAATACATTTTTGCCTTTTCTTTAAAATATCACAATTGAAGAATATAAAAATAAAAACTGAGTTCAGTTTCATATGATTATTGATAACTGATCATTTAAATTGAGAAATTACATTAATAATTTTTTAAACATTAGACTACTGTTAGCATTGTTTTGTTTCAAATATGATTCTGTGGTTATCATAATACTACTGTTTGCAGCCAAAGATGGATATTCATTAGACAGCTAGGGGAACAATATATATATATATATATATATATATAAGTCTAGTATCATATTGATTGTTTCAGAGAAGCCCTATAGAGGTGTATATTACGCATCACTATGACTCAAAGGGTTTAATTGCTAAATACATAAATACAGTTATACAGTAACAAAAAGTATTTCCTTTTTGTCTTATCAGGAATATTTTAGAAGACGTGACATTATGTAAACCACAATGAACCTAAAAGGCTCTTTATGCTGAATCTTTGGTGGTTTAAATCAAAATTATCAAAAACTATTACAATCACTGTAGCCAGAATTATGCTAATTGAAACTGGCTAAGCTGACAAAATCATTATTAGCTTTTAAGGTCATATGTTAAAGGTTGATGTGATGATACTATAATTTCATATTGGACAATCAAAAATGACTGAGTGTTTCATTATCCATCCATCTTTTAACCACTTATCCAGTCAGGCTGCAGGGGGCCCTGGAACATGTTTGATTAGTTTATGCATAATCATGACTTCAAATTTATGGGAATTTAAGGGAAATCAAATTTGATAGCAGTATAGCAGCAACAGACGTGTACTGAGACATGTTTTCATTATAAGCTATTTTCTTTTCAAGATAGACAGAAATGCCACAGAGGTGATGATGGTACCTCTTCTAAAGTGGCATCATGAGAGAAGTTGAATCAGGTACAGTCCATTTAGTGTTAGAGCAACTTAATGCAAAATGCCAACTTCTATCACAGCATCTCAAAGCAGTTGTCATACCAGTTCTGCACACCCGTCGTCAAACAAAATGTGATTTGCTTTCCTTTTCCAAAACATGACAAAGATGAATGGAGAGATGCTAATGGATGTTGAGCTATTTGACTGTTTTCTATTAAACCGATTGGCTGACACAGCAGACTGGTTCACTCTTGACAGCAGCAAAAACACTACAGTTCTCTGCAAATGTTTGGACACCCTAAACCGAATTACATATTTAGTTCATTTATTTAGGTGAAAAGTAGTAAATGACTTCTGCGGAAAACAGTACGTAAAAACGTTTTTGCAAATGTTAATGTACAGTTACTTTTTATTGCATGAACCTAAAAAAATAAAATAGTAATTGTGATATGTGCAAAAGTTTGGGCACCCTTGTAAGTCAATATTTAGTAACACCCACCGCTGGCAGATATCACAGCTTGTAAATGCCTTTTCCACTCGGTTAATGGTCTTTTGGTTCTTGTTGTAGAGACCTTCGCCCGCTCTGCCTTGCAGATCACTTCTAATTCTGAGATATTCCTGGCCTGAATTGCATGCGCAGCATGTTTAAGATCTACCCACAGATTTTCAATGTTGTTTAAGTCAGGGGACTGTGAGGGCCATTCCAATCCTTCAGCTTATTTCTCTTCTAGTGGTATGGAATGGTGGATTTTCAGGTCTGTTTATGATCATTGTCTTGTGGTAGAAGCCATCCCCATCTCAGCTTCTGCTTCTTGGCTGACTGTATAACATTGACCACCAGAATTTTCTGATATTCAGTAAAATCCATTCTTCCCCCTACCTGTGCAGCATTTCCTGTGCCACTGACTGCCCACAACCCCAAAACATAATGGATCCACAGTTGGCAAGGTGTTTTTTTTTTCTTTTTTCTGAAATGTTGCTCATTTTTTGTCAAAACAAACTGATGGTGATTGTGATAAAATAGTTCAATTTCACTTCATCAGTAGACTGCACTTATTTCCAAAAGGCCTCTGGCTTGTCTAGAAGCTGTTTTGCATATCTCAGACAGTGACTTTTCTGATGAGGTCGCGGGTAAGGCTTTTTTCTGATCATGTTTATGGAAGCAACATTAAGCCATGGAATGGTGTACCATCACTTCTGTGTCAGCCAAACCTTCCTGCAGGTCCTTTACAGTCATATGAAGGTATGCCTTTTCCTTTCTGGCTACCATACCAACAGTTCTCTCTGAAAGTTTTTTTGACCTTTCACATCTTGCCCTGACTTCCACAGGTCCCCTTAACTGTCATTTCTTGATGACATTACACACAGTGGAAACTGTAAACTGGAAGCATTTTTAAATATCTTTATAGCCTTCCCCTACATTGTAGGCATCAGTAAACTTTATTTTCAAGATCCTCAGTCAGTAGCTTAAGAAACCCATGCTTGTTAAGTGACAGCCCGAAGTTTGGAGTGTCAAAGAAATGCTTAAGCTCTCCGATTGTCAACAGGTGACAACTCCTAAAGATTATTAAAGGCTAATGAGATAATTAGGGTCAGAGACTTTGCAAAAAACTTCCTTATTCCTGGAAAAGTGGAAGGATGCCCAAACTTCTCCACATATCACAATTACTATTTTATTTTATTCTTATTTTTTAAAGTTCATGAAATAAAAGTAACGGTGCCTTAACATTTGCAAAAAATTTTGTTGTTTTTACACTGTTTCCTGCATAAGGTGTTTATTACTTTTCACTTGGCTACTGGTGTCCAAACTTTTGCACAGAACTGTATGAAATACTTCAGGATTCATTCACTCTTTTGAGCCAATCAGTCAGGAAATTGCCTTGTAATGTGTCTATGTAATGATGTAGCTTTTCCAAAATGAAAAAAAAAATATTACACCCTTAATCCTGACCATGATAAGCAGTTAGAAAATGGATGGATGGATGGATGGGAAAAAATACTTCTATAATTCATTTTCAACCTTGTACAAATTGTTCCAGTCCCCTGTATACTGCACATAATTAATTTGGTTTAACTCTATGATTTATCAAACATTGGAATTTAAAGTTAATGAAAAATTTAATGCAATGAAGTATTTTCACTCATTGTGTAATTGCAAACAACAGCTCCAGTGATCATTACTTCAGAGAAGATTGTTAGAAATGGAGAAGATTCAGAGTATATAATAAAATAAAGAATGAAGAAGAACTGAGTTCATACAACAGTTATCCTTTCTGCTATGAAGTGTATTTTCCACCCTTGCTGTGCTTTGTCAATGTGAGCATGGCCCATCCAATAATGCTTTTGGAAGGAAAATGGTGCTTTAGTATTTCCAAATGTCAGGAATCCCCAGTTGTCCAGTCAGGTCCCTGTACTTTGATCTGGATATGTTTTTTTCTTGTCTCTCTACTCCCTCTGCTCTCTCTGTTCCTTGCCATCCCCACAGTGTTTGCCCTTTCTAGGCCCAGACATCCCATTAAATGCCAATTAGGATCAGATTGCACTAATAGTAGATGTGGATATAAAAGGAGCTAATGGGATTGCTTGTGGAAAGGTGTTCATTGGTCCCCTGATGCTGGGGAAAGGACACATTTATGTCAAGATTAGGTTCATTTGCTTGAGGATTACATTTGTTATGTACATGATACATAACAATTGAAACATTGCTGCTTTGATAAAAGGCAATGTTTCTGAAATATTTCATATTTGTCTAGCATCAATACAAATTAAGAATGAACACCAAAAAAAAAATATATATATATGGTGAAGTCAAATGACACATTGAAAAAAGATTTAGCAAGCTCACAATTCAGGTAAAAATGGTGTTCCAAGATGTACATGCTATGTAGTACTATGCAAGCAGATACATGGAATGCAATTACACTGCCATTCTCATTACACTTAAACGGGCGCTTGAAAGGGCTGGTTAAGTTGATAAAACAACAAAGTGGACCAGAAAACAAAACAAGAAAAAAACACAACAACAGAATTTCAACTAACCATAAAGTTCACAAAACTCAACAGAGTAACAATTTACTGTGATTTTGCCACATGCTAGAATTTTCATTATCAATACAATAATCTTCCTCTGATATCCTCAGATTGTAGAAGCACAGAAAAAAAGTAAGACTGTGAATTTGTTCAAAGTGCATCTTTTAAGACAGTTGAACAATTTGTCTTCATATATGCAAACTAATATAAACAATCATTCTTTATTGTATATGTTAAAAAGTAATGGATCACGGATCATCAGAGAAGTGGCATGAATGAAGTATTTCAATCCGGGTTTAGACAATATCACAGTACGGAAACTGCATTAGTGAAAGTAACTAATGACCTACT
>JAACJT020000034.1:18004821-18020778 GCA_009936485.2 Gymnarchus niloticus
CTTATATAGAGCCTATACTTGCAGATTTCTATCTGTTTATATGTAGCACCATGGGGACCTAAGGGAAACGGTATTTCCTTGCACTATATACTGTACATGTATATGAATGTAGTGACAATAAAGATCTCTTGACTTGACTCTTTGCGTAATGAGACTCCTTAGATGGGATGCCAGTCTATTACACAGTACATACATGTACTCACAAAAATACTCGATGCGCAATTCAGAAACAATAGCCTAAGTGCATTTTGTTGTGCTTCAGAAGGGAACCCAAGTACCCAGAGAAAACCCATGCAATATGGGAAAAATATGAAAGCCACATGCTCAGAATGGAGGCAGCATTCGAACAACCAACACCAGAAGTGTGAGACAACAGTGCTACCCACAGAGCCACCATGCCATAATTCAACTTATTGTGATTGAATACATTTCAGAAGTTTTACAGAGAACTTCTCAGAAGGTTTACCATGAAATTAGTATTTAAACAAAAACAATCATTTCAAATTCAAGCAAAGACAATAAAACATAAATAATGGTGGATACTGTTGAACCGGGTTTATAAAAAATACATCTGTTTCTCTAAATAGGCCATGTCACTTTAGGTACATGCTATCCTACATGTATACATGAAATCACTGCGATTACTTAGCAGCCCTCTGACATCATGAGATTTGGCAAAGAATAAACGAATACGTACCAAGGGTCTTGGAGGTCGACAACCCAGATTCTAGTTAAAGAAGCAGAAATTGTTATGTGCCCTGGCTATACCCTGGGGAACGCTTATATGGGTTATATCCAATATATCACAGGTAAAACTAAATTGAACTCCTACCTGAGAACAGAAACAGAAGAATGGACTTTAGATATTTATTCACACTTTTTTTAGGTACACCTGCTTGTTAACGTAAACAGCCTACTCCCTCAAAATGCAAATCATATGGTACAGCTGAATATATACAGACAGGGTCAAGAGGTTCAGTCACTTTGCTGCTAAACATTAAAATGGCTAAGACGAGTGAGTTAAGTAATTTTGAATGTGGTGTGATTGTTGATGCCAGACACGGTAGTTCCAGCATCGCAGAAACAGTCACCCTCCTGAGATTTTAATATACTGCAGTGTGTAGCATTTACAGTGAATGGCGCAATAAATAAAACAAACATCCAGTCAGTGGCAGTTTTGCCACCAAAAACACCCTGTTACTAAGAGAGGGTAGCGGAGAATGGCCAGATTCGTTAACGCTAACAGGGAGGCCATACATGTAAAAATAACAGCTCAGTACAACAGTGGCATGCAGAAAGGAATCTCTCAAAGTAGATTCTCCTCAATAACCGTTAGTCTTCGTCAGGAGGCATTGGTCACAACACTGGGGAACCCTCCATAGCTGGGCATATACATGGTCATGTTTGCAGACTTGTGGACAATTTAGAGAAGGGTACACACAAGACATGGGGGACATGTGGGAAAACTCCACATGCACCGGGTAGAGGCAGGACTCAAACCTACAACCCAGTAGGTATGAGGCTACACTGTGCCACTGAGCTACATCCAATGAAATTATTTATCTCTCTATCCATCAGTTTTTCCAAAGCGCTTTATCCTATTCAGTATTGGGGGGGCAAAGCACAGTTTATAGTTATGTATTGTATTTTAACATTTTCTTTCAAAACTATAATTCCATGCCATACTCTTCCTATTTTCCAATTAAATTTCTTTTTAAAAAATGGTTCCTCAAACAAATTAATTAATGGGTACAAGCTAAATGCATCAGATCTGAGGATGTGGGTCATCTTGTAACAAACCATCAAACAAACAGACAAATAAATATAGGACCTTTGCAGTAAAGCTTTCGACTTAGGGCCCTCTATTGTAGTCTGTGAAATAAGTTGCCAGCAAATGCTCCCTTTGTTTCAGCATTTGAACCTACAGTAGCTTGAATGGTCAATCTCCATTTAAGCCACAGCTGAACCTTGCTAAAGCTAACAGGGCTACTATGGATGTTAGTCTTTTTTTTCCCTTGTTTTTACATGCTTACCCAAAGACATACCTATCCCTCTACCTACCATACAATTATACAATATTTCAGAACTGAGAGATCTATTTTCCCTTTCTCACAAAAGACACTAAAATAGAGCCCAGGAAAATTCCAAAATACATAGTTTATGAATGTGTACTATAAGATATAAGATATTGTGTAAATTGAACAAGTTCATGGAATATATTAATTAAAATAAATATAATGGGCTTACCATCCAACAGTACTACAATCTTTATCTGATTATTACAGATAGATAGATAGACAGACCGACCGACCGACCACGCTACGTAAATTTGTGTTCAAGCATCAAGGAGGGTGTCGCCATCTGAACAGAAGAGCAAGGCAAGGTACTTGAACTGTGTAACTTTGTTGATACCTTGTCCATCGATTTGGATGGTCCCGTCGGTCTGTGGGTTACACACCAAAGGATCTGTTCGTACTAATAGCCCAATATGTGTTTCTTTATCACAAGAAGGCTGGTACATAACACTTCAGTAGCCAGGTCATCACATCGTCCTTTTTTCAACACAGATGAAATGGTATGAGGTAAAGTCTTGATAGTTGCTAGTATGTCATTTTGCTTAAAATTTCATTTGTCCACTTTCTGGACAATGGTGTAGATGTTAACAGTTATACATAGAGAAAATGGTCCAATAATCACCCAATGTATAAATGCGTATTCACCTCACCTACACAGGTTTTAATGGCATCAGTGTCACATGGATTTACTAAATGCTTATTTGATGAAACAGGGCATCTCATGGCATTTAAGAAACAATAATGGAATGGTTGTGCCATTCTGTATTATATATCTGCAATTTGCGTCCAAAACCATACCATTAAATCAAATTAGAATGTTATTTCATCTAAAGTACCAAAAATGTACTGTGAAAACCTTGGGACTGAGTGTGCTTTTTCAAAGCACTCTCTGTAATCAGCAGTTAAAAAAACACTTGTTGTGAAAATGAGCTGAAATTATCATTTCGAATGAAAGAGATTAGTGAGCTGTACCATAATTTACATTTGGCTACTTTTTAACAAGGAGCACCTAGTCTTTTTTGAATGGCAGTCATGTTCAAGCGACAGCTGTTTCTTCCAGGGGAAATCCTCACTTTGTGATGCTGCAATACAGATGATGATTGCCAATTAAATGCCAATTACTTGTGCATGCATGGAATACTGCCAGATGTTTATACTGGGAAGATAAATATCTTCCATTTTATCTACTTTCTGATAGCCAAGCAAATAGTATATAAACATTTAAAATACAAATATTAATATACAAATACAATTCCATTTACACAATAAGAAAAATGACGACACATTTGAATAATTCAGGCTGCAGATCTTACATAGTTTTTGTATATTAGTCTACCCTGGCTCCATTCTCTTTGTGGGTAATAACATAATAACAAGAAGGTAGTAGATTAAAATGCACAGTACCATTTACTTTGAAAAATTACAAAAATGTAATTTATATCCAGGTTTTACAGTAGAAATTTCTCTTTGCCTTTCCAAATCAGTCATACAGGTTAAGATTATACTTAGAAAGCAATTAGTAGGGACTATTCTTAGACATCTAAGGAAAATCTATTAAGTAAATATGTATGACTTTAAGATACCATATTTTAAAATACAGTGTGAGTACATTGTCTAGATTTCCTAGGCATGCAGTATATACATGATGAATGGTCGCCTAGTGTTTTAACAATCGAGCTCCTGCTTGCTTTGACCCTGACACAATAGCTAGGACACTGCACTGCCCCAAACCACAAGAAAGAGCTGGATTTAGTGGTGCTCTGGTCTTTCCAATGACCCGCTAACTAGCTACTGTTCCTTGGAGCAGCACATTTTTTATTCCCACAAGCTCAGCCCAGTGTTCCATCTCTAGGGCTTCTTAGATATGAGCAACCAGGGTCATTATCGCACCCCACTCTCCCAATATACAATGTTATAGCCAAAGACCCCCAAGACAACTCGGTCCCTTCCAAGAAAGGTGATTGATTGACCTTGTTGTACATATACAGTTTCCTGCAGCAGTGTGCAGTGCGCGATATATCTTTTCACTTTGCGTGCTCTCACTCGATGCAGCATTTACTGACATGTGTTTTTCATTCATCATGGAAAAATGTGCAACTGACAGTTTTAATGCAACAACCAGCTGTATAACGAACATCTCCACACTGTCATTCAATGCAGCCCAGGATAGGGAATACATACTTATCAAGATTAAAGTTAGACACAATGTTTTGATTTTATGTATGTTTTCCAAGTACATATAATAATCTATAACCATGTTACTGTGCATGGTAACTAAGATTTATTTGCCTTGTTGTCAATACTGTGAGTGGAAAAAGCATATTTTTGAGGGTCATCTGCAAATATGACCTCCATAAGCAAGTCAGCGGGGCAAGGCAACATGGTTGTTTTAGCTAATGCAATTAACCTTGTCTGATAGGGCTCCTATGGCCAGGAGGCAGGGGAGGGGATGCACCAAGCTATGAGGTGAGGAACTAAACATTTAATGATTGGAAGAGAGAAAGAGTTGCCTCCATCAGATCTCCTCTGGGGACATGGGCTTGAGTGCAGCCTTTGAGAGGAGGAAAGATGAACAGCTAGTGTCAGGATGGCTTTTAATGGTCAGGAATGTGGTTAGTTCCACTGACTCTGGCCTCTCCCCTGTGGCTTAGAGTCCACTCTATATAACCGACCATAATTCACCTCATTTGGCAGTTTGGGGTCTCTGAGGTCCAGGATAAAAAGTGTGGAGTGCCGTGATGGCAGCTGAATCAGCTGCAGGCCCATCTTATGAGATTTGCACAGAAAAACAGTTCTGCAACGGGCCAGGCAAACACAGCTATTTATTAGGTATCATGTACGAAGAAATATAAATATTACATTTAAATACTGCACATACTGTACTGTATATGGAAATATAGTTAATCTGTTCTAGTTTTGTGTATGAGAGAAGTGAAAATTAAATGTGAAAAATAACCCAGCATAACCCAGTTTAATTCTTTGGGTCACCACCATTATGAAAAGTTCAGATTAATCAAACAGTTTTCTACATGCTTTTTCCATTTTTAAATAATACATTCAATTTTATTGGATATTAAAACATGCAAAAATACATGTGTGTATGCTTTTGTAACTCCTAATTAGCTCAAAAACGGATTGGTTCGGCTTGTGTAATAATGAATCAAATCTAAACTTTCGCACATAAGCAAGTCACAAATAAAAGCAGGCAACACCTTTTAGTTCATTAGTTAACCCCTTAGCATTCAAAGCCAGGGCTACATGCTAGTCCATACAATAGAAAATTTTCAATAAATTCACATAATAACATAATATTAAAATGGTTTCCAAAATATATTTTCAAATTTGCATTTGCCAACATCAGTCAATACAGTATACAAGTTTTGATAATCAGACTCATCTCATGCTCCATTACTGGTATTTAGAATTCATAAGGAAATATTTACTCATGCTATCTCATCCATTTCTAATATGTTCCCTCAAAATTTCCAAGCACTTCAAACCAGCCCTGAATGTTCACTAAGATATTTCCTTCATTATAATGGAAAATTGTTCATTTTCATTTATACTTTATCAAGGAAACTGCTGTCTAATCAAGGCATTCTCCATTTTTGTTTTTACCTCTGTGCTGTACATTGAATTTTCATTATGAATTAATTTGTTCCACCAGAAATACATTTTTAGCTATGAATTTTAACGTTAAAATATGACCCTTTCATATGCAAGACAACTGTAATTTCATCATCATTCTGCCTGATTACTACCTAATATCATACTTTTAGTCATGCTGTTACACCTCAAGCTAACTGGCAACATGCATAAAAGTATTGATTATCAATGCAAACTGCCTTCCTTAATGTCACAGACAACTGCATGTTCATAAATAGTGTCGCTGCATGAAAAGAGAAGAGTGCTGAAAGTGTTTTAGATCACTGAGACAAAATAATGCCCCCTGTGAATTATAAATTAGGAACAAGGACGAGTACTGCAGGTCCAGTCTGGGCTTGTTCTGATGGGATCAAGTGGCTACCTCATTAGGCAGAACTTTCTTCCTGGGCTTGTAGAGCTTTCTGAAAGCTCAATAAAATTGGGTTTCCATATCTTGATAATAGCCTAAGAAAACAACAACAACATAATAATAATAATAATAATAATGTTTTATATGCATCAAAATGGGTTAAATTAAATCTTAATTACTCCAATAATTTAGGAAATGCCACATATGAAGTCAGTGAAAAAAAAAAAAGATAGATTTTAGGAAAATGACGATTGAAAGGTACCCTCATAAAAACGTGTGTTTCTGAAAATAGACATATACAGTTTGTGCAATAATAGTGAATACTGACATTTTCTCAGCTTTCATCAGCATAATTCCATTAAGCCAACAGTACATTTCAGACACTGTATGTAATCATACTTAGATCAAAAATCAGGAACAATGTGTCTGAATGCTTTTACAAATTCATATAAACAAGCAAAGTAAACTTGTTTGGTTGTTTGCTGGTTTGAAATTGCTTTTATTTTAGAGTCTCATGCAGTGATATTTCTTTCATCTCTAAAAGGTGATAATGCACAATATATCAAGACTTGAGACACAGTACTCAGTTCCTACTGATTCATATCAGATCCAAGGGCTTCATTCATGTTTGAAATCTCATTATCAGTCAGACTGACGTAATTCTCCATGCATATCTGCATTTTCTTTACAGTGTGGATGCTATTAATTCCAAATATCTGTAATAAATTACAGCTATTACTTGCCTCCAGAATGCATTGTTTCTTTGCTCCAACTTGCATTTCTTCACACAAACAATAATAATAGCAATAGAAAAATACTTAAAATTAATTCAAAAATCCAATGGCCAATGCATTTTGTTCTGTTTAATTACAGTCCACTGTGTAAAAAATAATGAAATAATTTGATTAAAAAGAACCTTCATGGAGTAAAAAAGTACTTTTTAAAGATATCCCACTGCCATGCAGCATTTAACAACATTAAACAGTTGTGTGCCCTTTGTCCTCACCCATAATGCTTCAGTGTCTAACTTTCATTGACAGTCTCTCTCAGTATCAAACAGCCTAATCTTCAGATCAATAAACATTAGCCTGATAACACCATGATGTATGGCATCTGTGTTAAAAAAACAGCCAACTACAAGCAAA
This sequence comes from Gymnarchus niloticus, assembly GCA_009936485.2. Classification (NCBI taxonomy): domain Eukaryota; kingdom Metazoa; phylum Chordata; class Actinopteri; order Osteoglossiformes; family Gymnarchidae; genus Gymnarchus; species Gymnarchus niloticus. Next base: position 18,012,057 of record JAACJT020000034.1, read on the forward strand.
TAAATAGATTAAGCTAACAAATATTCTGTTTTTTGTGCCAAACAGCAAATTACATGTAGATAAAAACACCAAAACTTTAATGCCTCCGGCAGCTGTTTTAAACACTGTGGGACCATACAGTCCGAAGAGCAGCTCAGACTCATCCCACCGTATGAAGCTCTGCCGTTTACGTGAATGGCAGGCAATTTCTACAGGCAGGATGGCCTGCTGAGTGGGCAGGGGTAGAAGCAGCTGTAGTGTGGCCCTCAGCAGCCCTGGGCTGTCAGAGCCCCCATCGGGGGTCAGCAGTCATGGCCCATCACCAGAAACAGAGCAAAGCTGCGGAATGTTTAAAACATGGTTTGCCTCCTCTGACAGTGCCACACACTCTCAGCTCCGTTCTCCATCTTCTGAGAAGTGTTTCAATTCATCTACCAGCCAACCCGAAGGCATGTGCATCAGATATCAAAATGTGAGCTGTTTTGTAATGTCAAAGCAATATACATCTCCTGACATCGTGCGATATGTCAGTGACAAAGTAATAGGATCTGTGCTTTAACAACAATGTAAAATCAATAAACGGTTTGAAATGGCAGGAATAAACATCATTGCAAACCTCTTATTGATGTGTTAAGATAATTTACACTTGCCATTACAAGACGGATTGTGGCAATATTTATTTAGCAGGGGAGCTGGCAGCAGCAAGCTGGTACAGCAGCTGCATCCCGTACCAGATGCCCATGGTACAGTCACCGTCCATCATGTACACACCCACCCGCTCTTAAAACAACTGTATAATAAGAATTGCATCTGACAATTCATTTACTTTTCATTTTAATCAGATTTTCTTTTACTCTGACAATGCAGATTTCCTGTCACCAAAGTGTAATTCCAACGAAAATGATCTGCAGTGACCATCGACCACAACTTCTGTGTTCTCAAACCACTTTTGAATAACTGCTTCAAATTGTTTTTTGGTTTTTTTGTAATCAAATATCCTTATTGGAATATAGAAGTATGACCTGAATGTGGCAGCTGCAAACTACAAAGGGACAATTTTAACAGATGAATGAAGAAATGTGCAAAGAAAATGTCTATTACATTTTACTTGATTTGGCTTTACTATTTTAATAAAATTAACTATTCACGTTTTATTACGACACAAAGGTGTCTGTCTTCAACGTTTGTTCCAGTTCAAATAGTTCATTGTACTGCTGTCCACTAGTTAGCTTTCGCTCATTCTTTTAACTTAGTTTATTTCCTATCATTGTGGAGTCCTGTCAGAGTCTCTGTTTCTAAATTTATAATAATCACTTTAGAAGGATATCTGAATGTGTGATATTGATATGTGCAGTCCGGAAACCAACTTTCAATAAATAAATAAAACTCAACGAGTAAAAATGCTATATAGAAAGGATGGAAACATAAAGCTGAAATGCATAATGAATTTCAAGAGCAATTCAGCTACCATGTGTTGCAATTAAAATCATTCAGTGAAATGTCAGATCAGATCAGTAAGACAGAGAGACTTACAATGAAAAGAAAGAAAAAAAAAAAACACATAGCTAAGCTATTGCAGTGTTCCAAATAGCTGTATAAAACCTGACCAAACGTTGAAATATGGTTTCCAGTATACACACTTGAGCCAGGTGTGACGACCATGTCTGGATTATGTCCCAGTAGTCATGTCACGGTAGTCATGTTAGCAAACACACTCGGGAGGAAAGAAGGTTGCCACAGCTAACTTCAGCATCAGCTGCATTCACAAATGGAAACAAAATGAAGCCACTCTCAAAATGTGAAAGTGTTGTTTTGTGAAATGGCTTTCATCACACCTAAACATGTTACATATACGAAAAATTGCTCTGAAGTTGTCATTGATACTAGAACACAGAGTAATAGCTGAACATTAAACCACTGATAACATCATCGTCTTTAATTATATGCAATGTAAATGTATACATTGTTGCCTGAAGACATCGACATAACGTGCTTAGCATCTCTTCCTTATCAAGTATGGTACTATCACAAGTTTATTTTTAAAAAGGGCCTGAAGTCTTGAAAGCCCACTAAAGTGTACCATTCACATTTTTATTAATCTTCAAACAATCTTCAGTGGTTCATAATTAGATCACTTAAAATTTAAAATGGAACATGCATAAGGCATGTGTTTTTATTATTATTATTATTATTATTATCAATGAGTACAGTAGTAAAATGTGGTCTTATTCCTCATTGTGCTCATTTTTAGTATTGATAAAAACAGAATCTTAATAAATAAGGACTATGTACTCTACATCGTGGATACAGAGTGCATCTTGGTCATTGATAAAGATTCTGTTTTTTAGAACTTTTTTGATTTTTGAAGTAATTTTTTTTAACCTGCCACCTCTATTGTACCACACATATTACTGAAACTTGGAATGGGTAAAACACAGCTATTTGAATTATTATTTTTTTTTTTATGAACAATATTCGCAGTATTTTAAAACATTCGAGAAAAATAACTGTATGAAAAGCTACTACTAAAATATCTACAGTCAGCGGCCTCTACATTACAGGGCTCCCGTTTGCCTGCAGAACCACTTGGAAGCTTGAAAAGTTGTGTACTTAGAGACGCCTTGTTGCACGTCACTGCTGTACTGAACTGTTATGTTTGCAGTTGCAGCGTTCTAGTTAGCGTTAACCAGTCTGGACCCTCTGCCCCCTCTCATTAACAAGGTGCTTTTGGCAAGAGAACCGCTGCTGATGGATGTTTCATTACACCCCTTTCTGTAAACTCTAGACATTAATATTTGAAAATCCCAGGTTGGAGGCTCTTTCTGAAATGCTAAAAACCACCACTTCCGGTACTGACGATCATACCATATTTAAAATCATGTGCCCTAGCTATTTTAATGCTGTATAGTAACTGAACTCCTTGACCCTGTCTGCATGCTGTCAATATTTGTAGGTAAAGGGTTTGCTGTTTTGAGAAGCAGATTGTTTGCATTAACAAGCAGGTGTACCTAACAAAGTGACCAAAGAATGTACTTCCCACCGTTTTCTTGCCAGTATATTACAAGCTCCCTCTAGTGGATGTCACATTGAAGACAGAAAACAAGGACAGAGACTTCTGAAGCTTCTGAATAACTGTTTTTTTTTATCAAAATATAACACTCATATGATTGTTCTGTTCAGTATTATGTCAGTCATTTGTGAAGCCCTAATAAGTATGTGATCTTAATAATGTATAATTCATTTAAATAATGCATGTCTGATTAATGAATAGATCATTAAAGAAAGAAAACAATAAGAATGGCAAAACACATAGAAAATATTTTCGTAAGAAATTCATATTATAGTCCACAGTGTGCGGAATTTTAAAAGCACAAAAAGTAAGCATGGGAATATCACAAAAAAGGATAATTATAGATTGCTGCTCCAGACAAAGTGAAATAATTCACACAGTGTGAAATATAACAGTGTAGTCGTATTTTGTGAATACAGGTTAATATTGTATTAATTTATTTTCATGTACTACTATGATATCTAGATGCCTTAGTGTCTGGATTTCATGTGTTGAAAATACTCTAACCTCTAAATATAAATTAAGATAACTAAAACATTAACTCTGTATAACACACAAGTTTAATTAAATTGCTGTTTAATTCGGTCATACAAGTGTTCGTTAATATTCATGCTTCTTATTATAATATATTATCAATACTTTGACACATTAAAATGCTAAAAATTTCAGAATGATAACCTTGCTTTCACACAGCAGTGAGGTTCATAATTATCATGGTGGTATAACTTAAATGCTGGTGGCAATGCAATAGGGAGCACCTGCTGAAGTGATATGCAAGAAAGGTTCAGCAATGAGGTGCCAGAGGCAGACGGGGGAGTGCGGGGTGGGACGTCAGGCAGAGAGTCTGTTGGGTGCCCTGAGATGGAGCTAGCTAGCATAGGGTTCACATGCAGTACTACGGAGAATCTTCGCACCTCACATAGCTACGGAGGAGTGGAGACATCGCAAGCGAGGGGGCGAAAGTGAGAAGAGACTCTGGAAGGGAAAAAGAGAACGAGAGAGAGAGAAACACAAGCATCAGCAGAATGAAAAAGGAACCTCTTCAACTTTCAACTCATTCCTGTTCCCAGCTGTGGTACATGCAAGACGTACCCTTTGAAACGCTGGTAGCAAAACACATATAAACATGTTACCGCCAGCAAACTCTGCAACTGTTCCCAGTCTGTTTTGATACATTCCCACTGGAAACTCTTTTAAAAATGCTTCTGCCTTTTTTTTTGCCAGTATTTTCTATTTTCTTATCTTAGAACAAAAGTTTAAGAACAATTTTATTGAAACCTGTGAATGCATTCGGGCATAGAGACACACTATTCCATTTGTGCTGAGCTACGTCAAAATCTGTGTCTATAAATTTATACATTCTTATCCAAAATAATTCATCACGGGTTCATAAAACATAACACTAAACATTATTTTTCAGATACTAAAAAGGTGTTTCATTTTACTTATTCCTGTTGTTCCCACTTTGATTTTTGTCTAGTTTATGGCTATTTTTCTCAGAGGTCCTGGTTTCATAAAGAAAAGGGCTATTGATATGGGACTTTCATTAGGTGTCCATTGCCAATTCAACAAAACTGGCTGCACAAAGTGTACAAATTACATATAACCAAATACAAAGACGGCAGAAATTATGTGATATATTATTGCTTTTCTGTGGACAATGGAGTAGTAGCTGCCTTGCCTGTACTCTGAGCAAACACAAAGTAATACACTTTTACATCATGTAGCTAGGGTATTTGTCTGTTAGATATGCCCATACCAACTGTAGACTGAACCTTGTATTTAATGCTTGGCCATTCATTGAACACTGTTTGTCTACCTCAATATTCTCGTAAACCTGGTTATTACTACATTATTATGAACTGAAAGTCTAGACATTGGTTTCTGTTCTAGTCCAGTACGGTTCTTATCATACTGTTTAGGAGTCCTTCAGTACTTCATATAACAATATGATCATTTAGGGTAATTGTACAGCATTGTCCCATATGAAGGTACTAATTATGCATTCACTTTAATGTCGTTCTTTCTCTCCTTTTGATGACATTTTGTCTGCCCAAAGTTTTGTCATTGATGTAAAAAGTTTGGAAACAATTTATATGGGCTTTACATCTGTGTGTATGTCTATCTTTCTGTCTGTTAAGAATTTTATCTTTTTATTTTATTATTTAAATGGCAAGAAGGGGGAATAATACAAATGACAGTTTTTCTACAATCCCTTAAATAAATACAAGACTATTGTGTAGCCTGAGAAGAGCAGGTCTTCATTAGAATACTTGTGTAATCTACGGTCACTGATGCTTATGTCAGTGTCTAATTTAGTCATGGCAATTGAGCACCACCATGAGATGGGCTGCAAGTTTTATCCAGGCTGCCGCCACACTCGTCAACCCTGATGGAGAGACGGAGGGCGGCGAAGAGTCAACGTTGACCTCCCTTGTGTCAAGAGCCAGTCACGTGTGGATACTTCCCAACTTATTCCCTTACGAACGATGGGGGGAAGGTTTGACAGATCAGAGCGACGCCGAGCCGTCTCCACCATTTGGCACACGATGTGCGTCTGGCACATGGAGGCTGCCTGTCAAACGCCTATGACTCCATAGAGCAGCGAGGGACCCTACGGAGCAGCAGATGGGCCATTAAGGTAGTATTAATGTAGATGCCATCCGTTTTCTCTTCTGCCTGGGACATGCTCTTTAGAACTCTGAGCAGCTGCTGCCATTTACTGCGACAGCTTCCTGCTAACTTTTGCCAACTGGCATCAACAGACTCTTTGTACCTGAGATGACTTCTCTTCTGGCCCACATTCTGTCCTGTTAGCTTGTCTTCCTTGAAGAGCTGCATAAACACCCACGCATGTACAAGCACACACACACACACATACACTCATGCACACACACTCACACTCACAAACACCATCTCAAACACATTATGCTCATTACGGACACAAAAAAAGATTACATTTCAAAATTGGTTATGGTGGGTATTTATATCACGCTGTAATTGACAGAAAATTGGCAGTTGGTAAAATTAAAGAATAATAAAAACAATTATAGATAATTGTTATAATCAGTTATATGCTGTTTAGTTAAAATGGGCTCAAATTTGAATTTAACCATACCCCTTTTCTGAAATTCTTCTTCTTCCAAGAATCTGTAAAATTATTGCTATCACAGATAACTGATTGTAAGTCATCTGAATTAGTCTATTATATTCTAAGCTCTATGTCATAAACAGAGTTGTGACAGGGAAATCAATACCATGACTACTCGTTCAGACATAATACAATGGTGCGTGTCAAAAAGCCAGTCAAATAACGTCTATTAAGAACATGTGAGCACTAAGGTTTAGGCAAAAGAACAAAGAAAAAGCCAGTTGGAAATGTGTTTTGCTTGCAGCCAAATGACTTTCATTTGCCAAAATATGGAAGAACTAATCCTGCAAGACCAGATTACTTCTGCAGATCCTTCTTCTTTGAGCCGTCTTGTTTTTTTATTATTTTTTAAATGTTATATTATTTACTGGCAGCTCCAATATATTTTTAAAAATGACAGAAGAAGAAGGCAAGGCAAGAGCTGTTATACAGAAAAGCTGACACTGAGGTTCAAAGTCCCTGAGGAGAGTAGGCTGGATACCACCCACAGTGAGGAAGTTGCCAGCAGTAAGTTCAAACATCGACTCTACACTGCAAGCGCCAATGAACCATCCCAGGGTGATACTCTCAACATGTGCAGCTCTCAACAAGCCTGTTCAGGTGCGGCTTATCTACCACAAACCTTTATTATACATACCTATATGTGGATACGCAGCCAAATAGCACTTGATCTCTCCCTCTCAAATCCCCCCAGCCTTTCCCAAACACCGGCAGCTCTGTTTTGACCCTCTGAAACCAGCATGCCATTTTGTGGGGCGCAAGAAGTGGAGCTCAGATTAGCCTCCTGAAATGCATCCATGTGTGAGCAGGTCCACATCCTGCCTCTCCTGCTTCCCCTTTTCAAGCGTCAGCTTTCAGCGGCTCTGGGCCTGGTGTGGGGGATAAAAAAGGCACCCCAAAGCCTTTCTTGGAGAAGGGAACGATTTGGTCAAAGTAGATATCAGACTTTCAGTGGTGACAGAACATCAGGTGCCAGCCTTCCTGCCAAACACACTCTCGGTTACTTCCACAAGCAGATCTAGCTGGTGCCTTTCATAGTGCTTGCATCTCAAGTGTCACCGAAGTAAAGAAAAAAGAAAAACATTTGGATAAAGGCAATATTGTTCTCAGGTCTCGTTTTGAAATCTATAAAGAGATCTCCCAAATAATTGCCCAGATGATCAAGGGGTGCATGCTGATTCTTCAGTTCAGTTATGAATTGTTCTTTGTATGTGCCATTATAAATTAAAATCTTCACTTAAACAGGAGTTCACCTTTCGACATGTAATTTTCAGAATGTTTCTCCACTGACTTTGTGCATTTACTATATACTGTATTTCTATTAATTAGCTATACTTTAATAATAATAATAAATTGCAGCTTAGTTCGTTAATTGAGCAAATTATTACCTTTTTCGGATTTATAATGGTTTGTTTGAATAAATCTGGCTGGGAAAAAAAAAATATCTGTATTACTTTCTCTAGTGTCATACGCAGAACAAATTAATTGACTCTCAGATGGACAAAGACAGCAAATGCCAGTTCCATGGTTTAAGAATTCTGGGTAATACATGCCATATAATTGCAGATGCTCTATATATAACATCTGTCATCGCACAGAATAGACCAGCAATGTGGGAGACGGTTCCTGCTTTTGGGGATATCAAACCTGCATACTGAAACTGGATCGGGTTGTTTTTTTTATTTACAAGGTATGTGTGGTTACTTTAGCATGCAATTGCATTCAAAGTCCCTCTAATGCCAACCAGTTATTGAACTGGGAGTGATTACTTTCAACAGGACAACCAAGACAGGCTGAGAGCAAAAGGCGCATAACAGGAAACTCTAAGCAATGAACATGTGTGGGTGTGCTGTTTTTGCTAGAAGAATGAAGGTATTAAGAAACCCCCAGAGTCATGCTGATATTTCCCCACAAGACGATTATCGTAAGAGAAAGCATTTAAGTGTCATTTTCTAAGCAGAAAGGAAGGTGCATAATCACATTTATGTTAATATCAATCTCAGTCATAACATACAGCAGTCATGGTCTGACAATGCTTATCTGTGAAGCAGTCAAAACTGAGGCCTTGTACACATTTAGGAAAAAGGTTATTCCAGTCAATGTGTATGACCATAAAAGCGAGGAAGTCCTGTTAAGAAGAGTACCGGCGGGTGAGCATCATTCTTCTTTTGGCACGCAGGAAGGAGTCATGTTTGACAGATGCTGTCTATGGCTGGTGGTGTTTGCTAATAACATGTAAAACCAGGAGCTGCAGAATCAAGCAGATGAGAGCAGCAAGGACTCCTCCTGCTGAGCATGCTAGAGATGCATTGGCAGCAAGCACTTCAGAGTTTGACAAACATATTTGCATGCTTTTTATAGCTATTGGAACAAAAACCTTTCCGTTGAATTTCCTTGACAAATGTGTACAACAACCCAAAATTCCCCCCCCCCCCCCCCCCCCCCCCCCCCCCCCCACAACCACGACACCCACCACACGAAGGCCCACTAACAAAAATAAACCACACAACAAGCAGAGCTTT
>JAACJT020000034.1:18022083-18046283 GCA_009936485.2 Gymnarchus niloticus
GGGGGGGGGGGGGGGGGGGGGGGGCGGGGGGTGCGGGGGCATGCTGCGCACAGGTTTCACAACAATATACAGTATCATGTACGGAACTATGGAGGCACTGGGAGAACTGTCATGAACCGGAGAACAAAGACAGCTAGAGAGTGAATTCAGCTTTGCCATTTACTCAGGGCCAGCAGTGACCCACAGTAAGTTAAGACAGGGAAGGACGCTAGAAATTGGGCTACCCCAGTGATACCATGCAGTCATGCTCAGCCAAATATTCTGGTAGTGTAGGGAATATTGGGAGGTCCTCTGGCCCTCGAGCACACTGCCAGGTGGCTGGGCCCCTGTCCTGGTGTCAGCTCACTCCTCCTCTTCAAATCCCGAGACCGAGGCTTGTACAGTTGGAACAGTGCTATAGGATGAGGGTTTGAATGAAAAGCCACCCTTTGAAAGAAATTCCAAAAGAAAGAAAACATATTGGTTTCCACTCTATGAAAGAACAGAACTGGCCAAATTACCCCAGCATTTTCACTCGAGAAATGTCAAACAAATGTCAATGCAACCATCCAGGGTGACTGAGAACTGTATATAGCCATTGTTAAGCAATTACGACAATTTATACACCTACTATTAAAGACCACGTCACACCACTAATGGAGAATCACTAATGAGAAACAGTTTTTAACATGGCAACGTGAAAAGCTATCTGGATATGATTATGCAGCCTGACGCCATCATTATTTTATTAGTGCATGAATGCTTCAATAGGTTAAACTCTTTTTTTAAGTCTTTAAGTTTAATGTAATGTACAGTATTAGTTGCACAACAGCACAAAAATGTTTAAAAAATAACATTTCTAACATCTAATGAATACATCGCCTTTTCATCAATCTGTTCTAAACATTGCCGTGTTGCTTAGCACAACCCAAATTCTACACTCTGTTCAGCAGTTGTGAACTGCCATCTAATCTGAATTATTTCTAGCAGAATGTGTAAAATTACATTATTTTGTGAAGACCAGTAAACTGTAAAGTACCGCACAACCTGCAGCTTCAATCTGAGCAGATTAAATTTCCATAACATTTCATTTAAGAATTGTATCATTCAGCTGCCTAGCTCAGGTATGTAAGGTGACAGAGTGTATGAAAGCCTTTTTGGCTCTTCAAAGATAGTAGATATTGCAGGATTTCATTAATTGTATTCCATATTTCAAAACTGATACATTAGGAGCTAATGATGAACTAAACTTCAACTATCAATAATGACAATTATTCAGATAAAGATGATTTACTGAATGAACAGAACGATTTCCCATTGTAAACATTATTTTATAAATACAGTGAATAGAAAAAAAATACACCCCTTGCAAAAGACTTTGTGTTGCAGTCTGGAAATTTTGTGGATTTAAATGACATTGTTTTGCCCTCATCCAAAGCACACAACCAACTGTATGAATACAAAGAAACCATTTTAATTTGAAAAGAAAAAAAATGTGTTTAAAACTGCAAAAATGAGAAGTCTTCATGTATTACGTATGCACCCCCATATGTCAGTACTTGGTGGGCACACACCTTTGCCAGCATCTACTGTTTCTAATCATTTGAGATAGCTTATAACAAGGTTGGCACACCTGGATTTTGAGATCTTCCCCCACTCCTCTTTTTAGAACTGTTCTAGCTGAGAGTCGCAAGTTGGTATTCGCTAATGAACAACAGCCTTCAAGTCATTCTGAAGATCTTCAATCGGATTTTGAATTTGCCACTTTAGAACATCCGCCTTCTTTGCAAGCCACTTCATGGTAGCTCTGGCCATTTCCTGTGGATCATTGTCTTGTTGAAATATGAATTTCTGACCTATTTTCAGTCTTTTTGTAAATGTCATCGGGTTCGTCTCCAGAATCTTCCTGTGCTTGGCTCTATCCATCCTCCCTTCAATCCTAACAAGTTCCCCTGTCCCTGCAGATGAGAAACATCCCCACAACATTATGCTACCACCACAATTCTTCAAAGCCAGGATCATGTTGGTTTGGTGATGGCCTGTGTTGGAAATTTCTCCACACAGAACATTTGGCATTGATGTTAAAAAGTAATGTTTTAATCCTATTTGACCACATAACCTTCTGAAATTTTGGCACAGGGTCCTTCAGTTTCTTAGCAAACTTCTGTTAGGACTCCTGATGAACTTTTTGAGAAGTGGCTTTCTTCTTGCCACCTTCCCATTTAGACCAGATACGTGCAGTATCTTTTATGCTGTTGTACATCTTGTCCTCTGTTGGACATTGAATGCTGTAGGTCTTTCCTGCTAGCATCTCTGACCAATTGTCTTCTCTCCCGGTCACTTAGCTTTGATTGATACCTTGGTTTTGGCAAGCTTTGGGTGGTGTCATGCACTTTCCACTTATTTATTATTGACTTATCAGTGCTTGGATGCATCTTCAAAGCCTTGGAAATCTTTTCATATACCTTTCCTGATGTGTACATTGCCACCACTTTGTCATAGACTCCTTTTGGAATGCCTTTGGAAACAAGGCTGCTTTCTTTGTATGTATCTGTACTTGCAATCTGATGGACCAGAGAAAACAGCTGCTTATATTAAGTTGTCAAGTTAATTGCAGTGATATCACACAGGTGTTGGACAGTTAAGATAATAGGTGATCTTGAAGGAAATTGGTTATTTCTGTGATAGTCTATGTGACACTGTATTAAATGGGGTGCATACTTAACAAATACATCTAATGCAATTGTGTCTTTTTAATTAATGTAAGAGAATTCTTAGAACTTTTTTATTTGCAAAATGGTTAAGTATTCTGGGTAGATTAATAGGAAAAATGTAAATTTGTTGCATTTTAACTTTAGGCTTTAGGTTAACAAAATGTGAAAATTTATATATTGTATTAAAATAGCACACAAAATCTATCTATCTATCTATCTATCTATCTATCTATCTATCTATCTATCTATTCAACTGCATAGCCAGTAAGGGTTGGTATCAAGATGGGCAATATACCACACAAGGTAGGAGACACCATGGATAGGATGTCAGCCCATTGCAGGCAACAAACACAAGTGATCACAAACTATGGGGAATTGATTTACTTAACCATTAGTATTTGAACTGTCAGAGGATACAGGAGTAAAACACAAAAAGAACATGCAAACTCCAAAATGCGGTGCTTTGGGTAACACACAATACAAATTTATTTGTAGATTTTAAAAATAATACATCCGTTTTTCCAGCAGCAATTAAGTTAGGTGACAATGCGTGGCAAAACAAGGTATTGCACTGTTTTTGTCAAATAACACAGGGCCATATTCTCCCATCAGGCGTGAAAGTCTGTTTACCACATAACTATTTACATGCCTCTCAGCTATATGCATTTTCTCCTGTTTGCCGTGGGCGATATTCTCCTGTCGACTTAAGTCAAAAAAGCACATAGCTGCACACGTTTTTGACTTAGGCACATATTCACAAATGACTTAAGCACAGACTGATGTGCCCCGATGCCAGTCATGCGGTGTGGGTGGAGAGAGGCCAAAATGTGGGAGTGTCACATGCAAATCCACAATGACACGTATTCTCCCCTGACTTAATTCGATTTACCTTCATCTGTGATTTATGCACTCCGGTGACCTTTATTAAGCTAAGCAACACTGCAAATTGTGGTGCATTGAATTAGATTTTCACACAATTGAAACTTTCAATTCATATACAACTTGTGAAAAAGCCTTGGGCATTATCAGATTATTGATTTAGTAAAATTATTGATTTAAATTGAATTATTCATTTAATTTGGGACAGTCTAAACTATTTAAATAGTGATGCATTTAAAATGGTCCAAACGCAGATGTTAACCTCACCGCACTCAAAATAGCAGGATTTGCAACTGAAAACAAGTATGGAAAATAACGGAAAACCCACGAGAATTTTGTCAGAGCGGGGGCCTGTCTGTAACGAGAAATTTAGTGAAAACTGTGAGCTTCTTGGATAAAACGTCAGACTTCACATGAATGTGTATGAATGAAGTTATATGTACTAAAAAACGGGACATACAGCATCCCGTATTGGTTTAATATGGGACACAGCATTTTACCTTTCAATGACTGACAGTCCTGTATTATACAGATCAGGTGGCAGCCCTAATACACGTGATGCTTTTTTGTTTTCATGTCTTGAAATGTATCATTACAGATTTGCAATGTTGTGCTATATTTTGTTATTAGGCAGACGATAAGTCCGGTTTTAGAAAATTGCTTTGAATAACGGGTGGTCATTTTTCCATTCTGAATAGCATAAGTTCCTCGTACTTAGTCATACCGGGACCATCCACATACCGTTGGAAAGGTCATACTCAATCAACTTCAGAATTACATTAGAGTTTCAAATTATTTTGTCTTTGTCATTTTATTTAGCATTAAAATCACCTCCTGGTACTGACGTATCTTACGTATGGAGCTGATTGCAACTTTTTTTCTAGTATTACATTTTTTAAACAATTACCACATTACAATTTTTTATGAATGCTACCTTTTTTTTTTGGTTCTACCAGCATGTTCTGCTGGGCTAGTTTCATTTTTCTGTGGCCATTAATTCAAACATTTCATTCTTGTTTTCAGCCAGTTTCGACCTAGCACTTGTTGTATCCTTCTTAAAGCTACTCCACACAGCTGTTTACTTTCTGTGGATTTTAGATTCAATTTATATTATCAATGGGAAGTCCATGCTCCACATTTTACTTTCAGCTGGAATTGCTGTGGGCGTTCCCCCTTTATGTCAGCTTTTGAGTTGGCAGTTCTTCTGTTGCAAACATGCCTTCATTCTGAAATTACACGCTGGGAGTGGGGTACTTCAGCCGACAGGAGAATGCATGTAGTGGAGAGGCGCGTAAAAAGTTACGCGGAAAACAGATTTAAGTGCCTGATAGGAGAATACAGCCCAGAGCGCGGAAATCTATGATGATGGTATATCGACTTAAGTTAGAGGAAAATACGCATAAATGTAAATTTGCAAGTGACACGCCCACGTTTTGGCCTCTTTCCAACCAAAGCATGCAACTTGCCTCAGGGAGCGTAATTCTGTGCTTAAGTCAGTTGGGAGAATGCTCTTAAGTGAAAAACACGCATGTATTTTACTTAAGTCAACAGTAGAATATTACCCTTACTGAAATATATGACTGATAAATTATAAGGTTACTTTCCAGAACTTGGATTGGTGACCTGCCCAGGGTGTACCCCGCCTTTCACCAGATGTCGGCTGAGATTGGCTCCAGCTTCCCCGTGACCCTTACGGATAAGCGGCTAAAGAAGACGGATGGATGGATGGATGGATGGATGGATGGACTTTCCAGAACTTAACAATATCAGTATTTCAGTGACATAAATTATATGATATTGGAGGTATGGGAAATGTTGTTTGCATTGTCATTTTAGCAGAATACACTTAATCAAATTTATCAAAGAAAAAAATCTGTTCCTATATATGTTTAATAATGTTCTATAAGCATGATTGCAGTGTTTATTCTGAATGAATTAAATCTAAACTTTTAATCACTTACTTCACTTATACATGCAAGCTTTAACCTCAGTCCATTTTTACCAGTTACTTGTACCTCAGGGAAAAAAACAACTATAAGAAAAATGTAGGGTTTTTGCAAGAGACAAAGTGACAAATAACTAAATTCATTTTTTACTCTTCTATCTCCAGAAGTTATCCATTGTGAACTGCTTTGAATTTTTTTTGACCTGTACTTCTTTTGCAAAACAGTCCTCCAAAAGAAATGCATGTCCTCTCACTCTCTCTGCTTCAAGAATAACAACGTTCCATCACTTTCAGCAACCAGGAACAAAAGGTGGCTCTTGAGTGCACGTATTGATTACAGTAATGCTTTTTTTGAGACAAGAATGGGGCACAATTTTCAACAGAAAGTCTGCTTGTTGAAAATTCACATACTTTCCCCCCCAAGAGTACATTAAATACAAAGCAAATTCTATTTGTTTGGGAAGTTGTGTAACTCTCCAAGTGGGTGTCTAGAACTCGGCAACCTCTGACTGGTATCCACTTCGCAATATAGAGCGCTTTAATCTGCTTTTCTGGGTCAAAGCGCCAAGACAGAAAGTAACATTTTTACAAAGTATTCTGTGTGTGCTTGGCTACCTTAGGGCATGTGAATCATTTCTCCCAGTAGTTAAGTGCCCTTTGCAGGTCATTTTATCATGTGCTGTACAAAAAACGCTCTGTGTACCACTCCATATTAAGTAGTTAAACATAGCAGCAACATGCAGCATGTTTTATAAAGAACATGCTCCCAATTACAGGACATAAGGAGAACACAAAGAATATAAATGCATGATTTGAATTGGGCATCACAAAGTAATAGCACTGCAGTATCCCTAATATTAACGAACCAAACATATTTCATATTAAACAGACCAAAATTAATAACATGTAGGACATAAAGAAAATGTAATTTTCATTTTGTAGGCTTATGTTAAATAATAAAAACAAAATATTCCTAATCATTTATCCTGATGTTTTACATCACATATAAACAGAATACAATTCTGTCACATACTAAGGGCTGTAGTCTCCCTTCGGGTACTTAAGTTTGTTTTCTGTGTAAGTTTTTATGCGCCTCTGAGCTATGCATATTCTCCCGTCAGCTGACGTACCTCACCGCAGCACGTAAATTCAGAATGAAGGCGGGCTAGCAAGAGAGGCGGTGCAAACTCAAATACTCACATAAAGGGGTCAATGCCAACAGTGATTTTGGCTGAAAGTAAAACGTGGAACATGGACTTTTCATTGACAATGTAAATCGAATCTAAAATCCTCAGAAAGCGACAGCAATGTGGTGCACTTGATGGGAGAATACAGCCCTATGTTCACATCACAGATATTTTTGCCTAACAGAGTTCTTAGAATTACTTAATAATAAATTGTGCTCAACAGTTGCAATAATTAATTATTATTAGTGGGATCTCTTTTAATTAGTATACTTTGATTATTACTAGACGGGATCATGTAAAATGCCTGGCCTAGGGTTCCTATACCTGTTGTAAAATAATGAGCTTTCAAGTATAAAAAAAATCTTTCAGAGAAGCTTACATATTCTGAGGCAGACCTAGATATATTAAAATGAAATGAGAAAATGAGGCCTTGGCTGATAAAATTTGCTAGAATGTGAAGGCTGCTGCTCTCAAACTGTAACTGTCATTTTCCAGCTTTAACAACTGGATGGGCCATCAACCTTTTTGCATATTCTTTCTATAAATACCTGTTCTTTATATATGCAATTTCAGCTGCCAGGTAGCTAAGGAGAACTTAGTCTTATGAGAGCTGAACAGCCACTGGGCTCCAGCCAATAGCAGACAACTTTGCTCAGGAAATTGTGTCCTCAGCAAGCAGCAAAACCTCATATATTACAAAATATGTTACATGATTTACCTAAGGTTGTCAAGAAAGAAAAATTTCAGCCAAATGTAAAGTAATAAATTGCAATGTACACTGCATATGTTTGACTTACAACCCTTGGCATTTGGAAGCAGGTTTCTGTTCTAGAATTTTTAGAAATGGAAAAATGCACATTGTTTGCAAACTTTGCAATATATGCTACTTCTCCATATTGTTTTTCAGAAAATATTGGCGCAGTCATATATTTTATTCTAAGTGTATTACTACCATTTCATGGAATGTAATTAATATATTGTAAAATGTATAAATACTGTAAGTAAATAAACAAACAAATAAAATACATTACCTTGGCAAAACATGACGTAAACTTAAAACCTACATGTTCTGATATATGCCAAACTGTGATAAATTATAACCTCAGACATTTTAACGTAACATGACGCTTAAAAAGGTTAAGACTTTTTAACGAGTCTTGCTGAGGCACCATGTCTCACATTTGAATGATATCTAACCACAGCTGTCTTTTTCCACTTTCATTCCCTACATATACTGGACGATTGTTAAGGACCTAATCTTAAGGACATTTTGATTCATCATTTTTTTTTTTTTTTCTCCAATTTTTTTGTCCTCTAGAACCACACTGAAAAATGGGCTATAGAGACAGCCACTGTGAATATGGCATGTTAATGTGTACTACAAAAACATGTATTAGAGCATCCATCACCATATTTTTTTTCTCACCTTCTATGTCTAGGGTTCAGAGTGAACATTTAAGAGCTCTGATAGGATTCATTTTTCCCTTTCCCCATTAAATCATTACAGTTATTCAAAAGCAAGCCGTGAACTTAAACAGAATTCTACATTCACACATATTCTACGTTCACAAAGCCTGTCACCGTTTCTAGAAAATGAACTCACTCGCTGTGAGTGACACTTTGGAAATTTTGTGGAGTGCTTCTCTACACTGAGAAATGAAAAAACAAGAAACTGGAAGAAATTCGTTTTTTGTATGTACCTGACAGGGCATCATGTGAAACAAACCCAGAACACCGACTGATCTTCCATTAACATGTTCAGTAGGGAAAAAAAGCAGCATAACATCCTGTGGATTTAGTGTCAAGGAAAGGCTGTAATTTGAATTTTGATGACATTCTCAGATAAAGAATATAACAATAACTCATAATCAGTTGAGAGGAAACGTATTTGATCACCTTGACCTTTAATTAAAGATCTAGAGTTATTTAATAAAATATGAAACAATATGCAAAAGCAATTGCAATGATTTTAAGGTTCTCATCCAGGCATGAGCAGTTTTCAGGACGCTTCTTGGGAAAATTATCTTAGCGCTATAGCAGAAGGTCTTCAAATGAGCTCTTGTCAAGATAAATGCTGTAGATAGAGACTAGAGACAGTAAAAACCTAAATGTCTCATTTTCAGCGAGTATGAAATTAAGAATATTCTCAACGATTAGGTCATTTGACAGAGATTTGTTCGGCAGAAGTGATAGCATGAGAGCTCACGTGCAGGCAATTCACCATTCTCTTTATGGTGATGGCATCTTGCAAGAGAATGGCAGCTATTCCTGCTCTCTTCCCATTCTGGGTTAAGGACTGCAGTGGATGGCATGGACATCCATGCTGACATTTGGAGTGATGGCCACTCCATCCACTGGCAACCTCTGTCTTAAGCAAGTGGTTGGAGACACAGAGTGTGTTCACCGCTAGAGCCAGAGCCCATACACAGGTCCCCCACAAAAATAGTGGATTCCATTATTCTTCAGGCTCCCCGGAGAGCACAAGGTCTCCAGCATCATTACCAGAACTAAGGATCTGACTCTTCCACTTCACCACATTCCCCCTCCCCAATTCCTTCCTTCTAATTATAGGTCAAGCACTCTTTTTGTAAATTATAAAACCTTTGTTCTTATCAAGAATGAAAAGAGAGGCAGATAGGAGAAAAAATGGTACAAAAATTGGAACAGGGGAAAAATTTCAATTATAAAACGAAGCTAATTTGGTATGACCAGCGACTGTCATGCACACTGACAGAGCTCTATTATGCAGTCATTTGGGTTCTTTCAAATTAGTTATGTTAATGTCCTGTGAGTGAATGTAACACTTGGATGGGACAAGATTTCAGCAATTAATTTTTACAGTCAGCGGAGAGACAAGCAAATTTATTTTCTCCCTCTCAGGGAATTGGTGTAGGAGGGTGCGAGATGGGGAGAGTGCATTTAGGAGCACAGAACAAGCAAAACACGAGCCCTAAATAAAGCTGAAACAATGGGAGCCAATGCCTCCTCATTCATTCAATTGACAATGTTTTGCAGCTTAAACCTATTTTATTAATTATGTTTGACATTTCCTTAATTAGTTTCATTTACACCAAATCAATCCCTGCTGCTGTATGGCATCATTTATCATTTTAAAAAATTTGCATACCGAGTGCTGACTTTTTCTACTTAATTATACATTAAAAGTGTCAAGCGTGCTAGCTGCCTGGCATTATCTGCAGCAGAAAGGTTTGTGGCTGGACCGCCATGGCATTAATCACACTGCTTCTGGGAACTATCTGGGGAGCGGTGCTGCTCTTCTCATTTTTGGTGCCATGGCACTCGGGGAACCTCGACCAGAATGACCTGCAGTGAACACCAGACAAATCAGTGACCTCTAGCCTGAACCTCCATTGTTTGTTTACAGACTGTGCCAGAAAGTTAACGTCATCTAGAGACGCACACGCACACAAAAAAAAAAAAAAAAAAAATCAAAACAAACTAGCCAAATGGAAATGTCTTAATTCTCGTAATTTGACCTATTAAAAGTTAACTGTGCCACAATTATGATTCTTACATTAATATACTCCAGCACTGAAAATATGATCGTTTATTCTGTGTTTTGTAAAGCAAAATATACTGTTATTAAATAAACTACTTTTGATGTAATGTGCGTAATTAACTGTTACAGATTCAACAGTTTTAACTTTGCAATAATAATACACATGCAAGTCACTGAAGAAGGATTCAACTTATCCTATCCTGATGTCTGTAAATAAAACTGGAAAACTGATAGTACCATCAAATTGCATTCAAGGCAATGGTTATCTCTTGTCAAACACATTTTACACATCTGCAGACCAATGTTTCATTGGTGAAGATTATTTGCCTGTAACAGTTCTCTATAATTTCACATCCAAGATCAATATGCAACTTACACGTAATAGTTAATCACAAATAGGAGATTCTCATTTGGTGTGTAAAACATACGTGGATAATGTCTAAATTTGAACCTGACAGGAACGCAAAGCCCCAGGTAACAGGCTATGGTGAGCTCAGTAAATGTGTAACAAAGTCTGAAGTTAGAGGTGGAGAATCGAGCCTGGGAGCAATAAATGGAAGCTGGTTTAAGCCCGATCCGAGCCAATGATCAGCGTTAAGCCCAGTGAATAGTGACAGCAGTGAGATGTAGAGGTGGCTCCAAGACTCCCTCTCCCCTTTAAGGGCAACACAAAAGAAAGGCAGACAACAAAGGGCCTGATGAAGTCGCTAATGTGCCAGTGAGTCCCAACACAAACAGCGGGGAGGTCGGCCGGCACAGCTCAGCGCACCACTGCACTAATGCACAAACCAAGACTGTCATTAGCTTAAGCACTTCTTTTAAAAATATAGGTCTAAGAAGACCTGGTAATTGTAAAAGGCTAGATCAATACTTGTTAAAAAAATACTCTGCCTATGATTGCAGACAGTGGATATTGTTGGAATTAATTCCCAATCTTCAGCAAGGAATGAGCATCAAACATCATTATTTCAGAGATTCCTAATCAGCATATTAATGGGAGTGAACTATCCATTGCAGATTTTTCTATAAAAAAAGCTTAAATAAGCTGTAATTGGGCATTTTTGGAGGGGGCGGTTTTTTGTAAACTAAGCTGATAAAGTAGGAATTTGTAAAAGTGCTGCTATGACCCCCCAGATACCAAAAAAAATATTCATTGAAAGGCATTTACCATCAGGATTGTGTAGAGGTGGCTGGGGGGCTGTACTAAGGATAAAATATGAAGATGAATTAAAATGCGAAAAAATATGAAAGTGTGCTGCTTGTCCAAATTCCTAATAGAAAAAGAATAATCATTTGAAAAAGCCACAGTCCCATTACTCCTGCATTGTGCCTCCACTTTCCATAATGACTACGATAAGTGTCCTACTCAAAATGTATATTCTGACAACAGAAAAGTAGATATTGCTTTCTTAAAAGCTTCAGTCCTACGGGTAAAGAACCTGAAGAATAAAGAATATCAGTCATTGCTAATGAGCTAAAGGAATAGCACATTGCCTTTATAAATCACTACATCTTGCTGTTTATTTAAATTCATTGGTGCCTCATTATAACTGAGCTATGCACCTTTAGGTCTGAGTTGATTAGGAGTGCCATAGCTCAAAATGGCTTTTAATTCAGTGAAACATGCTCTGACCTTGTGCCGTAACCCTGTGTGAAGCACACTATGGCTTAGACATTAATAATGATGCTGCCTTTACACTGCTAGCAAGGTGCTACTTAAAATATGTATTATTAGTTACCAACGAAGGCACATTTATCAACCCAAATTACCCTTCTGCGTAAAACTGCTTAATTCCAGGGCCCTTTACCTCTCTTAACCATTACCTGCTCTTCGATAAGGTTCCAAATTAAACACGCTGAAAAAAAAAAATGTCAGCATAATGAGGTAGGGATGTAGATTGGATGCACAGCTGATTAATCCCCAGTGGCCTTCGATGTCCCACCAATGCATTCCTTTCAGAAAGCACTGTACATCTGAACAAACTCACTCTGAATACACGATTAACTGCCGATCATGCTTTAGCTTTGCCAAAGTAATTATTGTGTTCTTAAACTGGGGAATTACGATCCGTAAACTGAGGGATTCGGGGTGCAGTGAGACCCTGTGAATTTTGTATATTGTGGATTTTGAGTGATGATATTCAGACCATTTCCCAAAGGCATATGCCAGATGCTGCACGTACCCTGCAGCCTAGTATTTAAGATAATATACTTGTAATCAGAATTTTGCCCTTTTGAGTCCTGGTATAGGGCCCCATTGGGGAATGCTTATCAAGCTATTTAGTAAAATAGCTGCTTGAATGAAAAAAAGTTTTAAAATACAATATGAATCCCATGTGAGATACCTTTTCAAGTGGGAGGTGTTTTCGTAAATAACAAAACTGAAATATACAGTGTAAGAGGGACATGGAAAGGTGTGTAGAAAGGTTTTAAAACAGCATTTAACCTGGAAAATAGAGATTAGTTAGCAGAGTAAATAATTCAATCAATGAAGCTACTTATGTTGGACAGCAATGAAAGATATCCCCAGTAGAACTTGACTAATCAGTATTGGTTTATGTTACTACTGAACACAGCCAAAACCCGGAAATAGAAGGGTAAGACAAAGTATCTGTGTAAAATAGCATTACAAAATATGGAAAAATATAATTTTTGGTTATGTTAATATGAGAGTCCCATAAGAAATGCACTTGCATGATTTGTTAACATGGCTTTAGAATATATGCAAACATGCAAGGATTCCAAAGTGGGACCCTCTACATCAGATGGATTGGCTGAATTACTCGAGTCAGAAAAACCAGGTATGCAACCTATGGGGAGAATGTATGTGAGGCATAAAGGAAAAGAGATTCAGGAGAAAATAAATAGTGTTTCCATGCCCACAACTCTTATTTCAAAATTCCATTCAATTAAATGTAATATGTCTGCTTTGCAAGGCTTTGCACAAAGCACATTGGTACCTATAGTTTAGCAAGAAATACAGGTCAGAAAATAATTCTGCTATGCTATTCCACATTTTTTCCCCACCATACACATTTTTCAAACTTTTCACAAGTATTTTTACACACTGGCAACCTAGAAAAAAATCTCCAAAACTTAGCAGCTTGAGCATTTTACTGCTACCAATAGTATTAATGAATATTAATGCACAAGTACAAGAATATTAGATTTATATATGTGAGGTAATATTTTGCTGCAAGTATTATCACATGACTACATGCTTTCAATGTAGAAATATGTAGATGTTATATGCTTTATTCCCACCCAAGTTTTCAACCAAGTAAATCTATCACATGAAAAACATATTGTCATCAGCTGTGCAAAACAAGTTCTCCCAAATATAAAAAGTGTCAAATGAGCTCCGAGAAAAAGATTCATGACAATCCAGTACAAATATTATAATTTCCACATCTCTTGTGATGTTAAAAATAAAAGCTTGGGAGTCGCGGAACCACAAGGTCATATTTCTTTGAAGACTAAAATCCCCCCTCAACCCAATACACCTTAGTGGTATTCATATACAGATCCCACTGGAAGTCTGTAATGAAAATTATACCTGGATCTTTTCTAGGACATCATTAAGTACCCAGAATTTAATATTTAACATTGACTATTTTATACAGTTGCTGCTGACTTACTGGTTTCAGATACATTTTGTAAGCATTTATAACCGACAATTAAAATTTTGGGGTTCTCCAACTTTCCCATTGTTTCCCAGCAAGTTCTGGTTGAGCTTTACTATCTGCAGAACACTACATATATGTTCTCCTCCATGCATTTTAATAAGAAGAAGTTCAAATAAGGGCTGACTTTGTGCTGTGTACTATCTGCCAGCGCTTTGGTGTACTGGTGTTCCTTGTGGAACCCTTAGGCACAGGATTTCCATACAGACAAGAGACCACATAGGCCTTGGGCTTGCACAGACCCCAACTCCCACAGCCTGTGTGATTTACCCTGTCATTTTCAAATGCCCAACTGTATACCAGAAGTTGGCAAGCTGTTATTTTGTTCCCGATATGATTTTGCACATTAGATCATGTGTTTGTGCCCTGGGGAATGGTTATTCCAGTGTTTGGGTACTTTGTCAGATGACTCAGTCTCTGTGATTTATGGGCCCTCTAAAGGTTGCATTTCCACCGTATATGGACGGCTGCATGGTAAATGGAGAAAGTCTGAATTTATTAACATACAATGAATGATGATTAATGTTTCATAGGCTACAATCTTTTAGATTTCTCAACATCTGAAAAGCAGCATAAACCTAAACACTTTCATTGTGTCCTGTAATCTCTCACTGTTTTAATTTTATAAAAAACTCCATATAAAAAGAGTGTGATTCAAAGTAAAAGATATGTAAAAAATGTATTTTTATGCATTATTCACGACTGTATCAAATACACATTTTTTGCTTCCAGCACCTGTACTTTCTTTCAGAAAAATCAGAATGTAGTGTGACCTGAGAAAAAACTAATCTTAGATAAGCTCATAATACATTGAGAAGACCATTAATCAAAATACTTCATTTACTAAAGTCTATACCTTCCATAACACATGCTTTCCCTTTAATCAAGATTTTCAGGAGACCCCAAATATTTTAAGGCTGAACTTTGTAAATGAAAAGAACGTTTCCTTTTTTTTTTGTTGTGGGTGAATTTCAGAACAGGTGACAACCACCTGGTCTTGCATTTCCTTCTATCAGTATGCTTTTCGAATCAAAAATAGGATTAAAATGCAAGATCACATGTCTTATAAGCCTCTGTAACCACGGTCACCTGCAAATTTGTGTAGCAGAGTCATGAACCCTATCCTGGAGCACCGTGCACACACATACACAAGCCGAATTTGAAATGAGAGCGACGTGCACCATGATCCAAACCCTGTGTGAAGAACAGATGCGTGTGGGAGTGTAGGCCTCCGTGTTTACCAGTGAGTGTGTCAGGGTGAAGGTGTGAGCACATGAATGAGAAACACATGGCAGGAATCCCCCTGGGTGGTGGGTCACTTCCGTGTGGAGTCATCTTGCTTCTCACATCATTACCTTCGTCTTCTAATGCAGTCCTCTGCTGGCACGCCTCATCCTGTTTCCCGTGAATAATAAAAGTAAAGATTTAGGAGCTTTCAGTGCTTAGCCACGACGACACAAAAACCAGTCAAAGGTGTCTTTCTGTTGCTTATTTCACACTACATTTTGACTAGCTTTTTTTTAATAATACTCTTTAAGTGCATTCTTAGAGATCATTTAGTCTATATTTTAAAAACTCATGTAATGCTGCGTATATCGATATGCACAGTGACTATCCTTTCATATACAAATTATCCAGCTGTTTGGAAATAAATAACAGATTATGTAACTGACATTACGATGCACTGGATTTCAACTCACGCATTACATTGCTAGCGTTCCTTCAACCCAAAACAAGCTTCCTTCCCTTCAAGGTATTAGAAGGTTTCAGGCTGAACGACTGAATAGTGAAGGGAAAAAAAAAAAAAAAAAACTTGAGCGACGAGGCGGAAGAGTGAAACAGTGAGGTAACCCAAGCATAAAATAACTTCAATCTAACATATTCTCTATGGGTATCAAGAGGCAAATAGCGAGAACATATAGCTATAGCACTCTAGAGGTTTGTTCTTCCTCCTTTTGACCTAAGAGGAGGAAGAACAGGCATCGAATATGTGGGAAAAGAGAAAAAAAAAGCCAGGTGTCAATTAAAGCTAAGGCAGTCCGCGTCAACGTTACAGATTAGGTGTCAAAGGTCACTCGATGATATCTCTGGATCTGATGTGTTAAACAGATTCCCGGTCATTCTCATTACAGTTACGACATGATTCAATGACACACATCATCTGCGAGGTTTTTAAAAGTCGCCTTGGATGGTGTTGCACAGGAAGTGCTCCACCTGCCCATTACAGCACACTGAGGACTCTGATGAAAAATAAATCCTTTATAAAATGTAGATATTATGTATCTGCAAAGCACCTCACATTTTTAACAAAAGGTCACATCATTACATGTCACAGGGTGCATTAAGAATGGAATACACATTACAGAATATAAAATCAGAATACGAAAAATAATGCTGAAAACTTGCTTATTTAGAAAAAAAAAACATTAAAGCAGAATCCCAGATGTAGCTGAAAGATTATTGATATAGAGTTTCTTTTCATTTCCAGAGAAATCAATTCATATCACATTATTTTAAGAATGTATCTCACCATTTTAACTCATACGCTGTAATCACAGAACTGCACCCTCTTACATAGCAATGAGATTTCTTTTTTTTTTTAATCAGACGTGGTGAAGAAGCCAGGAGGGGGCTGCATGTCAGGCACCCAATGACAGTACAGAATACACATGCCAGGGCTTTTCAAGAGACATCTCTCTCTGTGATTATGGTAACATTACCATAATATCAGCTTTGTCACCTTATAGGCCAATTGTTAAGAAAATGCCTGCCTTTCTTCTGATGCATGCCTAGAATGGAAGGTAGAAGCTGCTTTCTCCCCCCCGGTTTGTGAGAAACAAGCTGGATTTGGCCCACATCGCTGCCTCTTCCTAAACACTGTGCACATGTCACTTGGCCAACTCTTCCCAGCCCTTTTCTTCTGATTAGGCCCCGAGGATTATTAGCCGAGCTTCATCCTGGAAGCAAGTGTTTCCCTTTATTGTTTTTGTTTAAATTTCTCAATACACTGCAAATCAGCATGCAAAATGTACAGGCCTAAAGCCCAAGAGCTGGGGAGAGTAGCGTGATTTAGAGTGGGGGGAGGGTGTTGTCGGGAGGGTGAGTGCTTGTGGACGATACAGTTGTCACTCCAAATCACAAAATCCCACTCGCTGTCATATTACGGCCGCCACACTCTCTCTCCCCATCTTCAACCACACATCCAGCAGCTGCCAATATTACCTCCAAACATCAGGAAGTCCACAACCTGCACAAACTTCTCCACCACCTTATCTGTTCCCTGCACACTAATTCGGAGCATCTGAGGCCTCTGTGCGCCAGAATTATGCTCGCTTTCTTACACCTCTGTCTCCAGAGCTTTGCATTTGAAATTGAACAGACACAGAGCCAATTTATCATGGGCTGACATGTGTCATGTTCAAGGCCTAACCAGAGGGACCTACTGCATGCACCGTATTTATCCCTTTGTTGTTTGTAAGGGCCTAGACAATATGAGCAGCTATCAAAAAAAGAGGGGGAATATAAAAAGGAACATAAATAACTGGATTGAATTTCATAGATTTGCTGCTTTCGTGGAAACGTGTTAGATTCCGACATGGAAGCCCGACATTTCTCTGACAATCGCTTTACTCTGCTCACGTTTCAGAGCGCAAACTAACGCGAGCTCCAGCTGTATAGAGGCAAACAGATGCTGCATCTCTGCTGCACGCCACTCCGTGAGCATCCATCTCTAGCTTAGCCGTTTATTTACACTCAAATGTCTAATAATTCAGATTTTCACCAAAAAATCGCTTCAACATGCCTAAAGATAAATATTACAGCCATTTCAAACTTTGAAAGTGCCTCCAGTATTTTTATTGCTAACAACAGCTATAACGACATTACCTCTGGCAACTTAACAAATAAATGATTTCATAAAATTTCCTCTAAGAAGCACTGTCAGAATTTATTCCTGCCACATTCTGCATTGAGAAATTGCTGACTAGATGAATCTATATTTAGGCTATGGCATGCAAAAGGAAAAAAACACAAGCAGGACAATTGTAACTTAATAACTGTAAAATGTCAAATTAATTTAAAATAGTAACAGAATTAATTACAAGGACAACGTATAAAGTGAGAAACTAGTATTAGTCTCAGGCTAAATGTTCAGTGTTAAACTGTTTTACTATAAATATATATACAACTATAAATACATCAATGGGTTTCAATAAAAAACCTCATTTTAGATTTGTATAACTTTTGAATATTAATAGAGAATACATAATGCAATTTAGCAAGAAAAAAACAAAAAAAAAATTGCAGGTAGACAGCTGCTCTAAAAGAGAACGTCCAAAAATGAAAGGTCCCAGATTTCTGAGGACTGATGGGCGATGGTTGAGTTATGTTTTTTATGTTAGTGTGCCCTCTGCTGCAACAACATATCCCTTGTCTCAACTGTGATTTTATATTCTCTGTGTACCTGTCCACCGCTTCCTTGCCTGTAAACATGTCATGAAATGTGTAGTGATTCTCCACAATACATACTATGGATCCCTCTTTAGGACTCTAAAACATCAAATCTAATAATTTTTCTTGCTAAATTATTATCAGCCTGTCACAGGACTCATGCTGTTGTAGTACAGGAAGTGACATGACCTGCATTTTTCTTGCCTATTCCCTCCGTAAAGCACTGCAGCGGTCAACTTCCCTCCCGATCTCCGGGTCCCACATTGCAGCCCAACATCCGTATCTGTGACTCGCTCTTCCAGGAGAGTTGGCACAGACAGTCTGCAGGGGCTCTGTGGTCTGTGGACGCTGGCATCCTTATATCTGCCTTCTATTTTCACACCTAATGAAGCCCTCCCTGCACTCCTAATTGTCTCTTACCGACAAATGAATAATATTCATCTTTAGGCTGTTTGATAGAGCATTGTCAGGACTCCTGTGCCAAACAAACAACTCCTGGGCTGGTGGTCGTTTTCATGCAGTGAACACTGTAACAAACTAAACCTGGACTGCATGGTTATGAACAGGCTGTTGTGCTTAGCTGGTCCGTTTACTACTGCCAGTAATAACAATAACAATAACAATATAAAAACCAACAAGACTATTATTATTATTATTATTATTGTCATTATTATTTCTATTGGTACCATTATGACCAACTATTATTATTATTATTATTATTATTATTATTTGTTTCTACAGGAAATGTGTATGTTCATTACGCAATCAACAGTCTAAACAGGCTCATCTGTCAAACTAATTTAAAAGCTACCTGGAAACTAAGTTTTTGTAAATTAACTTGAATGCCAGCTTGTATCAGCGCTATATTTTAAAATAGCATGCTTTGTGTTTGACATGCAGTGATTTGTCTTGTTTCCTACTAATTAAGGGGATTTTTAGTTTACACAACAACTATTTCATTTAAGTAGTAGTTTAGAAGTTTTATTATGCATTTAGTGATAGTTTAATGGTCTAAGTCAAATTTATCATCTTCATATACATTGGTTTATTAATTACTCAATGCAGTATGCTTGGATTTTATTTTATGTCTTCTAGGTGGTCTGTGGAGGACAAAGACAATTTCAAATGACAAGGGGGAACTTGTCTCCCAGGACAAAATGCCTTCAAGGTAATGGATAGCTTCAGCTTTTCCATTTTATCTCGCAAGTCACAACAAAACATTTGGTCATCGAATAGTTGGTGGATCAGTACGTGTAACTGACCACCCAGGTAAAAAATGGTGTAGCCACTGGGCCACCAATGAGACAACTACCTTCTCTTACACACAGCATATGCCTAATCAGAGGCAGCAGGTGGTCTAGTGGTTAAGGAATTAGGCTCATACAAATGACAGACAATCAACATGTTCTAGCTCAAAGACCGTAATTACTTTAAAAGTACTTGCAGTGAGTCCAGCTTTTTAACAACAAGAAAATGGAAAAAAAGGCTGAAAAGCGAGCCATGTTCAATGGCATTGAAGAGAGAGTACCTATTTCTGAAGAGAGGCAGGGCCTGAGAGGACTAATTTGAGAGTGGTGAAGAGTTTCCCAGTGCTCTTACATCAGCTGATCCTTTTCTCCATGCCGTCAGTCCTAACAGGCCCTGGTGGGATGGAAAGGTCTTACAGCAAAATGGGCCTTAAACACACACGGCACTCACACTGCTTCTGGCTCCTTCTGATTTACAGCCTACACTTTGCCTCTCATTTTACAGTTGGGTGATACACAAAACACAGGAGGATACAGCAGCCAGCTGAAGGTCAGACTGCAAGCAGATGAACTAGTCACAAGCACGAAATAAAATCCAGTGTTGCCACTCTTTACCTGTTGGGTCATAGATGCCAGGTCATTTACAACAATGCATGCTTCTTCAGATTACTTCTATTTTTAATGGCAACTGTTGCTGTAAAGCAGTTTTTTAATGGTTATGTCAGTTTAAAATAATGCATGTTAATTTTTTTCATAGTAACACATTTTGCATGCAAACAGGATAAGCAACTGCAAGATGGATGAATGGATGGATGGATGGATGGATGGATGGATGGATGGATGGATATACAGTACATACTGGTTTCTGTTGAGATCTCTCCACAACTACAGAAATTGCTCCAGTTAAAAAATAGTAATAATTACATTCAAAATGAATGGAACTAAAAATGAACAATCTGCCAGAGACAGAGGAAAGCTGGCAGCACTGAGCCAATGAGATATCTTTAATCAGTCAAATGTACTTCCTCTGGCCCGGAGAACACTCAGCCATCAAACCTGCCGGGTGACGAAAATGAATTTCCGAGGCGATGCGGACAATGGCAAGCATAAGGTTACAGCATGTAGATTATTTCAAGAATGAATTTTCTACGGGACCTGCCATGTCCCACGGTGTGAATGTCATGGGCTGATGATGGGGACAGGACTCTCCCTACACAACAATGACAAAGACCCGTTCAAGCTTCCTACAGGCATCCAGGGCAAAACTGCATTTGTAATTGATTCAGGAATCCCTCATGCATTTTCTGCAGGTTTACTGCCTTCACGGTCAAACCAGTTTTAACATCAGATAGTGGAATCAAAAATCAGAATGCACTACACAGGCGACGTGGCTGTACTGCAGGTCAAAAGAGGTCATATCCCAATGATTCCAAAACAGACCGAAAATGCAGAGCTCATTTTAGCCAATGATATATCTAATCAACGGATATTTTTTGCCAGAGGCAATACGTACAGTAATATATTTAGAGAATCTATCTACATTCACGAGAAATTTTTGCTTTACCAGATCTTGCGCAGTTACTTTTCTGGGAAATTATAACCATGCAAATATTCAGCAGAGGACAGAAAACCAGAGGTCCCTGCTTCTGATTTAATTAGCAGGACGAGTATTCCTGCCGCACCACTCTGCACCATTAACACTTAAGATAAAGTGTAACATGCTGACATAAGCATGGCCAGTGGTGTAAATATGTTCAGGGTAGGTGTGGGTCCTTACGGGGACATAGGACTTTGGAGATGAGTAAAGGGAGCCTCTGTGGGCATGCAGAGGGGAGGGTCAGAGGTGTGGACACCATCCTGACCCGTACTCAGGTGCCTGCTGTTACTCTTCCAGGTGTCCCAACTCCATTAAATAGTGTTAGCATGACAGGCCGAGGAGCATACAATGCTAACCCAAAGCATCAAAGACATTGCTGTTTAACACCAGAGTGTTTTAATATTTACAGGTCAGTTTGTGGTAAACGGTACTCCTATGAAGGAATGTAAGAGAAGAAAAAAATCCTGAAACCATGTGTGTCTTTTGTTTCTACTGATTAATTCTCGACATAGCCTGTGTGCACCCATTTACAGTTGAAAGAAACAAAGTTATACAAATTGACGAAAATAACATCATAATAGGACAGTAACAGTGTTAAAAGTGTTTTTATCTGCTTTTAAAATGAGATTGTTAAGTTTGAAACATTTTTGCATTATTTTGCATAATTTGTAATTTCTATGTAATACAACTATATTTTGCCTTCCATAACACATATCCAGCTATAATTCATTGTGATATTAAACGCTATTAATGCAACACAGAATGCATTAAAATAGTAGCGTTTTGACTGTTTAAACTGCATCCTGATCCATGAAGAGCTTCTCAGTCTAAACTACTGAACGCTCAGTACTTCGTCCCACACTGATTGAGCTCTATGACCCTAGCCCTCTCGCTCCCGTGTCAAGGGAACCCTTGATGAGCCGTCTTTACGTCACTCCATAAAAAAAACCATTCCATTTTCTTTCTTTTCTCTTTAATGAAAAGGTTGTAAGCAAAAAAAGAGACTGTGGCCTGAGGTGGGAGTGCTGAGGAGAGAATATTTCTAATGGGGCCCAGGTGACAATGTGCTGACCAGCAGCTGAGTACTCACATTACTCCAGTGGGTGGGGGAGGGACTACCAAGTCAACACATAAACAAAAAGGGGCCTCTGACAGTGACAACCTCCTGACAATCACAGCACCAGAGCAGTCAGCCAGAAGAACCAAGAGAAGGCAATGTCGCCGAGAGATGACGTTGACATCGAGGCAATACCAAGAAGGCAGAGAGCAGGAAATAAAAAAAAAAAAAAAACAGTCACAACACCGTTTTTAGAATAGTACCCCAAAAACTCCCTAAATATGCTTCCATTTAATGTTCTATCTGCTTCATTGTCCCTGCCTAAAATTAGCATCATTATCTGTCAAGTACTAAATCTTTACATTGTTAATATAAATGAGTAATAGGATGCTGAGATAGTTATATCATAAACATAACAAAAATAATGTTTCACAGCTATCCAAACACATGCGTTATTATGCAGAACATTCAATTTATGTAAATAAATATGATCATTGTTTACTACAAACTTGTAAAAAATGATATAGTTATTTTAACTGGCATACTAATTAAAATAAATTTCAAGCACCGGTAAATAAGCATATTCATCACACTTTGTGTAAAACACATTTAAAAAAGAATAAAACATAACAGTTACAAATATAGAAATAATTCACTTATTCAATTAGTTAGGTTTCTGATAAATGGATGCTGCTCGATGAAATATTACTAGCTAATTCAATGTGACCTAGAAATCTCTCAAAAAAACTTTTTTAATTAAACAGGAAAAAAATTTACAACTTCAGAAAGAATGAGGCTTCCCTATTAAAATATGCTTTGGCTAAAATTAAAACTGAAACATTCCTGCAATTAGCAATATTCAAATATTTCACGTAGCAATTTTTTATGATGCTGTGCATGGAAGTGTAATGTGTTTTGAGTTATAAATTATTATTTTGTTTTTAGAAGGGTGGTACGGTAAAAGAGAATTCTATATATAAATATATATTGCTCTATACCTACTTCGGAGCACTTTAAGACAGCAATGAGAAATGGAGACGCAGCGATGCTTCTTACTAAAAGGGGTCACTAGGAAGTCTTTATTCAAAAGTGTAACAACGCTGCCCCCTACCGTTGATATGTAGATCACATCGTCAAACATGAACGTTAACTATAATAGGTCCAAATTGAAAGTGACGGTCACTAAAGTCACTAAATAATGCAACTAAGAAAACCCAAAATCGTTATTTGAAATAATTAATCGTCAAATTTACCCAAACATTTTATTTTGGAATTATACAATTAAAAGGTCCAATGAAAAATGAAATCTGCAGTATAGTTCTGTTTGTATATTGCTTCATATTTATACCTAATCATAAGTCAAAAATGCAGATGTTTAATACTACATGATTGGGGTAAATGAAGCTCCAGGTTAAACCCTATGATAAATTCATTGTCAGTGAGCAATTAAGGAATAGTTATGTGAATATGTATCGTTCCTGATGTAGATGAGCTAAAACATTTGCCATGTTTCTTTTTTTTTTTTTTCTTTTTTTAGGACTTGCGGTGATGATGGGAAAATGGGTTGTGCCCTTATCTCCTGGGGATCAACTTCCAAAACAAACATTTACTGCCAAATGGAGTTCTGCTTTGCTCTGTCAATAGCCATGACAATGACTGGTTGCTGTAAAGTATAGTACTGCTATGTCATTTTGGCTTTCTCAACACCAAGTCCACAACCCAAAATTTAACATGTGACTCTTATAAACTCATGACTGAACTGTGCTTGTTAAGAAAAAATGTCAGAAGTAAAAAGTTAAGCATTAGTTTCCAAAAATATTTTTCCCGCATTTCTCTGTATAGACGCCGTAACCTTTCTCCTCCACGCAATTTTGAACTAGTAATGCCATACAACAATATGGAGCTTCAATTCAACTACAGCTCCTCATATAGCATATTATATA
>JAACJT020000034.1:18046504-18085688 GCA_009936485.2 Gymnarchus niloticus
TCATTCAATGGCTTTGAATTTTTTTGTTCACTTTTCTACCAGTAGCAGTTTCTGTCATTGAAGAAGCTGGGACTATTCTTAGCTGGGTATAACCCAGGTTACAAAGAAACCATTTAACCATAGATATGAACCCCCATAAAAATCCATGCCAAGTTTCTTATGCAAATGCCACAAAAAAATTTACAAGGTCACTTTAAGATGTCGAGAACTCTCAATAAAGCAGAATATAATAACTCTTACTTGCTAATTTCTCTGGGTCAGTTGCGAAGGAATAGACCTGTCAATCAGTTTCTCATGTAGCAGAATTTGTCTGTCTACTAACAGGGATACTTTGCAGTTGCCATGGAGACTAATCCCCTCCAGTTTCCCTCTGTTGACACAGGCGGTCCATCTAAACTACCTGATCACACGTTCAATGGGCAGCCGTGTGAAGCGCCATGAAAAGCTCAAATCAAGTTTGCAACACTTAGAGGCAGCAGTCACTTTCGCCGCCTGTAGCTCTGCTCCCGTACACTGTCCCTAAAACATGGAAGAGATTATGAGTTGGTAAAATCTGGCCAGGTTTTTCTCTTGACACATTGGTTTTTGTTTCGGCCTTTGCACAGGTTTTCATGCACAAAAGTACCATAATGGGTAGAGAAAAGTGTTTGTCTGAGAAAGAGAAAAATGGTACTCACTTTCAGATGGTCACTGTACCACAGCCATGTTCCGTGCCATTTTAGTCTGCAAAAAATTATATTCAAAATTCAATTTGTACATATGACTATGAACTTCAATATTTCTACATTTGTATAATTGTTGATGATTGTGTGCATCAAATCTTATACTACAGTGTATGAACCTAAATGAAATGTGTTTCTTCTCGTAGCAAAAAATTTTACATCATTGGATTGCAGTGTAGTATAAAATATAGTTTAGAGTTTATTCACACATAAAATGATGGTGTGGATTTGTTACACAAAGATGTATATGTTTTGTGTTTTTTTTAGTAATATATTGTCAATGGATGATGGATCTTTTATAATTAGCCACTTGTGTCCCATCCACTACAGAGCATTAGTGTTTGTAAAGAAAAGACAAGAGACAAAGGAGATCATTTGGGATGGGCATTCAAGCTCACCCTGCTGCTGCCTTTCTCGACTCGTGGAGAGTTTCTCTCTCTGTCAGTTAAGCAGGAAAATTGATGTGTATCATTAATTATGTCAGCAATATCATAAATCATCACTGAATGTTGTAATTAATTATTTTCTAGTCACATGAAGAAGATGACAAACCAGAGATAAATACGAGACTTAGAAGAGGCCTCAACGGGGTCCGAGGAGAAAGAATATGCAAAATGAGGAAAAAAAAAGGCCGATTTCACCATCACTGACAATGCTTCATGCTTTATTAACTGTGCTTCTGGAAAGTAAAGGGGTGTGTAAATTTTCTTTTGTACATTATTTAACCCAACCGACGATTTAAAGAAAATACGCTCCATTTTTTTAAATCAGCTGCAATGATGAGAAAATGTTATAGCTGACATGGATTTTTGTAAAGATAAGTCAAGAGGTGGCAAAAACAACATGTGCATAAAAGGAACTGTTTTGTTTATGCTCAGAATAGCGATAAATGAGAAATGGGGATTATGAAAATGATCAGCAGCATGTTAATCTCAACCGACCTAAGACACATGAGGGCATAGATTGTGATGAATGGTGAAAAAAACCACAGAAAATCTGATGTATACATATGAATCAAACGGAATTCATATGCAAAATTTGCATATGCATTAATTTATTGAATAAATGTTTGACTTGTTTTTGAAAACTTCATGTATTCAAATTGCATCCTGAGTTCACATATTTTATTCTGCAAACAGCATGTTTTAAGCTGAAATTTTACTTTAACCAAAATTACATTTAGTAGAATTTTTTTTTTTTTTGTGGTTTTCTTTGTTTTTTAATTATGAGATTTAGCACCACAAATTTTTTTTTTGCAAAATGTCTCTATTTCTCTTAGGCATTTTCCCTTTCTCTGAAAAGGCCACATTTATACGCTTGCATTAAGTATGAAATAGTCACCCAACACTTCACCTGCTTTTATTTTGTTTTAATCCTGTATTTGCTGTTATTATACATGGAAATTCATCACTGAGCAAAAAATCAATTTCTATGCAAAGCGAGCTGAATAAAGGGGCAACCTAAAAAGAGCCGTGGACGGCGGTGGACACCTACCGTCCCGTGCAGTAAACCACAGACTAAGGAACAGCGGGCATTGCAGTGGGGCCCCACTATGCTTCAGCTGATGAAGCAGACAGGTCAACAGCGATGTTGCACGCTCAAGGCAAATCATAGCCGTTACTTATCGATCCAGTGTAAGGTGACGTGCAGCAAGAACCCATGGAGGGGGGAAAATAAACACAGCTCCAGATGACAAAACATCGATCCCATGAGACCAGGACTATCACCCCTGCGGACCCTCGTGACCCTGGGCTCACCGCCACTCCCACTACCCCCTGCTCTGTGCAGGCTAAGGTTGCCAGCACGAGGAGGGGAATGTAGGCCACAGCTAAGCCACTGTTTAATATCCACTGCAAACACAGCATTTTTATCAGAACTGCCCTTCTTTTTTTGGTTGTTGTGCAGCAAAGGGGTTCACTGACTTTGGAAAGGTTAATGTTGGGGGTCAAGTGATTTTGCACCCGCACCGTGATTCTCAGCAGTTTTGCTGTTCCGTAGCCTCAGACAATGATGACTCAGACCATCTGATTTATGGCCTGTGAGGTTTAGGTTTTAAAGTTATCTTATGGTAATAGCATTTAGGGTCAAGTAGGAGAGATATGTGCATGTTTATGTTTTTCTATAGATTTTTCTAAAGTGTTTTTGTGAATATTCTTTCTAAATATTCATTACATTCACTTTAATAAATGCATGACCGTAAGTCTTAGCTTTGTCCCTAATCATATATTCATTTGTCATCATCTTTTTTAAATTAATTTTATCATTGAACCATGGTTTTAAATGCAAGGATTACAGTCTATAGTATAGAGCAAGTTTGACATAACAAGGAGAATGACAGAGAGCAAGGTTTAAGGATTTAACAGCTGCAATGACCAGAAATAAGTTAGAATTTTTCAACACAAAAAAGGTGTATGCACAGTGTAGAACGCTCACCACATTAAGTAATGATTATATACACTTTGTACATTTTGTGTTCCAGGATTATAATTCAGCAAGGGTATATTATTTTAAAATAAAAGGAAACTGGTGGGATGGTGTCAGGAGGAAAATAGTGTGAGAGGAATTAATAGGCATCCATTAATACAGGAGCCATTATTTAAAACCTCACTATTCCAAACACACCACCTTGCTGATGGACAGAACAATAAATAACCAGGAAAATAAAATAAATCCCACACATCTGACAGGATACATCCCATCATTATCAGTGGGAGGGGATGGCAAGCAATTAATAATATGGCAATCTGCTTTGGAGTGCATCCATCTTGTTTTTCATTAGGTCTTTTCTGTGCATGCAATTCTCTTCTGCCCCTCCCTTTGGTATTCAAAGTAGCTTTTAGTGTTTCTCTTTTCCTTGCGTTGCGAGCACGTGGAATCGAAATACGGCTACTGAGCTCGTGCACATTTCTTCTGTGAAGCAGTTAATGTTCTCGGTTTGAATTTTAAATAATGCGGCAAGCAGTTCCTATGAATGGCTAAAACATTGGTAAAATATTGTATTCCATATGAAACTTAGCTAGCTGTTTAAATGTGTCACTTCAGTATGGTCTCCAAGATTAAAAATTAAAGTAGAAATCAATACCTCATAGGTATAGGCATAATAATAATTATAAGCCTGGTTTTGTCTTTTAGATAGTACTCCATCAAAAAATGTATTAGTTTTTATGTAGCTAGAATATGTTATTACTTGACATAAACATTTTTCTTGGTAAACCAATACATATAGCCATATTGCTTTTTTTTTTTTTTTTGGTTTTTAAGTTGTCTCTTTGTAAATGTCAAATAATGCCTAGGTTCACCAACAAAACAGCTTATTATTCACTGTACATCCAGCAACTGAGTTCTTTTGCAAATTATATATAAAAAAGATGAAATTCTAACTGTAGCTTATTAATGAGATGGAAAGAGTGATTAGATGACATCACACTCTCTCACCAGTAGAGGTAGTGGGGGGCATGGCCATGTCTCTCATGCCATGTCATTGCCAAGACCAGGCTTCAGGAACAGAACAGCTACCAACCCTCAGTATCAATCCATCCCCTAACCCAATGCATGAGTGACTCTGTTCCTTATTTTTTTTTCTTTTTTTGTCATTATGTCTGTGTGAACCCATCAAATTATAGCACTGATGAAGCATCACTGCTGTATTAAAACAGTAGTTATGGTACCAGAGATGACTCTGTTAAATCTCCTATACATGTTCGTGTGTGTGAATTTCTGCTGGCTGAAATAAAATGGTAGTGAATGCATGCCAGTTTACTGCCAGGGGAAAATGCATACATTATGTAATTCAACCCCCAGACCACGCATTCATCCTTTAATCACTTGCGTCGACATGCTTCAAAATAGGTGCCAATAAATAAATATTTCAGCTAAACTGGATCAAAGTCACACAAATCTGAGGACAACAATGCATAGTTTGTCTCAGCAAAGTCTATTTTAAAAAAATAATGAACTCTACCCATATCTGGGAAAAGGGGGGCATAGATATACCGATGTCCGCTTATTATAAATATATATAACATGCGATTTGGAGGCCTGAAGAGCCCAAAAGAAGACAGGACATTCTGCAGAAATGTCATCTATATACTTGCCAGGAGTCACCAGAGACATGGCATCTAATAATAATAATATTATTAAAGGGTCTGCTGCCAACAAGATCACTAGCTGAAATCTAGTCCTTTATCTAAGCATTCATTACAGTACATGGTGTTGTTTATAAATACTACTTTCTTCCTCTAATGCCTTTTTCATATGTTATAGATGGATGTTGTTTTACAGTCTCTTCAGTGAGTAAATGTATTCTTTATCGACAAGCTATCTGAAGCTATCTGTCAATCCCACTCATGATACATCTCCAGAATCTTGCAACAGAATCAGCTAAAGGTGCATAACTGCCATTTGTGTTGCGTTCTTGAGATGCAGGTATACTACACTATGTGGTCTTGCTTCCAGCTATCAGTCATGACTACTAAATTGCACTGGCTTAAGTGGATCAGAGTGCAAATGGCCAACATAATGTGGTGTGCCAGCAGTTGAGGGGACATCTGACGATGAGGGAGGAGGGAATCAGCTTTGACTTACGGTAGGGTCACCTGAAAAAGGGCAGCGCATTAACTCCTGTTAATTATCTTTAGTGGTACGATTACAATAAAACAGCAAGACCAGGAAGAAAAGTCGGCATCGAACCCATCTGTTCGTCCCCACTGTCGCTGTCTGGGCAGGCGGTGGACAATCCTCGGAATCAGCCATCTACGTGTTCATTAATGAACCCCCGTATTGATTGGGTGAGATCAGAGGATGGGGTCTATCTCTGCAAACACCGCAAAATCCACCAGGAGCTCTTAAACGGCCAGCGTATGTAACCAGAACTCTCAATTTAACATGCAGACATACATTAAACAGCATTAATAGCCAAGCACTTAATGGATCAATTCCCACTGTTTGTGTAAAGTGGAGAGGGAGCGCAGGGGGTGGGGGAGAGTGAGAGCTACAGAAAAAGCACCTTATTAAATGACAGGCTTTCCCTGGTTTGCTCTAATTAATTGTGCATTGCAACTGACTGCTAATTTGGTGGGAAAATAGAGCCCAAAAGCAAGGCTCCTGTTTGAACTTTGGCTCAGAAGCATCTAATTCACTGCTGACTACAGCTGTGCCCCTTGCCTTGGCTGCCATACTATTAAATTAGAATGCCAGGACATCAGTTTAATAAGTGCTGTATTAGATCATTTGAATAAGGACAGTATTAGTATTCTATCAGTGCACAACTAAAAGCAACTGACCTTTTCCACCAGGAGAAGATCTTTGAGCACATCCAGTTGAATGTGAGAGCACAGCAATAAGCTGTCAGCTTTAAAGGGTGTCAAAAAGCATTTTTTACCTTTCAAATAGCTCCGCCAGCTATTGTAATCTATCAGCTGGTTGGTATCTCAACTGCTAACATGGAGCAGTAGAGGAATGGATAAAAATAGAGGGAAGACAACAGAGAACTGGATTTATTATCTGCAGTACAGTAAGACAGCGTATCCGGATACAGCTTTGATTTATGGTGCAAAGAGTGCAGAACTGATCAATGCACATCAAAATTCACTATAAACACCACATAACAAATTAAGAGGCTGACCTTTACTTAGACATACTTAGCTCTAAACAGATACCTGAGGAAAACAATATAAGC
Organism: Gymnarchus niloticus; assembly: GCA_009936485.2. NCBI lineage: Eukaryota > Metazoa > Chordata > Actinopteri > Osteoglossiformes > Gymnarchidae > Gymnarchus > Gymnarchus niloticus. Next base: position 18,052,904 of record JAACJT020000034.1, read on the forward strand.
CAGTTTGAGTATTGAGTATATTTGAGTATCTCCATTTGAGTATTATTATTCATAGTCTTTTTTTCTGCAATGGAAAACAGAGTTCTAAAGTCACTACAATCTTCTTAAATTTATTTTATATTTCAGGCTTCTCTGTCCGAATTACATGTTAACGGCACCTTTACCTAGACGTGGGCGCATAACACATTCTTATTCATTTTAATACGTATATTTCAAATATTACATTTCAAAGTTATTACCAAAGTTGAATGGAATAATGAGAGAATGCTATTATTCCTCTTATTAATTTTTGTTATTTTACTACTCCCAATTCCAAGTGGGCAATTTACATAGATATAATATACACCGTCAGTCTTTATTCTAAGCTAGCAGGTTAGCTATGTTACTACGTGCTAATATTTCTGAGGATATTTATTCATGATGAAATGTTTTCCTTGAGGAGAACACATAAGAACCAGAGGAAGACTGCTGCATGTACCATTTAAAGTGCTGAGTAAAAGCAAAATACAAATAAGCGTCTGAATGCATGTAGACCGGGAAGTCAGTGCCTCTGTTTTATGGACCGTAGTTGGGATTTTGATGAATATATGCAGGTTCTATATCATAGCTTAATGTATGTCCACAAGTTGTTGCAATTAGCACAGTGATTTATTGGCGTGCCAGTTCAGTGCATGGCAACAATTACCACTCAGTTTTGTGGGCTCTTATTAATGGGGCAATAGCTGTGAGAAGTTTAAACAATACCCTAAACAGGATAGGTGGGAATCCATGGCTGCTGCACCAGAGAAACATTTTAAGAGAGGTGGGAGCAAGTCACCTCTGCAAGTCAGAAGCAAGTCTTGAGACCTGACCTTCAAGTCATAAGCAAGTGTAGTCACATCTGTGTACTGTCAAACATGCCAACTTGAATCAGTGTTCTATGTCAAGCGAGTCAAGTCGAGGTACTTGGTCAAGGAAGTTGCATCAGTGCGTACTTAATCAAACAAGTCAAGCAGAGCTGGTTTACTTAGTCAAGCAAGCCATGTCAAGTCACTGAACCTGGTTAAGCAAGTCACATCAGGTCAGGTAACAGTCAAGCGTGTTAAATTGTGTTGGTGAGCTTAGTCAAACAAGTCAAATCAAGTCAGGTAACTTAGTTAAGCAAGGGCCACTTAGTCATATTTAAAAATCCACAGGCAGAAGTATAACTGATATGATAAATAAACATCAATACAGTCTGGAGAATACTATTACTGTTTTTCATAAAAATTTTCACTTGGACATAAAGAATTCCTCTTGAAATTTGTTCATGAACAGAATCAAAGCAGGACAAAAATATATAGAAAACAGGAAAAATGAACTATTTTATTGTGAAACTACAATTTGCATATAGTTTTCACATTTTATTGCTTAAAGCTGAAAAAAGCAAAAGAAAACAAAAATGCAGATTGCAAGTCACTGACATAAAATAGTACTTTCTGTGCATATTAAAATTGACTCGTGTTAAATGAATATTCTTGGTTTTATTGTTCATCAGTCATCTCATTCCACACTATTCTTCTACACTTTGCTAGCAAGTTTAATGCAAAATACAAACCAATTTAGTTTTGTAACAATTAACGCATGTATATTTTACTGGCACCACCAAACAGAATGACAAGTTACTGTGGTCAGAACGGATAAAACATATTAATACTTTTAATAAACAGAGACCACTGATATGTGGAATTATTTGTTGTTTTCTCTTGCAGTACATTTAGCCATGCTGTACTTTACAATTACAGTACACAGGACAGCAAATATCAAAATGAGGTAGGACTGGATTTGCCATCAATACCTAATGGGATTGTGCGATTATAGTTTTTGTAAGGATACCTATCTTAATTAAAATTTATTGACATGCTTTGCATTGATCCCTCCACCAGACTTGATTCTTGCAGATTTCTTGTTTTCCGGGCAGTGATCTCTGAATCATGGTGACGAGTCCAGCTGTTGCACAATTAGCTATTTTTATGTGATAGGAGATCATACTATGAATAACTACATTGAAAGAATGGAAAATTTTCATGATACTTGGATTACCAAGTCTAAATCAATTTGAGTATTTCTTTTTTTCTGCACAGTCATGCAAGACTCAAGTATAAAAGTTTTGCTACCTGAGTCAGATTTGAGTTGTCTGACCTAAGTTACCAACCTTTCTATTCTAAAATGACACTTGCATGCTCTCTAAGATATATATGTTCCTTATCTAGTTCAGTGTCAGGAGGAAGGACACCTTCATTTCTGGTTTCGTTCTAAAGAGAATTTAAATTGTGAAACAGTGCACAGAGCCAAATGAGACACATTTTCCCCAGCCAGAGTATTGATAATAGTATCAGATTCTGTAAATAACTGATGCCCTCCTCAAAAATACATTTACAAGAAAAAAACTTTTTTTTCTAATGAAAAAAAGTGGGAAAAATGCCTGTTTTAGAAAAAAACTATAAACACCATCATTAATGTAATTGTTAAAGGATTTTAATCACTTTTCACTGACCAAATTTCAAAACGTATGTATTTGGAAATTATATTTCAAAATCCATTTCAAAGGCCCTTATTATGGATCAAATCTATTGTTAAAGTATTATAATGCGGGTCTCAAGGACGGGATTCATTGCTTTGAGTGATTTCTTTTGGCTTTAATTTAGATATTAAAAATTATCACCACTTTTTATGCAATAGCATAAATGATGAATGAATATAACACTTAGCGGAATATTTAGTTATAGGTCACAACATAAGCATTTTACCAAACCATAAATGCAACACACTTCTAAAATATATTTCTGTGTTTACTTCATTAGCATACACTAGACAACAAATACAGTTTCACTTTAGCCAAATGGATTAACAAGGACAGTGAGTCATGACCAGTTGCAGATCAGAAAACAAGGACAGAGACACACTACAGTGCAACCCATCCATCTTGTAACCACTCATCCTGGCTCAGGTTTGTGGAGGGGCTAGAACCTATCCCAGGCAGCAGAGGGCACAAGCTTGGGGTACATCCTGGATGGGATGTCAAGCCAATGCAGCGCACACACACTCATGCAACCACACACGCAATTTAGAAATGACTACAGTCAATTAAATTTACACTTGCGCGCTCAGGTCATATACTACATAAAATTCAAATACCTGTGATCTTCCCAAGTTTTGTAAAATTGTATAAATATGTCTTACTTTTCGTTAGAGTTGTCTGTGCTTCCACATACTATAATGAATACCCCATAATATAAAGATAAGAAAGCAAAGGGTGGTCCAAAGGAATAAATACACCTAATATTTTCTCTTTATAGCTGCCAATAAAATTAGATAGAATATCACAAAAACACTGCCCAATGACATAAGGTTCTACAGGCAGATTTATTTATTAATTTTTTTTATGGCAAAATAATAAGATTGATATGTTTTCTTTTCCCATAAAATGCCTACTTAAAGTTTTTTTTTATAAAAACAGCATGCTTTTGCTGCTATTAATTTCATTAATTCTTATCCTATCTCCCCAGATCATTAAAGCTTAATCCCAAAGGTTTAAGTAACTATTTATTAAGGATCATACCTCTTTATTTTTCTTTTTCTCGAGACCAAAAAACAACAATTTTAAGTCAAACCTTCCAACCACCAGTTACACCCAAACGATATATATTTGTTTGTTTTGGGATCAACTGGAATGCACAAAACTAACTATTGTCACTTTATTCCATCTGATAGGCCTGAATTTGTCCCATATTGATGTGTACAATACAGCATCTGTCTGCAAGTACAAATAACAGGCACAAAATACACTTTAACCTACTGTAAATGTCTGAGGTTCGAAGACTTTTGTCCAGGTATAAATTATTCCAAAGAACAATATTGAAACCTCCAGCATTTGGACTGTACATCAAATAAGTGACCTTTAATACAAATATTCAAAATTAAATTTAAAACTGAATTTCATCATAATTAAACAATTACTTTATTATATATAAGTACAGACATTGAAATTACTTAACCGTAAAATTGAATGAATATTCTGGTAAAAATACCAAAACGATTCATTATCAGGAGAAATAACAGAACAGTGTTGGTCTGCCCTACAAACTAAATGTATAATTTGTTGATTTTGTGACCTTGGCAATAATTTACTGTGTTATCTGGTTCAATGACTGACTAATGGAATTTTAACTCAATCAAATTAATACGTCTGCAGTTTCAAGAAAAAGTGAAACATGTTGCAGAAGTATTGGCTGTGCGATTACTTTAATTTGTGGTAAAGTGTTTTAAACAATAACTGCTGTCCTCTAACTAAGCCCTCTTCACAGACGAAATGCAAATAGATGTTTTTGGTGATAGAATTCAGAGCTGAAATTTTTGCCTGCTTTTAATTACAGCTTTATGACAAATGACTAACAATCATCATTACAGCTGAAACAGTTAACTGCGAGTGCTGTAATAAATCTTGTTAAAATATCTCAAATTGTCTCTTTTTTCCCCCAGAAGCAACCTGTCTCTAAGTACAGACCATCTGTATATAGTTAGCACCCAGTGCACACAGATGGCAGGCCGATATTTCCAAAGTTGCTCTGTCCGCACTTCTAACCTTACAAAGCAAACTAATTACTGGTGACTGTGAGGCAGAGGATGGACATTTTAAAAGAGTTCTGATGATTCTAATGAGGAAGCAGTAATCTGTGCCTACTGGGGGTTTTCCCCCTGGCTGTAACTTTACGGTACTTTTTAAGGCCCAAATAAAAAAGGAGGTTCCTTGGACCGACCCTTTAGCACAGACCCCAGGGTCTCCCTTTAGAGAAGAACAAGGAACAAAATCTGGAACACGATGTGAAACAGCAGGTCCTTTGCAGACCTCATGAGCATTGCTTTAGCATGTGACAGTTTTTGGAATCAAACTCAGTGTATTGAAAGCCCTTCACTAAGCATTCTTGTGGCTGTATACCTCAGAACAGAATGTATATTTAGCTATCCTAAAGCCTCCCTTACTCTTCATGGCACCTCCAGCCTAAATTCAACTCCATATTATCCTTCTGAAGTCCACGCCCATCCTGGAATGGCAGTGTCATTCATGCTTAGGGTTAAGGTTCTGTGTAATGAGTCACATCAGTGATTTCGGTAAGAGTGTGAAGTCTGGATTATCCCAACCGCTGAAAGTGCTCACTTAAAACGGTCCTTAATCCAGATGTTCACTACACATTGAGAGAAAGAGGTTGGAATTTTATTATTTTTTTTCAGGCATGCAAAGTTAAAAGATCACACAAATATGCAATAAAATATCCACCATATTTTGAAAAAACAATAAACCCTTTTTCACAGTTCATGCATGGGGATTAACAACAAGGATTTTGTAAAAGTCTTTGTTGAAGTTTAAAGAAAATTCATTTACATGACAAAAATATTCGCTTCATGATCAGAGCTAGGGTTACTTATTGCAGTTGATTTTGCTGCCTTTTTGATTCAATTTCTAATTAATGCTACAGTGGCATTTGCTAAATTGCGTGGTTGGCTGGGTGATATGACAAGCTGAAACCATGACGCTCTTCAGTGTCTCCTTCATTCCTGAGCCACGTTCTCAAAAATGACAACAATTCCTTAGAAAGCTAATTAGGTCAAGACAAATGTGCGCAAACAGGAAATACAAAATTATCTTGCTGCCAAATGTAATATTGTTCTAATTATTTATTTCATTATTTATTTATAGATGTCTTCAGACTGAATTAATAATGGAAACCCTCTGAGAAAATGTTTGCTCTACGATTCCATTACCAATGGCACACTGGCAGTGGCACAGTTTTAGTACCTAAATACAATTTGAGAAGCTCGCTACTTTAATTTCTTTTTACCTCTAAGCTAAAAAATTGACATATCAAAATCATTATTAGCTTTGTTTAAAAACTATTGTGTATGATAACTTTTAGTTTTTCTTTTAATGAATAAATGAAAATGTGACTTTAGATTATGCGTTTTATCCAATTAAAGCATAAATATAACAAAACTGATTGCATTGTTTTAGTTTCTGCTCATAATGAAAATATTTCCATTACAAAACATGTCCTGGTATTACTTTACTAGATATGTAAATAAAATTAATTGGTCTGTTTGGGGGGGGGGGGGCAAAATGATCAAATCCAGCCCAAGCCCTAAATTTCAAAAACATATTTCAGTTCTGAATTCCAAAGGAACTCTTAAAAAAACACATCAGAATAAAGACTAGTGATTTCATTGAACAAATTAAGAGCATATGGTAAGAAATTATTTAATCCCATTCTGTTTAATTTTAGTTCAGTCCATATTCAGTTTTTTTTTTTGTTTTTTTTTTTAAATAATGTTTATGGGATAAGAAAAGACCAAAGGGTAACATTAATTTTCCTATAAATGCAAAGAAGTGCTACAGTACCCTGAAAGTTCTGTAAGTGTTTTGTGAAGGATGGACAATCGCCAGAGCTCAATCCTGCACCATGGCAAAGTGTAAACGTTTCCATATTGTGGATTTGGAAATCCTTACGAGGTCACCTCATTAGCCGGTAATTGGCAAACTTTTCTTTCTGTCAGTTATTTTATGTGTAGTTTGTCTTCCTCTTTGGGAAAGGGAAAGTGTGAACATGCATTTCAAAAGTTGCAGCTGGCAATGAAAATATAAAGTCTATATCAGAGAGGTGTTAACAATTAACCCAAAATAGCAATTAAATCTCAAATTTTCCTAGTTACATCAACCGAGAGGTTAAACTGAAAAACAGGCTTGATTTGCCGTCTGCTTCAAAATTAAACATTTTTAACTGGTATTACTAATGAGTTCCACTCCTCCATTAAATAATCAAATGACCGTAATATTAAAGAATGTGATTTTGTCATTGCACAAATTAATAACGATTGTTATTAATGTATTCATAACTGAAATGGAAGGAGAAATTAACTGCATTATAATGTGTGTGTGTGTGCTCGCGTGCGCTTTGGTCTGATATCCAAAAATGGCAAACATAATTTTTACCCGGGACATATTGATTTTAATTGGTTGAAAAGTCAACTCTGTTCTATCATGGACAATGCAGGGGTCTGCAGGGGGAAATGTGGAAGTTTCACTTGTTCTTGGTTTTATCCGACGCACGAATGGCTTGCTCTAATGCTGGGCTGACACTAGCACACTGGAGAACTGGCAGCAAAGATAGCCTTAACAGGGCATTTACACACTCATGCCCTCATCAAGGTAGGGCCAAATGTGCAAGGTGTGCCCCGATACACAAGGCCAGCCTAGTGATATCAATATAGAGGCTTGTGTACATGAGCCAACCATCCCAGCCCCCACCTGACTACACCAACAGCCTAGTGTTGTTTGCAGCAAATCAGAACAGAGAATACATAACCCTTAAAGTCTGCCCCTATGCCAGGCATTTGCTGAGGCTTGAATTCATTTTTGTGAATGCTGTTAAAAACTAAAAAAGAAACAAGTTCATTTGTATGGGTCAGAGGGGGTTTTCTGCCACACTATTAACAAATCCAAACACTTAAGCTATTGATACATAGTGACAATGCCAAGCACACACACACATATACAGTGCTGAAACAATAACATATAGTATTACACAAGAAAATGTTTCATATAAACTTGTCGCACCACCCTCCTCCTCCCTCCAGGGGAAGCCTCCTCTTGCTCCTGCTCTCCCTGGTATATACCCCTAATCAGGCTGCTCTGTCATTGTTCCGCTCTCCCTGTCTCTAGGTCCTGTCTACCGTAGACCTCTGCCCTGTGGATGCTCCTGTGCTCCTCCCTGCTCCGGCCTCATCCTTGCCCTCAACTCCTGATCCCTGGTACACTACTAGCTGTCACAGTAAAGACTGTTTGTGATCACCCAGCACGCCATGTCCTGCTGTCTCCATCTCCTCACTTGAGCCCCCCTCCTGACCATCCCGTGACAAAACTGGGCGAAAAAGTGCATGTATGGTTTTGAGTATGTTTATAAATTATTTAAGTCCCTCTGCATTTGCTACACTGTATTTGCTATCTAATATTCCCTGTCAATGCTTATTCATTTTCAATGATTATTCATTTATAAAACACATCATTTTTGGCATGATTTTACTGTTGTGGCATGTAAATTTTTCCATACTGTGACAAGAGGTTATTCTTTGAAACCCACAGAGGCCTGTAAGGAGTTGGTGCTGACAGTCACAGCCTTTTCCTGCATACACCTTGCAGGCAATGATGGCAGTGTGCTTTGCAAGTCTCATCTGTTCCTGTGAACAAACGACAAGCTGTTGCAGTGCCTGACAGTGATGAATGCAGCAAATTCTGTGGGTAAGTTGGGCAATTGGACACATTAACAACAAGCACCTGCTTTTCCGCACAAATCTATTAAAAGATAACACCAACGGCTGTTCTTGCTATATTAGTAAATGATAGCTCTGCCCGTACCTGTAGAAGTACGTTTCCGCTGCATACAATGGAAAAAATTCCTAGTCTAACAGTGCCATCTAGTGTTAATAGTCTGTTATGGCTTTATTATATAATACAGAACATGTATCATATATTCAGTGACCCAAACTGAAACGTTTTAAAATGTCTTACAGCTCTTAATTGAACAGGTGTTAATCTTCCAGCTGTATTTAGTAAGTTAAGTACTATTTCATTCCAAAAAGTAATCAAAATCAATGACAGGAAAAATAATATTAACATTTTAATAATACGGACAGAAAAAAATAAGTTTACAGACTCCAGCGAACAATATTTATAAAGGAAAAGAAAATTTTCATTTGGAAGTATGTCGAATGTAAATAATAATGTGCCAAAACACGGAAGACTATCAGCTACTGATATGAAACATTGTGATCAAGCAGTTTTTTGTATTCACTTAAGCAACAAAATCAGAAATATTTAAGAAATCAGAGGTTTATCAATAACTATGACAAAATGAAGCAATAATATATACCTTGTTTGTAAGTTTTAATAAAATATTTTTCATATTTTCCATTTGATTAGTAAACATGCTTTTTCAAATGTAAAAATAATATTGAGGTTTCCATTTACACATCATCCTAAAAAAAGAATATTTACGAATGCAAATATATTACAACTTAACAGAGAACTCCATTACCAAAGTAGAGAAGAAACAATTTTAAAAACTGTCTGTTTTCTTGAATGACTAATCTCTTAGAGCTCAAGATAGCAAGAGCCCCGTGTCATCCATTTTAATGCAGGAAGACTGTCTGCAAAGAAACTATCCCAGACTGAGATTTGGATAAAGACAAAGCAGAGACCACACCAGAGGAGCAGGTGTTCTGGTTTCCACGGAAACCCTCCTCTGGGATCCAGAATGATGGCACTCCAGTGGAAAGCCTGTAAACTGCATGCAAGCCAGTTCCTACAGCCAGGTTTCAAATGCTGTCTGAGGGTCATTTCAACTCTTGAACTACACAGACTGGATGGCTTTCACCATCTCTCAGCAGAGCCACCTATGTCTTCAAAAAGTTTACTCCATTGCATATAATTTGTAATCTTTGGATGTATTTTACATAGTTCATATCTTTTCAGAGGAGCATGCTGCTGTATATCACATTGATATTATGCATCATTTTCATTGTGTTTTTAGCATAATCTGCACATTTTCAAACAATTATTGATGTGGTATTAATTTATCTTCTACCATCTGGATCTCATTTATGTAGAGTTCCCATTTGAAAATAAATTTAAAAATCCTTACATATCTTTCCATCTTCCATACCGTTTACCCAGTGCATACACTTGTATCTCTTTTACGTCCTACAGATAGGTACTGGACCAGAAGCATAAGCACTAAGAAAGAACATCTGGGACAAAGCTATGGTAGGACACTGATTAGCTAACGGATGTAATACAATTAAAGACAATAAATATTCTTTAAAGCATAGGCAAACATTTCCTGAGAAATGTAAATAATATGCCACCATCCAGCTGGAAAATAATGGTATTAGTAAAGAGCACACCAAAAGCCAATGACAATTCCATGTCGACGTCCATGGCTGAAAAACAATGAGAGGAATCAAAGTTAGACATTCAGTATAACCTGTCTTTATTGAATACTGATGCAATTTCTGGAAGAAGAAAATAAACTGAAATATCCAGGTTGGTATTTGGAAATAGACATGATTAAGCCTATAGAAGGATGTGGGAAAATATTCTGCTAGTTAATTAAAATTAAAACTGAATGAACTATTAAATCTAAAAGAAACTCGTACTACTGGGGGAAAGAAAAAAAAAACAACTAATCACTCTATTGAGAGACACTGTAGTGGCAGCATCTTGTTATGTGGATGGGTTTCTTTAGCGTAGACTGGGATAGTGATAGAACACCAGCAAATCTTTGAGGGAAAACCTGCTTCAGTCTGACAGGGACATAAAGCCATCTTGTGGTAATACGTTGATCTAAAGCAACTACCATGGAGTGCACATCCTCTTCTGCAACAATTAAAGCCCAGACTTGAATCTAATCCAATAAAGAATTGCATTGCAGTTGAAGGCCATCTCAGGAAGCACAGCAGTCAAGACAGGGGTTATGCAGGAGGAAAGGTTCAAGGGCATGAACAGTTTTATTAAACACAGGATAAGGCTTCCTGAAAGCTCTAAATATATATATATATACACACACATGCCACAACACACACCTGTATATATACAAGTATTAGGTTATAGTGGAACATCTTGAGCACAGCCAACTTTACATTTACTTTACAACTGAGTACATCTCCACCTACAGAGAAGAAGTGAATTATTAGCCAATTGCAGATTTTTTTTTTTTTTTCTTGAGATACATTAGTCAACCTTGGTCATATTTTATTTAGTGCTTTGAGAAGTATTTTTTTATGCTGGTATACATAACTGTAGCAATACCTAAACCCATCATGAAAAAAGTGTGCCCCATAGTATTCATAGTATTGCACAAGATCAAACTTTTCACTTTTCAGACTGTTGGCTATTCATCGATCTCCCTTATGAGTCACAGTAACACCACCATCACCCTCCCATATAACTCTCTTGACCTCACCCATCTTCCGGTTACTGTTTCAGTATTGTAATCACAGGGGTGTACATTCATCAAATCAAAACTACAAACAAGCTAATCTGATATGAAGGACTAGCTTAGTACATTTTTTAGATTATGAAAATCAGTCTGAAAGAAACTTGTGCATGCAGAAAAGAAAGATAAATAAAGGATCACATTCTACTAGCTATCACAGATTCTCCACTTTAAATATAATAGCGGAGTTATAAGACTATTCATTTTTTATTATCTTGGAATGGAGAGTTAGACTACAGAGAATTGAGAAAAATCAACAAAGCTCCAAAAGCCTCAACTTGTGCATGTATTCAACACAGCTCATCACAGAAGCATATAGCTTCCTTTCCATCCATAAGACAAAGAGAAGAGGTGGATACCTACAGTACATGATGCCCATGGAGCCAATATAACATTCATGACAGATCTGATGCAGAGTACCAGGCTTGTAGCTTGTAATTTTTCAGTAAGTAATTATGTAAGAAATTGTACATATTGTATGACCAGCACTTTGGGATAACAGTGCCTTCACCTCTCGATACTACAATGTTACAGAATCCTTTGAAAAATGACAATGCACAAAAATTACTACTTTTCTGAACACTTAAACCCTTAATAAATTTCACTCCTTAATACCTCTTATAGATATTATCTAGCGACAATGGCTTTTACAACCATTGTCTTGACTGAAATATGATATGTCAAACTACAACGTCACATCACTTAGTATGATTTAGGCCAAGTCAGCATGTACTGTTGAATCAATCAAAATGATCTTTTTTTACTATAAGGATCTTATGGCGGTTTCCTGGCCTAGGATGATGTATAACACTTACCTCCACCTTGATTTACAACTGACTCAAGCGAACTGCAGAAGTAATTTTCCCCATCCACTCTAGGCTTCTGTCAAACTTGCAAATAGGTAGCCCCGTATTAATTGGCCAACAGTTGAGTCACTTTACACAAAGAACCTGACATGATTTATCTTTCTGATACACTTAAAACTTATTCTAGGTCGTCTATAAATCTGTTTTACATTGAATCCAGTTGACTTGTTTACTTTTTTGAAGCAAAACACCAATGACCAATGGATAAAATATACATGTGACGTTGATCCCGCTGCCATCAACTCAAAACAAAGCCATATCTGGTCATTGTAGCATTCATTCACCTGGGACAAAAGTAATAAAAAACATTAAAAAGAAATAAATTCAAGAACCAATTCCAAATTTAATCTAAATCAAAGAACCCGAGCAGATTCTCATCTAACAATAGATGTTTTGTAAATAGTACTATGAATATATGCAAAACAAATTGCCGTTTCATAACATCTACAGTAAATCAGCAAGCAGATGACATCTAGACACCCCAAGCACATAAAATGAGATAAGAACTCCAGAGTGAAATCAAGTCCCTAAATATAGAGGATTGAATTGCACACCATTTTTGACAGGTGAACAGAAGACACAATGTCATTATCAGAGAGAAGGAGAGTATGTAATACACTAACTACAATGGAGTGGATAGGCCAAGTCAAATCCTTTAACAAGCCCTACTACAAGTGGCCATCATAGTAAGGTACTTTATGGTACTATCCTAAAAAAGTTCTCAAAATATTTCATTAGTCTACTTTGTTCCATTAATTCATTAACTGGTTTGGGGATAAATAAATTTTTAGGCATTCTGCAAATATCCTGTTGAAATATATACAAATAAGAAATGACTGGTTAGTTACTGCCAGTATGAAAGCAGATTAATGGAGGAAAAACATGTAATGTTAGTATATTTCACATGTAAATTAGCTAATTAAGATACTATATAGCAGATTTACAATATAGTAAATATACAATGGATCTTGGGAAGGGGGGTGCTGCCTTTGGGAAGCACTCTTACACATTTTCCCCCAGTACATTGAACTCTGAACTCTGCCATTTACGTAGGGCAACCAAACACCGTCAAAACATTTACCTCATAACACAGTTCATCTGCCTTCAAACTCATGTGTACACATTGCTATTTCACTTCATTCCCATGGAGAAAATATCTGAATTATCTAAAGAGCAAACCAATAGGTAGCCTAAAAAAGTAGACCAGATCGATAGCTAATTTCTCAGCATTGATTACTGCTTGGCCATTTAAATTGTTCCCTGCGGTCATAATACGTATTCTCTGTTTCCCATTGGTCTATGTAAGTATTACAATTATTGATCATTGATCACTGTTCATTAATCTTAATAACTGTTCTGATTCATAGGGTTTCCTTCATTGTGCCATTTAAAATGAGTTGAATTCCTTGCTACACTATTAAAACTAATAGATTTCACTTTAAGTAGAAGAAGAAAGATGTCTTTTTAATTTTTATGCCTTTTTTAACTTAAATACATATAGGGCTTTAACATAACACATTTCAAATCACTAAATAGTACCTAATAACCATAAATAATATGCTCAAAATTCCATCTGTAATGTTTCTGCTAGACATACAAATTTTGTTCAAAATGTCATTAAACTTAATCTAAAATGTTTGGCACATGCTTTGTATTGTCTAGTGCTTGTCTCAACTGTAATACACAGCTATGGTTTTCACATACAGTACATTATGTACAAATAATCACAATCTGATCATTTTTGCCAGTTTCAGAGTATCTCTATGTACTCATAAGTATGCTCAAAACAGGGAAATTGCCTTTGAAGCAGGAATAGTCCAGCACCATCGCACAAGTTACACAGCCCGATACCCAAAGCTTAAAAAGAATATAAGGATATGAAGTGAAGGTTCTCATCTAAATAAATGACAGCTTACCACAGGAAAATATACTGGCACCCTACGGCCTCTCTATAGTTTTAGCTTATACTTATATTGTAGACCAGTGGCCATGACTTCAACAACAATTTCTAGGTTCAATCACATTTCTAGGTTGATGACACTGCCATGAGATCAAGGTGACTGAATCCATGGCTACTGTTGTTGTGGGACACTTGTTTAATGTTCAGGAACAACTTAAAACAACATCTGGATATTTAAATAATTTAAATTTTGATTACTGGCAATTTCAAACTTTAGTTTGGCTTAATGTATATTTTTTACTTACCCTCACCTTGTTTTTCTCTCAGATAAATCTCCCATGCTTTTCTCATTGAGAACCACAACTAAACCACTGTGTGGTTCTTTATGTTGTATCCATTAGGCTTCTTTGACAAACACGAGTCAGAGTAACAAAGAAAATGAGGGGGGAAAACCTGAGTAATATGCATTTCACACTGGCAATAAAAGTGTACAGAGTTATACAATGGGGGACAAGACTATTTAAAGATAGAAAAATAAACTCCTACCAGTAATTCTTACTGCATCTGTGCATTTAAAATTTTTAAAACAGTGCATATAAAAGAGTATGGTAAGTTCTACTACTGTACATCTTCTTCTCACTGTTTTTCCTGGTGAGAGTCACAGTGGCAGCATGTTAAGCAGAGTTTCTCCTAGTGGACCCTCAGATGTTCCAAAGCCAGCAATGAGATATAGGGCCCCTTTTTGCTAGTTTCGTACTAGCGCATTCCTCATTTTCACCCCAAGCGCGCACGTTTTCAAAGTAACAAATGATTTTGCGCACGCTTTCCGCTCGTAGGAGTGGTCTTTTTTAAATGAGGTGTGGCTTGGCGCATTGTCGGCGTGTTGTGATTTTAAGGCAGCGAAATGACATTGCGCTTTTGACCAACAAAAACCACGTCTAAAGTAAGGGGCGTATTATTAAACGATATTTAAATGGCGCGTTTTAGAAACGTGTGGGTGCACGACGCTCGTTATGGACACAGGTACCCGCTCAAAGTGCACGAATCGTTTTTTCTTATTTTATTTAATTCATATACATTTTATTATTTTATTGTACAACTTATGGACAGAATTTTGTCTCAAAATGAATCATTTTGAGATAAATTTCTCTCCATACTCCCAAGTCTGCTTCACCACAATAGGCTTAGGTGGACCAGTGGTGGTCTCGTAAATGATTTGCTCCTGTCTTTTCACTTCGCGCATGAGCACATCCATTTCTTCGGCCAAAAACCGATCTGGTTTGCCAGGTAAACATGCCATTATAATAGTGTTTATAATCATGTTTTTTCATCTTCTGTAGCACCTTTAAATACCATTCAACACCATCTGCTCAGAGAGAAGCTTATGGCAGCACAGGTGGATGACTCCCTGGTGTCCTGGATCATTGACTACCTCACCGGCAGGCCACAGTTTGTACATCTAAAGAACCGGGTATCTGAACAGGGTTAGGGTTAGGGTTAGGAGTAGCACAGGTGCCCCACAGGTTACTGTCCTGGCTGCATTCCTGTTTACCTTTTATACCTCTGACTTTAGGTACAACAGATTTGGAGGTTGTCTAAATATCTAAATAGGAACCTTGTGTGGGGTGCAAACACCGATGCCCTGTATAAGAAGGGACAGAGCAGGCTGTACTTTCTTAGATGGTTGAGACATTATTAGATTTAGTGGTATTAGTGGGAGGCTGCTCCAGACCTTCTAAGAGTCTGTGGTAACAGCAGCTATCCTCCATGCTGCAGTGTGCTGGGGCAGCAGTATTAGAGGAGGGGATGCTAAGAGACTGAACAAGCTGCTCAGAGAGGCTGGCACAGTGCTTGGGATCAGTCTTGACTCCCTCTGCATGTGACAGTTACAGTGGCCAAAGCTCAAAGCATTGGATATCACAGAGATATTCCCATGAACCCTCACAGAACTGTGCAGTTGAGAGGAGTCTACCGTTCCAGGGGCAGGCCAGAATTCACAATGTTCCTCTGGAATATAAAGGTCAATCATGAAAAAAACCGTGTCTCCAGTACCCCGGCATAGGCTTTCCTTTGAGAAATGAGATCGCCTATAGGTGGAAAACAACCTCAGGTTTGCATTTTTTAATAATGGGACCACGACCAAAACTGTTTTCTCTCTAGAGGTACTTTACTTGCCTTCCATGCAATATTGAAAAGGCATACTGCCATTCTACCACAGAGGTCTCTAAAGACCATTGCAAGATTAGCTATAGTGATAGATTCTGATCTAAGTTTCCAGCATGGTCCTCTTTGCATGACCTTTCCAAAGTCCATTCAATAGCTTTCACTTCCACAGCCACCTTCTCTGCAGCATTTCTGGCCTATTGGTCGGTACCTTATAACTGTCTGAGGAGTTCCCCACATATCCATTGCCCTGAAGTCCTACTTGTTCAGTTTGACAGTTTCCTTAACCACAGGACCTAGGATTACCACAATGACAGCCACACCTCTTTGCAGCCAGTGCAACAACTGAGGACAGGACCATGGTCATTTGGATATATTCTCCCTACCTCACTTAACAAATGGGAATGTTTTTTACTGAAGATGTGAATTGAATTCATCTCACACAGACGCTTCAGCTAGATGATCCCAGCAAACCCTGGCTGTTCATCTAGGTCATCCTGGTCCATCTGGCCTCCTCCCCATGCAGTGAATCCCACACAACACTAAGTAGTGATTGGTTAATAACTCTGTCACTCTCTTTACCCAACTGTCTGAAATATATTACTTCAAGTCACAGGGCCTAAACACTCACTGCGCCAATAAAGGGATTTTATTGTGGCTTAGTTCATAGCTTAAATGACTGACGCTTCAGGTGTTATGCCCTCGCCAGGCCAGCCCCACCCAATTTACAATTGCAAATTGTAAATCGCAAGTCCAAGTAACACTCGGGGATAACGCCAAGAGGTAAAAGCCATTGTAATATCTGCACTTGAATCCATACTGTGTATCATAAGATTAGGGGAGTTGGATAAAGTATGTCTTTGTTCTGTGTCCACCCTAGCTGCCACGTCTGATGTTTAGTTTCATTTAGTAGTGTAATTAATATATTATTCGCAATCAGGTAAAAAATGTATGATGGCATTTTTAAATAAGTTGGAAAAAATATATTTATATATTTTCAGGATGTTTTGCTTGGAAAATTTATTTTGCAAGTTAAAATTAGCATTAGGAGTATATATGTATATATATATTTAATCGTAGCTATTTAAGATGTGGAAGTGTATTGCCAAGAAAGTCAGAAGATATTATATTAGGCCATATTAAATTTAAGTATTGCCTTTGGGAAAATGTCATAAAAAAAATAATTAAATATACCAACATGATAGAGAGGATCATTTAAAAGAAAAAAAAATGCTGAACCTATGCTGTGTCAAACAATATTACATTATTATTCATATTATTACCGATATTTTATATATTTTATTTGTATCTTCTTCTTCATCTGTCAAATCTGCACCAGTGCCCTGGGTTACCCAAG
The DNA here is from genome assembly GCA_009936485.2 of Gymnarchus niloticus. Lineage (NCBI taxonomy): Eukaryota > Metazoa > Chordata > Actinopteri > Osteoglossiformes > Gymnarchidae > Gymnarchus > Gymnarchus niloticus. The sequence goes on from JAACJT020000034.1 coordinate 18,070,253, forward strand.
TAGTGACCGTGGTTTTGGGTGTGCCCTTGTTTCCTCGTTTCCCTGTTAAATTTATCTAATTGCCTTTGCCCTGATTGCTGTCATGTGTCTCTTCTGTCTTTTTGGTTATTTAAGTTTAGGTTGCCCTTAATGGTGACTAGTGATGGGGAGAAGCCTTGTTGAAGTGTCAAGGCTTTCCAGTCAACTGTTTCAAAAATACATTCATACACAAACATTCAATTGAACAGTGGGGACATCTATTGGTCAAAAGGCAGAACAATGACACAAAATAAAGAACAAGCAAGCAATACAGGCCATGAAATGTTGCTAGTCCCTGTGGTCTTTTGCCTAGACTGGGGTCTAACATAAGCAGGTGGTAGAGCGTGCGGATTTGAAACTCTATGTGATCAATGGCAGTGATCTTAAAGCATAATATTGTTTTCCTACGTGATAATTATAACATGTTGTGCACGTTAAAACATTACATAACAATTGTTAAAGACAATTGTGACTGGACAGTTTGGAGCATATTTACGTGTTTTACTGGGCAGCAGGATATGAAATTGGGTAGAGGTGATAAGCTGCGTCTACAAACAACATAGAATATGGAACAATGCTTTAGCTTAGTCAGGAGGGTGCATTTGGCAATATTTAACAAATATGTGGGGAAAGAAAGTTCAAGAATTTTTGTTCAGAAAAAAATGCTTTTCTAGTGTTTGGGGGTTTAGGTGATTCCTTTTTTGTACAGAAAGTCACCAGCCTTTGAGAAAACATGTTCACATAGCTCCATTTCAACACTGTGTAGTCACAATCCACTCCCTAATACTACAAACTCACAAGTGGGGCGTTTCCATCTCATTGTTCACGAACAAGATTGTCAAAATGCTGAGCCTTGTTATCAATATAACAGCGTACTCCATAAGTATTCTCTGATGCAAACTATGGCTAAGGTTTGGATGACAATGATTGAAAATGCACATTACAGTATGTATCTGTATAAAGTATATTTACTGTAAAATTCAAGTTGAATACTCTAATATGAAGCATTACAGTAAGTATATAGTTTGTCAGTACAATGCACATTGTTAGATTACATACAGTACTGTGCAAAAGTCTTGAGCCACCCCTCATTTCTTTATATTTTGATTCCAAAGAGCGCAGAGTAGAGAGAGTATTTTTTAATGTAGTCTTGAGGAATAGTTCTCCAGGCTTCCTGAAGGACTTTCAAAGTTTTTGGCTCTCATTTTCATTCCAGTATCTGTACCTGACCAGTTTCAGAGGAATGTTTTTTGTTTGTTAAGCCACACAGTGACCCACGTATGAATCATTCAAGCATAACAAAGCCATCTAACTTAAGCCGTGAACCAGTGAAGAAACAGGTGCAGATGACTACAGATGATCAGATGATGTTGCAATAAATCACTGTACCTATTGTCCCATTTTCATAGCAAAATATGAAGAAATGAGGGGTAGCTCAAGACTTTCGAATGACTGAGGACACAGCTGTTCACCCAGCATTTAGATGTGCCCTTCGTCACTCATTGCTTCCAGAACTGCCTTGACTGTAAATGAGCAAAGTATACCATTGTTGTACTACCATTTTTTTCAGTTGCTTTGGCACATGTCTCAAATGACAATTAATGTTTGCAAAACAGTTTATCTTACTTCCACACCATTCTGTCACTTGTGCATAACAGGATGTTATTTCTCAGTGTTTCCTACAAATTTCAATATGTTTAGTAAGTATATGCAAATGGTATTGTACGATTATCATCATTTGGCATAACTCTCAGTTGCTTAAGTCTTGTTGATAATGTAAGGCTGTAGACACACTGGCCCTGTTGCCCCCCGGGGGGGAGGTAGTGAAGTTGGCTCTAGGGGGGCTGAATTCACATCCGCATGTCGATCAGGCCTCCACCTCATGGAGGGGGAAACTACCTACATATCGACACCCTACTGGAGACACCTCCTACCCCTCACTTCCCCTACTCAGGAAGAAGGAGATGACCCACAGGATGGACCCCCACAGGGTGACCCATCCTGCTCTCCCTTCCCCTAACTCAGGACACGCAAAACTCATATAGAATGCTTGCACAGTAACGGTAAAAGACAGCAATATGTATACTCATGTTTGGTCTCCTTTGAATGGTCTCAGTTTAAGAACAGTACGTTGTATCATTTTAAAGATATAGAACTGTAGAGAAATCCTGTCCTTGTCACAAGATCCAGCCCCCAGAAACATCAAAGACACAGGGCTACCTGTTGTTAAAGTCAGGGGGACCTCCAAACTCAGGATTCAAATACCATTTATCCTATGGTCATCTGACCAATGATCGGATCATTCAAATGATAACACAACACTTGGCCTGATATTTAAGGGAGCTAAACATTAGAGAGGGGTGGCTGATACCTCTCTCAGCCAATGATTACCACCAGCAAAATTCTGTACAACTACAACAATTTTAGCAGGAATTTAGATACTCTGTTCAAAACAGTTAACATTCAGTTAAAAATGTAACAAAATTGAAATTAACTTAGATGGAAGTATGCTGCATTTCAACAAATGAAACTACCGTGAAAGCGGGAAATACTGTTAGTCAGATTATTCTGATTTTAGCTGAAAGTTAATTCAGTTTATTTGCAGCCTTGTCACCATCTGTACAAAAGTGGTGATGTCCACAGTATATTTCATATTTGTACATGTGACATTCACACAATTTTTACTCAAAATTCAGTGGATGGAGGAGAATCTTTTAGTGGTAGTACAAGAAAAACACCTGTCTTATGGGAGAGAGCATGTGGTATAGTTATGGCAGCATGAGTCATTTTTGGGTGCAGTATGAAATGTTTTGGCGGTTTTAGTGCGTTTTGCACAGAAAGTTAAATGGTGTGTTCAGTTGCGTGTTTGTAAAGCTCACAGTGTTAAGTGTTTTGAAAAAGTGGACATGGTATTGAGAAAAGTGTGAAAATTATTATAAAAAACTGTAATCAATAATCACTAATAAGCTGAATTTGTTAAATGGATTTTTTTATTAACCAACTGGAAGGGGAAAACAGGCATGATAATTTTCAACAGTCAATACAAGAAAATAAAAACAAACAACAAACAAAATATTATTAGAGGTATAAATATAGCATCACACAAATACATTGTACATCTTTCACATGTCTTTTTTGAAGTGTCATTGAGATGATCTTCATGTAACAGACCAAATAGTCATAGGAAAAAAAAAAATATGAGAGAATTTAGTATTATGCAGGTTAAGGATATCATTGATTAACTTAGAAGGGTGAAGAGGATTATTACTTACATCTATCTTTGATTTGATTATAGCTTTTAATTGTTCATAGCAAAGAAATCGGTGTCTTTCTAATCCATATTTCTGGCTTATTTCTGTGAAGGTTAAGAAGTGGTTGTAGCTAAAAAGATGGTGAAAATGGGCAAGTACTGTTTGATCGAGGTTAATGCCCAGAGTGTAGAACTCATTATAAAAGTTGCTGAATATGTTATTGATTTCATGTGGATTTTGTGTTATTTTACCTGCAGGGTTCAGTATTGATGGAATTCTTGCCTTGTCTTTTTTAAACTATAATTGGTTCACTAGGTACAGTATCTACTTATTTTGCGGGTTCGCTAGCTAGGCTAAGAGCTGCTCCACATAAAACCCCTCTCCTTAGTGCTCTTCTTGCAAACACTAAACCCCTTGCCAATAACATGGATGAGCACTGACTGGATATTGCCAGACATAAAACTACAAAGGACTACCGCCTTCTGATTTTTTCGGAGATGTGGCCGAATCCCAGCATACCAGACACTGCAGCTGAGCTAGTAGGTCGCGTGCTCCACCATGCCGACAGAACACCCGACTCCGATAAGAAAATAGGAGGAGGACTCTGTGTCTACATTAATAATGTTTGGTGCATTAACACAACCACAATCAACAAGTTATGCTCTCCGGACTTAGAATATCTAATGCTAAGATGCCATCTGTTTTACTTGCCCACGGAACATACAGTTGTTATTGTCATGGCAGTATACATACCAGTTACATACAAGTTAGCACTCGAGCAACTATATGACATTATCAGTAAACAACAGAACACACACCCTGACGGAGTTTTTATCATCGCTGGGGATTTTAACCAAGCAAATCTCAAGAATGTACTTCCCAGATTTTACCAATATGCAAATTGCAAAACTAGAGGGGAAAACACTTTAGATCATGTCTATACAAACATAAAAGATACCTAAAAGGTCATACCACACCCCCACTCTAGACTGTCTGACCATCTCTCTTTGTTTCTTGTTGCTGCACACAAAGTCCTTGTTAACAGTGTTAACCTAACCAGCAGGATTGTTAAAGTCTGGTCTGAGGTTGCCATCTCCCAACCCCAGGACTGCTTTGAACACAGACTGGAATATATTTTCCCATCTGACAGACTTAGACACAAACACCTCATCTGTGCTGTCATATATTAATTACTGTGTGGACAATGTTACTGATAACAAAAGGATCACAGTGTACCCAAACGAGAAACCGTGGATAGATAGTGAAGTCAAACAGCTGCTCAGGGAAAGGGACACAGCCTTTAAATCAGGGGACACCTCAGCCTATAGAGCCGCCAGATTTAATCTCAAGAACGGCATCAAGTCTGCAAAATTTAAGCACAAACAGCGGATTGAAGAGGAATTTGACAATAACTCCAACTCACAGTGGATGTGGCAAGGCATCCAATCTTTCATGGATTACAAAAAGAAGATTGATGTACAACACATTCTAGCCAACAACAATGCCAACCTAGCAGAGGAAGTCCATGGTTTCTTTGCATGGTTTGACAAAGATAATAATCAGTCTCCAGTCAGCTTCAAACTGACAGGAGACTCGCATCCTCTGATCCTGCACATACACGAGGTATGGTGGGCACTCAACAACATCAACATAAGGAAAGCAGCAGGTCCAGATAGTGTGCAAGGATATGTGCTCCAGGCCTGCGATGACCAACAAGCGGAGGTATTTACACACATATTCAACCTCTCTCTCGCCTAATTCATAGTCCCCACATGGCTAAAATCCACGATCACCATGCCTGTTCCAAAAAAAATATGATAACCTGTTTTAATGACTGCCGACCAGTCACTCTTACCTCTGTTATCGCAAAGTGCTTTGAATGACTGGTAATCACCCACATCAAAGCCTCTGTACCAGCTGATCTAGATCAACACCAGTTTGCCTACAGGGCAAACAGATCAACTGAGGACACCATCTGTGTGACTCTGCATGCTGCCCTCTCGCACCTGGAAAAGCCCAACACCTACATTAAGATGCTCTTCATTGACTATAGCTCAACATTTAACACCATCATACCAAGCCAGCTGATCAACAAACTCTATGCACAAGGACTAACTCCCTGCATATACAACTGGTTACTGGACTTTCTCACTAACCGCCCACAGTCTGTCAGGTTTGACAAGCACACATCCTCCACCCTCTCCCTGAGCACCCTGTGTCCCTTCCCTCGCTCCTTTTTCCTGTTTTGATTGCCTGAAATAGTGTTTATTTCTAGTCCTTGTTTAGTTTTGTTGCCCCAGATTCCTGACATTTCAAAGTTACCACTCTTCTGTTACTGAGAGTTTCTCCTGTGAGCTGGAAAAAAATACCCTATCAGATTTCACCCGCCAAATTTAATTTTGAGCATATACTGCAAGGCCGGAGTTCTCCTTTACAAACATAAGAAGGATACCATGGCTTCTGTCGTGTGTGGAGTGTAATAGGTTTAATTTTTCATCTCCTGTCATTACTGGTACATTTACTCATGAGAAGTATAGGCTAATCGCTAGACTGATGGAGAAGATTGAAGAGTTAGAGGGACATATTCAGACGTTACATGAGATTCAGGAAAGTGAGAGCTTCATAGATTCAGTGTTAGCAGCTCTGAATATGTCCATGGCAGGTAGCCTGTCTCCCCCAGCTCCAGCATTAGAGCCTTCACAGCAAGACAAATGGATGACGACTCGGCGGCGTAGTCGGAAACCAAAGCCAAACCTTCATCGGCACCATTTTCCGTTCACATTTCCAACAGGTTCTCCATCCTCAGTGAAGCACCCACTGAGTCTCCCGTTAAAAATGCACTGGTAATTGGCAACTCCTAGCGACCATAGTCAATTGTATTCTGTAATGATGTCCGGTTGAGGAAATTGGAGATCACAAAGATGAATTTCATAGACGTGTGCAGGCTTGCGAGGCAGATGTCTGCATCAGTAACGTGCTCTGGCCCCATTCCCACTAGACGCGGTGATGAAATTTACAGAAAATTATCATCGCTGCATCGTTGGCTGTCAGAATGGTGCCCAATAAATGATGTGGGTTTTATGGATAACTGGCGGACTTTTTCGAGACAAGCCTGGAATTTTGAAGAGAGACGGAATTCACCCTGGGTGGCCAGGTGCCGCTCTCTTATCAAAAAGCATAGCTAATAGTCTTAATGGAAAATCTTGACTAACCAGAGCCAAGTCCAGGCTGCAGACTTAGCTTAACCGACCATCTGCTAGCTGCTTAGAGTTCTCAGCTGACGTTCATAATATTGAGACTGTGTCTATTTCCCGCACTTTTAATTGTAGATGACTATTCCACTACAACTTCTGCTTTAATCATCATCATTTTCTTTCAGTCAGTCCAGTCAGGGGGTGCCACAGTGGATCAACCTTCTCCATCTACTCCTGTCCTCTGCATCCCACTCTGTCACACCAGCCACCTGTATGTCCTTTCTCACCACATCCATAAACCTCCTCTTTGGTCTTCCTTTTTTCCTCTTGCCTGGCAGCTCCATCCTTAACATCCTTTTCCCAATTTACCCAGCATCTCGCCTCTGCGCATGTCCAAACCAGCATAATCTCACCTCTCTGGCTTTGTCTCCAAACTGTCCAATCTGAGCTGACCCTCTAATATACTCATTCATAATCCCGTCCATCCTCGTCACACCCAATCCAAATCTTAACAACATCTGCTTTAATAACCTGACAAATATCAAGTTAAAACCATTGTCACAAACTACAAGTGAGGTCAGGCTGAATTTGGGGCTCTGGAATGTGAGGTCTTTGAGCCCCAAGGCATTGCTTATAAATCACATCATAACCAACTCAAGTCTTAGTACGCACTGTTTGACGGAAACTTGGCTTAAACAAGATGATTATGTGGTGCTAAATGAGTCTGCCCCTCCTGGGTACACCTACAAACACAACCCTTGTCCTAATCGGCGAGGTAGTGGTGTTGCTGCTATATTTAAGCCTAGTCTGACTGCTTGTGAGAAGTTGTGTTACAAATTTAGCATATTTGAAGTTTTGGTCCTTACTGTCAGCCCCTGTGCTCATAACTCATCACCGTCTTTTACCCTTGTTGTAATTTAAATACCACCTGGACTGTATAGCAGTTTTTTTCAACAGTTTTGTGACTTCCTGTCTGATCTAGCTGTTACTACTGACAAAGCTGTAATTATTGGTAATTTTAATTTCCACGTGGAAAATTACTCTGATCCTTGCAGTATAGCATTTACCTCTCTGCTTGAATCTGTTGGTGTTGTGCAGAATGTTTAGGGTCTACTCACTCAGGTAACCACACTTTAGACTTGATTCTCAGCCATGGTATCCCTGTAGAGTATGTGTCTATCCTCCCTCTAAATCTTGCAGTCTCAGATCACTCTCTACTAACATTTGAATTACTACTCGGATCTGCTACTCTGCCTGTCTCCAAAGTGAATGTTAGTCGCTGTATTACTCCCTCAGCTGCAGCTGCTATCATTAACAGACTTCCCTCAGCATTCTTCCAGGCTGGTAAGCCCACAAATGAATCTGAGCTTGAACAGGCATCGATACATATTGATCACTCACTTCATAGCAGTCTTGACTTGGTTGCCCCTTTTAGGAAGAAAATGCTTAAAGATAAGAAATATGCTCCTTGGTATACTGACTATACCCATGAACTTATAAACACTTCAAGGAAATTGGAGCATAAATAGCACTCATCAAACTTCAAGGTTTTAAAAATTGCATGGAAAGATAGTGTTTTAAAGTACAAACACGCCCTGATCACAGCTATATCCACCTCTCCCGGCTGATAGACAATAACAAAAGTAATGCTAGGTTCCTGTCTAATTCCATGTCTGAACTAACTAGGAATCATTCTGAAGTATACCCACAGATTCCAACCTCTCTCAAAAGCAAACAAGTTTTTGGCATTCTTCAATGGTAAAATAACTAACATCAGAAAGATAATCCAAATACTGTAAGTACCACTGCCACAGATTGCTGCCAAAATCCATTTAGTCCTGCTGTAGTGATAGAAGTAATGCAGTAGCGTTGGATTCTTTTACCTGTATATGAGAACCTGAACTTCTGAACCTAATATCCTCCTCTAAAACAGCTAGCTGCATGTTGAATCCTATTCTTTCAAGCCTTGTTAAAGAGATTGCTCCATCTATTAGTAGTATTACTAAACTTGATTAACTCATCACTAAGTCTTGTATATGTACCAAAATCACTAAAAGTAGCTGTTATCAAGCCTGCTCTTAAGAAACCTAAGCTTGATTCTAGGGACTTAGCAAGTTATAGGCCTATCTCAAACCTTCCCTTCTCTAAAATCTTGGAGAAAATAGTAGCAAAAGCAATTGTAGTCGTTCCTACATAGAAATAGCATAAATCAAGTATTTCATTCTGGGTTTAGACAATATCACAGTACTGAAACTGCATTAGTGAAAGTAACTATTGACCTGCTCGTAGCCTTTGATGGTGGCTGTCTTTCTTTGCTGGTGCTTTTAGATCTTAGTGTGCAGCATTCGATACTATTGACCATGACATTCTCTTAGACCAACTAGAATCTCTAGTTGGTATTACAGGGCAGGCTCTGTCCTGGCTACGGTCCTATCTCACAGACCGCTACCAGTTTGTTAATGTGAACAATGAATCCTCTGATCATACTAGAGTTAGATATGGTGTTCCACAAGGATCTGTGTTGGGCCCACTGCTGCCACAGAACTATACCAGTTAAACCTGGTGAATTGTCTCATCTGTCAAAGATTGAAGGTTGTCTATTAGATATTAGTAGCTGGATGGCCAGAGCTTTCTTACTGCTAAATCAAGATAAAACAGAAGTAATGCTGCTTGGTCCTAGTGTGCCTGAGAACAGATTGATGTAAAATTTAATGGATGGTCACTTAAACCAAGCACATTGATTAGAAATCTTGGTGTCTCAGTTGACCCAGACTTGTCCTTTGATGCTCACATTACGAATGTCACTTAAACAGCTTTTTTTCCATCTGAAGAATATAGTCAAGGTTCAGAAAATGTTGTCCTTCAGTGATGCTAGGAAGCTAACTCGTGCTTTTATCAGCTCCAGATTGGATTATTGTAATGCTCTTTTTTCTGGATATAACTCAGGGTTCTTACACAGATTCCAGCTGGTGCAAAATGCTGCAGCAAGAGTGCTAACTGGAACTCGGAAGTTCGATCATATTAGTCCTGTATTGTCATCCTTACATTGGCTTCCTGTTAAGTCTTGCATGGACTTTAAAGTACTATTACTTACCTATAAGGCCTTGCATGGTTTGGCTCCAGAATATCCGTCTGATCATTTGGTTCCTTAACCTTCCCCCATTTGCTTCACTGTCAGGGGGCAGGTTATTTATTAGTTCCAAGAGTAGAAAAGTGATGTTGGGCTGCAGAACATTCTCCTACAGAGTACCGCAGCTGTGGAATTGATTCATTCTCTATCTTTAAGTCTAGGCTTAAAACCCTTTTTTTTTTAGTATAGCCTACAGAGACCTTAGGTAGCTACTCACTCCCCCACTAGGGAAGGAAGACTGACATTGGAACAGGTGGTTTCCAAACATGAGGATGTGTTTAAAGATGAGTTGGGAACCTTAAGGGGGGGCCAAAGCAACCATCAAGATTACACCTGGGGCCACACCTAGATACTTCCATCCACGACAGGTTCCATTTGCCATGCATCCTAAGGTGGAAGCCAAGACTGACTGCCTACTAAGGGACCAGATCATCACACAAGTGAAACATTCTGAGTGGGCATGTCCAGTGGTGCCAATCTTAAAACCAGATGGCTCAATTAGATTATGTGGGGATTAACTGTGAACCGGGTTTCCTCATTGGAGCAGTATCCAATGCCAAGAATTGAAGATCTTTTTGCAGCCTTATCAGGAGGACAGTAGTTCTCTAAACTAGATATGAGCCATGCATATGCACAAATACTTATGTATGAGGAATCCAAAAAGTATCTCACGGTGAATACCCACAAAGCACTTTTCACATATAATCGTCTACCATTTGGAGTGTCCTCAGCACCCGTGGTGTTCCAGAGAATGATGGAGAGCCTTTTGTAAGGCATACCTATGGTTGCAGTATCCTTAGATGACATCCTGGTCTTTGGAGCTAAACAACAAGAACATCTCAGGAACTTAGATGACGTTCTGGGACGTCTGAAGGAGGCAGGGCTGCGGTTAAAGTGTACCAAGTGTCAGTTGGTGTAGGATGAAGTATTCTACTTGGGTCACAAATTAGATGTACAGGGCCTACATCTGATGGAGTCAAAGATCAAAGCCATTGTTGAGGTTCCATCACCCTTGAATGTCACTGAGCTCAAGGCTTATCTCAGACTATTTAACTATTACAACCAATTCCTTCCAAACCCCTCTACTCTGCTCATGCCAATGTATCAGCTGCTCTGGACAGATGAGAAATGGGTGTGGACCAAAAAGCAAGAGGAGGCATTTCAAGAGTCACAACAGCTTCTCCAATTGGCAAGCATGTTGGTTTACTATTCTGCAGACAGAGAGCTGATTTTAGCATGTGATGCTTCGCTTTACAGGGTTGGCACAGTGCTTTCACACAAGATGCCTGATGGCTCAGAGAAACCATTAGGGTTCATCAGAATCAGAATCAGAATATCTTTATTGCCATTGTAACGAGTACAACGAAATTATGTTGAGGACTCTAACCTCAGCAGAGAAGAGATACTCGCAATTTGATAAAGAGGCCTTAGCTGTAATTTTTGGAATACAAAGGCTTCACAAGTACTTTTATGGGCGCAAGATCACAATTACCACAGACCATAAGCCATTAATCACACTGTTTCGTGAGACAAAACCTGTGTCCCATATGGTTTATCCCAGAATCCAGAGATGCCAGTCATGCTCAGAGCGTATGAGTATCAGATTGTCTACAAGCCTGGCAAGTTTTACAGTAACGCTGATGCTCTCAGCAGACTTCCAGTTGCAGTAGTGCAGAAGGAGGATGAAATGAAAGAGCTTGTACTAATGGTGGAGCACATGGACAATACACCACTAAACATGTCACAAATCAGGAGGTCGGCAGAAGATGTCAGACTGTCTCAAGTGCGCAATTACAGTCTGAGTGGGTGGCCCGCAGTAAAGTTTTTGCCATACTACAGCCAGCGCCTGGCGTTGAGTATACAAGATGGATGCATTCTCTGGGGAGCGCGAACAGTGATTCCTCCACAAGGTAGAGCAGCCCTTATGAAGGCACTCCATCAAGTCACATCCGGGCATGTCGCGAATGAAAGCTCTAGCAAGATCTTACCTGTGGTGGCCACGTTTGGACAATGACACAGAGAGAGAGAGGTGAGCAAGTGTCAAGAATGCCAACAAAATAGGAAAGCACCATCTCATGCACCACTCCACCAATGGGAGTGGCCAGAACAGTCATGGTTTTGCATCCATGTCAACTATGCTGGGCCCTTCTTGGGATGTTCCTGGTGATAACTGATGCACGTTCAAAGTGGCTGGAGGTTTACCCCACAGAAACAGCCACATGCAACAATTGGAAGGCTATGCCAGTGTTTTGCAGCTCTAGGCCTTCCTCGGATATTGGTCTCAGATAATGGCAGTTGTTTTACAAGTTCGGAATTTAGCCAGTTTATAACGTAGAATGGGATCCAACACATTACATCAGCTCCATTTCACCCATCCTCAAATGGGTTGACAGAATGTGCAGTACTTGCAGGGCTTTGTTTGTGACATCCGTTGTCTCGTCTACTTTCCATGCAACAAATCGGGCTGCATCCATCTCCTCTTTGATATTATTTCTACTTACATCACCGACCAAACCATTCTGTATTCTGTTTGATGGTCCAGAAAACACAGTCGATGTCTTCAAATGTCTAGCTAACTTTTCATCTTTGTCCACAAAAACATGTACTAGCTCCACATAGTTGCCACAATTAGAAGAGGTATAGCACTCTTATCATTACCACGAAATGTTAATTCCTGTTTGGCAAGGAAGCAGGTCACATTTATAAGGTCTCTTAAAATGTCACGGTTTTCCTCTACCTTAGCATTGTGGTTGCTAATATTTAATCTCTGCTGTTCATTTTATAGCCAGATCTATCCTTGAAGTTCCAAAAGTTTTTAATGCAATTTGGCTATGAATGTGAGCTGTCGATCTTTCATGTTTGTTGAGGCTCCTAGGTAGATTTGTCAAATCACAAATTAGTCCAAAACTTGTCAGTAGTGGAGAATAACAGGCAGGGAAAGTAGCAAAGGCAATTCTTCATAACACAGCCACACAGCCACAGCTTTTGGGTGGTACCGAGTCTTTTTTTTGGAATGTGTTGCAGGCCTGAAATGCAGGAATGGATGTATATTGACAAATCAAATGAAGTTGACCAGACAAAATGTGAAATATCTTGGTTTCATACTGTCTGCAATGAAATAAAAGTGAATTTAAGAATCACCTTTTTTTTTTTTTTAACTTGCATTTTCCATACCGTCCCAACTGTTTCTGATTTGGGGTTGTACATATATTTATAAAAAAAAGGGTTAAAAGTTGTTTAAAAAGAATTGTGGCTGATATTTAAGATTGTTTTAATCTTTCCCGGCGAATCAAAAGTGGTATGAAGGCATCTTAATTCGTTTTTACCCAGTTCAAAGAGATTGTCAGTTCCTGAACCGTTCATGGCACCTGAACCATGTTGGTGACCAAAAAAACACTAAAACCGTGCTGAATTCATTGTCATGTTCATGGAACCAGCTCGAGATGACATGTCCTTTGTGGCATTTAACATAACTTTATAGGAAGTAGGTACAAGAAGATGGGTAAAATGCGGCCATAAAGGGATACACATGGTCAGTAACAGTGCTCAGATTCACTAGATGGGTGGAATTAAGTGTGTGGCTTTTTCTTGAGTGCTTAGTTTAATTAGAACCAATATGTTTTTAAAAATTGATGGATCATATCCTAATCACAGAAAGGATGTATCCTTTATGTAAATGGTCCTTTCATCATTTATAGCAGTATTAACAAGGACTTTCAGAAACAGCATTGCTCATATCTACTGGCATTTCTAAGTTCCTTGTACTTCTACTTCTTTTGGGATTGTTTTTCCTCCGTGAGCCAAAACAAAATTAAACAAAACATCAACTGCTGATAATGGTGGGTTCATGCTTAAATATGAACTGAGATTAGGTATGAATTTGTATTTTTTTCAGCAAACACGTGCAAGGTGTCACACACTCCTTCACCACTAGATGGCACCCCGGCACCCTTTTCAGACCCAGCCTATGCCTCCTACCAATAATATTGCTCTCCACACAAGTAGTTGTGTAGAAAATCAAAAAAAAAATTGGCACAATAAATCATTTAAATGTGATGAGACAGCCACAAACACGGCATTTCTTTTACAACTGTTCAGATTTTTTTATTTGTAACCAAACAAAACTACAGTTCAACCACATACGTTGTTGGTATAACAGAGTGTTTGATCACAAGTGTGGAAAAACCAGCATTCCATTTAAGCTTGTCAGGGCACAAGGAGGCATCTAGGAAGGTGCAGCATAGAGAGGCAGGGGCAGCTACGTTTGAACTATGTGCAAAGACCCTAGCATAAAAAGACATGAACAGAGATGGACAGGAACAGCTTGGGGAGTACATCATACTACAGCATCCGATGAGAGAAGCGTCAGGAACGACACGAGTCAGAGAGGGGCACCCACGGTTGGTGCAGCTTAATGAAGACGGCACCAGGAACGAAAACACATGTTAAGCAACGAACAGGAAGCAACAGAGTGGAACGGGCAGACACAACAGGCCAGAGAGACAGACAGAAACTCCAAGGAGACCATGGGGAAGCAGGGGGATGCAGAAACTGGATTTGGGAAAGGGCATAGCTGGACACGAACAAGGGAACTTGGAAGGCCTTAGAGGCCCTAGAACAGGAACAGAAGAAGGTGTCTATCCATGGGTATGTAGTACCCACAGATGAGTGCAACTCTGGGCTCCATAGATTGGTTCACTCTTAGCTACCCACTCATATATAGTTAACCCAGCCACACAGTCATGTGAGGCCTAAAGTATCTGATGGAGCACAGCAGGCTCACAACGACAAGGGAAGCATGACCAAGCAGAATTCATTAGGCAGCTTCCTATTCAGGACTGGCTATCCGACTGGACAGGCTGGGAAAAATAGGGCAGATCAACAGGCAGCCCAGTGCATAACAAGGCAACAGGCACCAGCTGTGGAATGAAACAATCAGGGTAACCTAAGTAACTAGATGCAGCATGAGGAAACTGGTGGAGGAGTCAGGGAATGATGGATCGAGGGCCTAACAAAGCTTCCTATTTTGTATTCATCAGACAGTCAACTTCAACAAAAAATGCATATTACATATATAGCTGCCTCATACAAAACAGAAGTATCAAGTTCACTTTTTGTGGGAATAGTAACCTGTATATTAAGTCTAGAGAAATCTGTGGGTGGTATGTCCGTTAGTCCCATTGCAGAACCACAATAAGACAGTCAGGTTCAAATACTACTTTCGATAGCTGCCATCAAGGGCTATCACAGGTATCTTGTGTCATAAACTAGATTAATGGCTCTTTATTTCTGAATGTTGGAGTAGGCAAACTTATATAAGTTGCAAATAGCTACAGGCATTCCAGCAGTTACCTTTTCATCTGCATTCATATGTAAGAGCACTATATGACTAAAATAATGCCAATGCCCAGATTAATTGGTGAGATTGGCTGATTAAGCAGCAGTCGGCTTGTGGGCGTGTCGGGGGGGCGTGTCTCCGAATCCCGGGAAACTGAGCTCCCATCAGAGAACGTGTGAAGTTGATGTCTAACGAAGCTCTGGTCTTTACCGGGATCTGGCGTGATTTTCGTGCGTGCCTGAAAATTCCATTAGCGATGTTACAATAATAAAGCGAATCATGCAAACGTTGCTCTCCAGCAACGCGCAGCAAAACGTAACAGTGCTATTCGAGGACTGGACGAACGTAAGTAATTACGCATGTGAGTGAGAAAGTCTAATGGTTTTATGGAGAATATTATACTTATGCTGCTACATAGTTTCAGTTGGAAGGTAGTATTTTTGTATTTAGAACACTTATAGTCACTTAATTTAAGGTTTTGCTTTCCTTGCATTTGCAACTTCGA
>JAACJT020000034.1:18085788-18097800 GCA_009936485.2 Gymnarchus niloticus
TTTTTTCACTTTGATTTTTGGGGTGTCTTTGAATTCAGCCCTCTGTAGGTTGATGATTTTCATTTCCATCAAACGATCTGGCATCCTTTTGTTCCTAACACATTACCCAGTCCATATCAGTCTAGACATCCAGCATGATTTTTCTTCCCATTGAGATCTGATGTGTTTTCAAAGTGTTCCTTTAATTATTTTGAGCAGTGTGTGTGTATATATATCATATATATATATATACTCCACGGTGCTGAAACCACCTCCTTAGCAATGTAACAAATTTAATTAACCACGAGATGGCGGCAAAGTAAGTTTTAATCCTCCTTTTGTGGTTTCAGTGAAAAGTTACTTGTGAAATAGCATTTCACTCGTTATTTATGGACCGTGGATTATGCAGGTTCTATACCAGCAAACAGGGAACGTCACAGGAACGTTAAGAACGTAACATTATTGGACGTTGTGGGAACGTTCCCTGTTTGCTGGGAGCCTGCATGAATTATATATCCTCCTGGAAATGTTTCAGTCATTGTGACTGCAATCTTTTGAAGAAAAACTAACAACAGTATTTTGTTTTTTTTTCCTGTGTGAGTAAAATGTACGACTACTACGGACATTAAGTAATTTTGATAGACAAAATAATTCAGAATTGCAATTCTGCGTTTCTGACGATGTAAAATTAACCCTTACAATTCTGACGTATATAGCTTCCGTATGCAAAATTATCAGTTAACTGGACAACTGGAAATATTGTCCCTATCATAGTCAATAATAGAAATTTGCTAAAATGTCTGGATACATCGTTAGTACGTTTAATATAGGCCGTACTGTGATAATTAAAGTAAATAATGAGAGTCGATAACTGTGCCGCATTTTTTTTCTGTCATAAACATATGCAATTCACTAGATTTCTTTTACACAATAAATTTCTTAGTGAACATCCCTGACGAGTCTTTTCGTAGCAGCCTTTAAAACTGGAAAGTCAATAGCTCAGATAAACATTCTTTCCACAGTTTACCATTAGGCGGCAGCATAGAGTATATGAATTACTGCGCATGCTCAGTGAGGTTGTTTTCTATTAACCTTCGCATAAAGCCGGCCCAAGACAGCAGCGGTTCGTCTTCGTAGTGAGACTATACAATCCGAAGGGTTGCGGTAACAGCGTAATAATATTTACTGCTGTTCTTCAGCCTTCAAACCTCAATGAACTCTTTGCTAGGAAAGCACTGATCCTGCCTGCAGCTTCTGCAAGGCAAAGGCATTGATCAGTAAATAATACACACACTTATTTTCATAGGTTTTTTTTTATTTTATTAATAACAGTTTGTAACGTAGTTTCTTACTATCATGGTGCTGGGAAAGGTGAAAAGCTTCATTGTAAGCTATGACTGTCTTAATGACAGTAATATCCCCGTTTTCTCAAGTGGGGATTTAATCTCAGGAAGGGTGTCCATTGAAGTGACCGGAGAAATCCTAGTGAAATCTCTCAAAATACACGCCAAAGGATGTGCAAAAGTTCGGTGGACAGAATCACGAAATGCTGGATCCAATACTGCTTATACTCAAAATTACTCTGAAGAAGTGGAATACTTAAACTATAAAGCGATCTTAATTGGGCATGAAAGAGGTAAGACTGAGGACGCATTTTATTTAATTGTAGCTTTTCCAGTTACAGTTTTTAGCTGGAGATGCTAATACCATAATGCTTTTAATATACAGTATGATAACTGCATAGCTATCTATGATGCTTTGGAGTGTTCTGCAAGCATAGTTATATTTCACATCCTTAACAAATATTAAAGTCATCATCCTACTGAGACCCCCCGTCCTCATATGGAGACATCATTTTTACATTAATTATTTATTATTATTTGTATTTATTAGACCCATACTCTTTCCAAATATCACGTAAAAATAAAAATGCGCAAAACTTTAAAGCTCGGGTCTCAGGAGGTTAAAATATCTGCAGTCTGCAGTAGTTTAACCATGTTTACGCAGAAAGATTTGCACTTTCCATAATGCATTAAATGTTAACTTGCTTTGTTTTCAAAACAAGTAGCCTAATTAGTACATTGATTCTGTATGCAAACAAAACCTTAAAGAATGTAAATACATATCCTATGGTTAAATGTCGTCATTTCTCATTGTATTGTCTTCACAGACATGAAACTGGTTTCCAGATAAATAAGTAAAGAAATCAAAATGTGACTATGCATAGCTATATAAACTTAAGGGGTAGCTACGATACGTATGCTTATGTTCTTTCATTGTTTTATTCTTCAATGTTTAAAACGTTGAAGATGTTTAAAACAACCAAGTGATTGTTTTAGGCTCGATAATAAAATGACCACAAAATAAAAAGGCAGCACATTCGTTATTAAAAAAAAAAAAAAAAAAAAAACAAGCTGAATATGATAATGCATAATCATCTGACATTTTTTAGAACTGTTGCAAATAAAGTATATTGATGTAATTAGAATCCTGTTATTGGGTTAACTAATAGCCAGTCTCATGCGCAGGTGGTTATATCTTGTAGTCTTTTTCATTATAAATATATTCCACATAAATATTCTATCTTTTTTTTGAACAAACGTTTCAATCCTGTTCATAACCTAGTTGCAGCGGCGGGGTCACTTGCCTTCCTGTCTGCAGATTGATTACAGCCAATAATAAAAAATAATGATGGCAATGATGATGATAAAAAATACATGCAGGTACGCTGTGGATGCTTCGCGTCAATTTCAGAAAGTTTTTCTTGTATTGGATTGTTGCTAAAATTGCGAGGTTGCTTCCAGTGACTGTATGGACGTGCCGACGTCGTGCTGTACATTTTTATCTAGCATGCTATACACCGTATGATGTACAACAGCATTACTCCTTTACGTCCAAGCCAAATGTTATATTAAAGATTCTTTTCTGTTGACATGTACACGTATCGCTCACCCGTACTACAAAAATGATTATTGGTGGATAATAGTTGTGAGCTCTTTGCAGTGACAGTCGTTTCACTCGAGAGAAACTAATAATCAGCATCTTTATTGTACACACCATCGTTTTATCATATAAGATATATATTCTCAAATTGCCCTTGTATAAGCACTGAAGCATAAGTTAGATGTTTGTATACCTGGGCGAATTTGAGAGTAATTTAAGTACTGCTGCTGACGTTCGCCTTACTCTTTAATCGGGAAATGTGTATTTGTGTCATGCATTTGAGTATATGCCTAATATTTGTAATAATTTGGATTTATGTTGTGTATTTAACTATAGAGTCATTCCAGCAAAAAGGGAACGTTCCCACAACGTCCAATAACGTTCTCATTACGTTCTTAACATTCCTGTAACGTTTCTGTAACCTACCTGGAATGTTCCCTGTTTGCTGGGTAGTTGCATATGTCTTATTAAATGTGTTACAATCTGTATGAAACGAATAAAATGCACTGTAGCAGCTCTTTGGTACTACAGTGTATTTTATTTTGTCTTTGGTGACTAGCGATCGTTTCTTGACTTTCTGTAAATGTGATTGCCAGCATTTAAGATGTTTGTACCATCGCTCACCTCGGTCCGGCTTCTGGACGGGCTGGGCCGACTGGTCGGCCGATCGCTCCGGTTTGTGCCGGTCCTCTCCTGTTCCAGTCTGCTTGTGATTGACAGCTCTGCGCTTGTTTACTGACACTGTACTGCTGCTACAGTAATGTGGAAGTATGACAAGATGTAGCGTGAAGCGTACAAATACCAAACTTTGTAATGTCGTGAATGAATTCATTTTATTTTAAATTCTGAAACGTAAACATATGTGCATGTCTGCCCTTTCCAAGTATTATGTTTGTGAAAAACGAAACTGCAGGCTCATTTACAGGGTGTTTTTCCTTTTTCTTTCCTTTAAGAGCCATGTGCTTCCACTCTGTGAAAGATTTCAGCAAATAGTTTTGCTGTAAACTTGAATGAATCGAGTCTGTTGGGATCTATACAGATTTTTTTTTTCTTCTTCGTTTAAGATGTTTCCTAATGGATATTCCCACAGTACTCTATATGTAGATATTAGAATCTTCTTTATTATTATATTTCAGATGATGACAACTCTGATGAAAGTCTGACCACTATCCATTCAGGAAGACACGAGTATGCATTCAGTTTTGAGCTTCCACAAATGTGAGTAACTACATAATATATTGTCTTTTGATTGTTCATGGTAAGTTATCTAAAAAATATGCCATCAAAGGAAAATCAGTGCTTCTCAGGTTCTACTGCGAACTTGAGCTGTCCAGAAACAATTTTAAAAAAAATTTGCACCCTGATATTTTGGTTTATCTGCAGACCCCTGGCTACCTCCTTTGAAGGCAAACATGGTAGTGTGCGGTACGGGGTTAAAGCTGAGCTCCATAGGCCATGGTTGCTGCCTATGAAAGCCAAGAAGGAGTTCACAGTCTTTGAACACATTGACATCAACACTCCTTTATTGCTGGTAGGATTCTTGAATTCTGTGCAATTCATCATCAGTATTTAACAAACAGAATTGGTCGCTAGGGGTCAAAGCTGTTGGCTATGGGTGGCTCACATGTAAAACTAAATCTCTGCAACCTTTGTAGCATAGAATGGATGAAAATTTTTTTCCCTTCATTTTTGGGTAAAGTTGCATTGTTGCAGTAAAATCCCGTATAACTTTATACTCGTTTCACGTTTTGTGTTCTGTAAATCTAGTCATTTGTTATTTTCTAATGTTAGTCATTATATGGGTGTATTGTACACAACAGAATTTTTAGCGTGTAATGTGTCCTTCGGGGTGGTGCAGTGGCTGAGTGGTTAGCCCATCTGCCTCACAGCAAAGAAGGTCCCAGGTTCAATTCTTGGCTGGGGCTTTTCTCTGTAGAGTTTGCATGTTCTCCCTGTGCCTGTATGGGTTTCTTCCAGGTACTCTGGTTTCCTCCCACAGTCCAAAGACATGTTCTAGGTTAACTGACTGTACCATGAAATTGCCTGTTGTTTGTGAGTGTGAGCATCAGGCTTGAAACTGCAATCACTATAGAAACACAAAGCATGAACATTTGTCAGATGATATGCTGTGTAGCTTGGGAGGATCTATGATTGAAAATCCCCCATGGTACAACTATGTTTCCTTTGGGGCTCCTGTGGTTTACCTTTTCAGAATGTGAATATTTATACTACTTGTATCTAGGTATTATATATATGCAAATGTGTGACTTCCACTCAGCAGTCATTAAAACAGCAATATTTGTAGATCTGTACTTTTGTTACATTTACAAAAACTTCAGTGTTGGTACGTTTTATCGGTTTTATTTTTTGCAGAACACTGTATTTCACAAAATACATTGTACTTTTTAAGTTGACTAATTAGAAGCAGAGAGATGTTATAACGTTTTCTCATACTAACATTGTTTTCCCTCATTTACAGTCACCCCAGGCAAGTACAAAAGAAAAAACGTTATGTTGCTGGTTTTGCACCTCAGGCCCTATCTCCTTAAGTGCCAAAATTGAAAGAAAGGGTTACACCCCAGGTAAGGCTGCTATGCCTGAAACATATTAATCCATCTTCAGGCCATTTCTCCTGGTCAGGATTACAGAATCTATCTCAGGCAGCATAGGTCACTAGGCTGGGGTGCACCTTGGATGATGGGTGGTCAAGCCATTACAGGGCACATGAACACACAATTTTAGCAGTGCCAGTTAGCCTAAATCACATGTCTTTGGACTGTGGCAGGAAACCCATGAAGCATGGGGAGAACTTGCAAACTTCTCTCTCACACACACACACACACACACCAAACAGAAATGGGATTTGAACCCCCCAAACCTGGTGGTGCATGATACTGGTGCTAACCACTGACCCACCATACCCCCCATTAAAATGCAATTTATTAATTGTGTTACAAGAAATGGAGAGTAAATTTAAGGTTTTAAAATTGATTTAACTTAGTGTTAGTTGCCTTTTTAAACTAGATTCTGTTCATAATCCCATTTAAATGAATTTATCTTTAGATTTTTTTGTTAATGTATATAAAAATACAGGGTAATCCTCAGGATTGTTGAGTATTAGCAGAAGTAATGCTCGGGCGTAGGCTTTATGTCAGTCAAACTGTAAAGCGTCTCCAAGAGTGGTCCTGCCGCCCATATATTGCCTGTGAGCAAGGAGTACATAAAATGAAAGGCTGAAACTTCTCTGTTGCTCAGGATAAAATAAACGTAAATATGATTTTCTTTTTGTTCTTGCAGGAGAATCTGTTCAGATTTTTGCAGAAATTGAAAATTGCTCCTCTCGTATGGTTGTGCCAAAAGCAGCCATTTACCAAACTCAGACCTTCTGTGCCAAAGGGAAGATGAAGGAAGTGAAACAGTTGGTTGCCAACCTTCGAGGGGAGACATTGTCTTCAGGCAAGACGGAAACATGGAATGGGAAGATGCTGAAAATCCCCCCTGTGTCTCCTTCTATCTTGGACTGCAGTATCATCAGGGTGGAGTACTCTATGATGGTGAGTTAAGCTCTGTCTGACCACCAGTGATCAATTCATATTTGAATGCCAAATAATAATGTTTTTAAGTACTGTATTATGGGGACTAGGGTCAGTACATAGAGGTTAATATCTTTATTCATGTCATGGTCGCTCATTTGCCCTTAAAACATTTAGATTACTTGGGAACTGTTCATCAATGGAAATGTTTAAGAAGGTAATGCTTTTATCTGAGGTGTTTTCCTCAGGCACTACTAATCGGATCAGCTTTTGATATCACAGTACAGGTTCATGAAAAGCTTAGTAACTTCTGTACACTATTTTAATTAAAGCCACACTGGTCTTGTTGGTAACAGAACATATAAATTATTGTTTTAAGGCTTTGTCCTTCAATGCCATTTTCCATTTTTTAGCAACATCTAACAATGTGGCTTTGGAGGATTGATAGCACTCGTCAGTGTTGCTATTAGTTTAACCAGCTGTTGTGGAGAATAAACAAGGACAAAGATGATACTTTAGGGTTTGGCCACAGTTGACGGAAGAACGTTCTCAAGCTGGGGGTATGCTTAAAACGAAAAAGACTTTGTTTACCTGACATTCAGTATGGTGCAACAAAAAAAAAAAAACGCTGTTCTCACAGCAGTGACCCCTGTGTCTTGTGCAGACAGGCAATCAGAACTTCAGTGTGCGTCATTTCTTTTGGCTGGTGCCACCCACTCTCTTCAATTGGACAAAATATGTCACATAGTCAGTTGTATAATCTGATCACAATTTTGCAACATAAACAAATAAATACAACAGAAAGCTACCCAAGCTCGTTCTTGAACATCCGCATCTACTGTATATGGCAGGTCGCAATGAGACAAAATGGCAAGCAATTCCTTTGAAGTGTTTTTATTTATTTATTTATTTATTTATTTATGTGTCCAAAATTTTATTGCTTCTTATATTGGCCAGGTCTCTATCATAAAAAAAAAAACATGTTAAAGCAAATCTCAGTGGGACTAACATGGTTAAATGAAGGCTTAAATTAAAAAAAAAATTGAAATTGCCCCTGACCTTGGAGTAAAAAGGCCTAAAATCATGCAAAATCTCCGTACACCCGTTTTTGTTTTTAGGGTGAATTACACAATCTCTTTTTGTGTCCTTTCGAGTATACTGTTTGTCTCAGGCGACATGTTCAGCAGTGTTTCAACTTCAGCTATTTCAGACGTCTTTTTAAGTATACCCCCAGCCTTACTCTGCATCTGAATTATAATACTATATATATGTCCATTTCTGAAGGATGCCACCACATGGCTTTGAAGCTGGACAGTCAAAGTCTTTAAGTGTTATCCAGTATTCACTTGATTTTCTAGAAAAAAATAAGCTACACTGGCTAAAGCCAAGCAGTATTTGCTTGCTCTTTGCAGGTTTACGTGGACATCCCAGGAGCCATAAACCTGTCCCTCAACCTGCCGCTAGTCATTGGGACTATCCCCCTGCATTCTTTTGGCAGTCGTACCTCCAGTGTCAGCAGTCAGTGCAGTATGGCCACAACGTGGCTGGGCATGTCACTTCCTGAAAGCCCTGAAGGTAGGACAGTTCAGCAGGATGTGATGTGTGTATTAATGTAGATTAAAAATAAAATACTACACTTCCTCAGCCTTTGATCAACCAAATCTTTAAGTCCAGATGAACAGAGATTACTTGAGCTGTATATCAGATCTGTTAACACTTCAGTGTTTACTTGATTCCTTTTGATAATTTGCTTCTGCTATCATTACTTTTGCGTTAGGTGTGACACCATTGAAGGCATTTAGAAGTTTCAAACATTTTTCAGTGTTCTTCCTAAATAGCTGTCAAGGAGACTGAAAATGTTATTATTCTTATGCGCAGATAGCACAATGCATTGAATTTTTTCTTGAATGACTTTAATGTAACTTTGCCAAAAAGAGGTGAAGCATGCACAGAACAGAGATCCTGGAAAGCGGTCTTTTCCAGGTTGAGTATAGCACTGATAACTTGTCCTCTTTCTCTGTAGCCCCCCCGAGCTACACAGAGATTGTCACTGAAGAGCAGAGGCAGAGCAGCCGGAATCGTGCCTTGTCGAGGGATCAGTTTGATGGACCACTGTTTGCCTATATCCAAGAGTTTCGCTTCCAGCCTCCTCCTCTCTACTCTGAAGTTAGTCACACAGCCACACTATACACTCAAATTCATGTTCTTAAATTAAATTTACACTTTGGGTTATTGTATTTTCAGTGTTTTATTAGGCTTACACTGTGTTTGTGTAGTCTTTCCTCCACTCCATGTTAACAAGGCATTGGAACAGGAGTAATTTGTTCTGGATAAAATGACTTCGGATACATGAGACCTAATGATATTATTAAGCCCCATTGTTCATATAGCTGTGCTTTTGAAATTCTGGAAACCATCTATTTTCTCCATCCTCAGATTGATCCAAATCCAGATCAAGTCAGCAGAGTGGAGGAAGGGCGGCCTGACACTTGTCCATCCCGATGAAGAAAACCGTCAGAGATTTTGAGCTTAATTTTTGTATCTGTTTTTCCTCATGTTGGCATCCTTGTCTTGTTGCGAACATCAAACGAAAAGAAATAGATATCTAAGATGACATAAGAATTCTCTCGTGAATAACAACATTCTGTCTGCTAGAATGGACAGAGAGGACTAAGCTATCAGACTTCATGTCGCTGCTCATAACTGAGGATGCTGTTTTTCTGGGTTTTGGGATCGCTTGTGCTGTACTCATGACACACAACCCTAACGAGGTAGAATTAACTTGTTGGAGAGACAGCAGGAACAATAGAGTAGCAGCCAGAGACATTCAGCTCATGAGGACTGACATGGAGCAAAGCCTCATCCTGCCCCATGTTGAGTTTTGCACATTTGACTATTTGCTGGACTAAGAGACTGCAGGTGGTATTAGACTTTCCTCTTCTAAGGTTGTTTTAGTAATACAGATACAGGGAAAAAAAAGGGGAAAAATGCACTGACCTAGTGAATACTGTTCATTTCTGTAAACTCATAACATAACACATTTCTCAGGCTTTCACTGTTGCCTCATCTACTCAGATGTGTTTGCTTTTTTGTTCCAAGCATATTGCCTTCAAGCCAGATTTTGTTGGTTTCACATTTGTATTGCATAAACTTAATTGCAGAACAGCAAGCGATAAAGAAAAGGATTGTGCGTGTATGCGTCTGTGTGTGTGTACACGTGTGTGACTTGTGTATCAGAGAACAAGCTCAGACAGGCATGGCCATACACAGTAGACATGGACAAAAAGTATAGCGATTGTCTGTCTGCTAGTGTTTGAGAGAAATGCTACGTTCCATACTGCCTAAAACCACTCAATCTCAGGTGATGTCACTTGCCAAATGGTTTGTAAGACACTCTTGTTTCAGTTGCACTGTGCAAAATAAAGGAAGGAAAATTAACCTGATTGGATATAAGGCAGCTTTTAAAGGCTGATGACATTCATTTTTGTTTTGCTGCACTTACAGAATCCAGTCACCAAACTTTTTTCCAGGCCAATGAAACCAAAAATAATGAGAAAATTATGGTAGTCTGGATACTGACCCAGCACAATTTTATAGTGTGATTAAATACTGCTAAACCACAGCCTAAACTGGTCAAGTAGTTGTAGGTTTAAGTGAGTGCTACATTTGTTTTCAGACTCATATACTGATGACCAGATTGGTAATGGTTTTGCAGAGCCTTAACTGTAAAGCACTTTAAAAAAACTTATTAACGGTGAAGGCCTAAAAATGGTTTGGTAATTGCGAAGCTTTTCACAATGAAAAGGTCTCTGTCAGTGCAGTTTTAAAATGAAACACAGTTAATATATTAATAAAACTTGTATTAGTACCATTTTATTTCAAATGTGTCTATATTTCTGTATTTGTGAGGCCAGCAAGCTACAAATATTCAACTTGTGATGGTTTAAGCCTGTAGAATTTCAAATGTTAAAATGTGATCTTAGTGGCCTTGACAAATTTCTGTTATAATTCTTCAGAGTTGAGTACTCTGAGATTCACAGCTTACCTTGTTTTTTTTGTTGTCATACTGTTTCAATACAACTTGTGCTTCTTTGAAAATAGAGACAAAAAAGGAAAAACAGATCTTCAAACCAAGTTTTAACAGTGGTCCCTGGGGGAGACGTCTGTTTAGATTTTTCCTTAACCATGTCCTTCACCAGGAGAAATAGAGGAAAGATGATGACGCTAATTTTTTTTTTTTTTCATTTTTTTTTACGGGATTGTTATTAACTTAGGGCATTTGTTGTTCATTTCCTGTGGAACACCTCCCTCCCTTTTTCTTCATCCTTCCTTATAAGATCATGGGAACAGTAGCTGAAATTAGCATTCATTTCCAGTGGAGTTTTAATGGAATGGGCTGTCATTCTGAGGTAGAATCAGGGGTGTTACTAGTGATTTATGGTTGGGGAGCTAAGCCTTTACTACGGGGGCCGGATCCCAAGCTCCCCCAATGTAATGTACATTTATTTGAAGGGGCTTATGAACATTTTCGGGGGGTTTAGCCCCCCTAAAACAGCCCTAGTCATGCCCCTGGGTAGAATGCTGTTTCTTTATTTGCCTTGTGTATGTGAGTGACTTTAGGTTTTACTCTGTAAGGTTGCAAAAACAAGGGAGAAGTATCAAATATTTATTTTCTGACTCAGATCTGCCCTTTTCATAGTATTTTTGTCCAACTTTCACCACAGTCAATTACATATAGCTAGGCATCTGATTTCTGTCAGGAGCCAAAATGTTCAGAAGATGTGGAGTGGAATCAAAACTATAGAAACAAGTGCAATATATGTTGATGTTAATTGACAATAGATTATGTTTGGATGCATTAATGTTCTAGTTTATTTTAACTGTTTTTCTGTTTAAAATAAAGTCACTGTTAAATTGAGAAGCATCTTTCTTCCCCCTGATATTTTCAAATTTTTGAAGTATCAGCAAAAGGTGTTGTCTATTTCAACCTTATAAGAAAAATCTTAGTTACGCGTTATTGCTTTTTGTCGGGGCTGGGGGGAGGGAAACCGCCCCACCCTCTGTGGTCGCGTATCAGCGACCTGCCGCACTAATCTCGGCCACTTGCCAATCGCACTTACGAGCAGACAGAATCGGAACTCCAATCGCGGCTGCTAAACGCAGAAATTGCAGGGATTTAAAGGACACGGGGGATCTTTTAAGAGAAAAGGGACCCAATGATCGGCTAAAATGGAGTTAATTTTGTGCCAAAAGTATTTAAGCAAAATTTTGAAAACCGCAAGCAAAATATTGAGTGCCAAAATAAAAATATAATCTATAAATGAAAAAAATGTAAAAAATTGAATTAAATCATTAAATCAAACTTTTTCACGGGTGGGTGGATTTTGCGGAGGGGGCACGTACCTTACAGTTGTTTGGTTAACTGGAATTCAGAGCGAAACGTCGTTTTCACATATGGCCATGTCCACTCCATGATCCAGCACTGCAGATGGAGACTGCAGCCATGAAATTAAAAGACGTTTGCTCCTTGGAAGGAAAGCTATGACAAATCTGGACA
>JAACJT020000034.1:18104523-18137408 GCA_009936485.2 Gymnarchus niloticus
GGCCCACAGTCCCCAGAGAGTAAGCCAAAGGTGACAGTGGCAAGGAAAAACTCCCTCAAGAGGAAGAAACCTTGGGATGTACCAGACTCAAAGGGGAAGCCTGTCCTCCTCAGGCCAGCACCAGGCAGGACAGACAGCCAAAGAGTACAACTCTCCTTCAACTTGAAGTTTAGTAAACAGTGCTAGCATTGCAGGCATTTAAACATTTAAGTTTCATCTGAATTTCTAACAATCTCATTGAACTGTGTACAGATGTTGTTTTTGGATCAGGATGGCTCGATGACACTTTTTCATCTCCAGAAAAGATTGTTTTAATCTTAAATATCAGCTGATGCCGACTGACTTTTTGTTTTCACAATACGCAACCTTTAAGCAATTGGTATGCCCTATGTAATACGGCCATCAAAAAAATGCTCACTGTGAAAGAAATACTGCAGTCCTTTAAGGAAATTACTATGAAACAAGATGCTGGTTTGGCAACTTGAAGCGAAGCTTGCCCATGTATCATTTTTAATTATAACTTTATTTTTTTTTATAACTGATCCAATGTTTTTGGGCATGATGTTGGCTTGGCACATCCCTAAGTAAAAACCTAGTGAAATCTAGGAGTAGTGCTTGGAGTCACTACGTTTCTTTTGTATTGTCTCTGGAGCCGGTCAATGATGTAGCTGCTGAATTGTCATGTTGAATTTGGCCCTGAAGGTGGTGGAAATGTGGACCAGGGGTCAGTAGGCACAATTCGGGCAAAGGTACCATTTCAGTGGAAAAGAGGCAATTTGTGCGTGAGGGGGACGGTTGCCAACAAGAATCTTGTACCTTGAATGCACAAAAAACTCCCCCTTCCAAAAATATTTTGAGGGGGAAGAAAACCGAAATCTCGGTTACACCTATGGTCAATGCATAGCATAAAGTGAATAAAAACACAAGCATAACTCTACACGTGTATATTAAAATCAGCAAGAAAAAAATGATCTATTTGAAATTATGAGTTTTACTACTCATACTACTACTACACGCATCTATATTCCATTCCACTAATGTAGTACAGGGTCACAGCAAGCTTTGAGAGTATACCATACAAAATAAGGCAGGCAAGAGGGAAACACACCAGAATGGATTGCCAGTCCATTGCAGAGTGTACCTAAATTTAAAGATGCAAATTCACCTAATAGCGGGGAGCAAGCAGAAAACAGAAGCGAACACAGGGAGAACTTGCGATCTCCAATAACAGTGGTAGGGGCAGTATTTAAACCTCTAGTCCTGGAGGTGAAAGGCTATAGCACTTCTCACTGTACCACTTTATTACGCACCACAAATACTACTCTAAACCTCAAACCAAGAGTTTGAATAGGTGGCTCTTGTGTCCAGTCTCATTTGAAAGTGGTTGAAAATTCCAATGAAATCACATTTCAAATTAGAATGGTTTCACTAGCAAGCCTGGTTTGTTGTGTGGGAAACATGCTAAAGATGGCTAGGTGAGAAGCAGGTGGCAGAGAAACAGGTTTTTGGCTGTGAAACAGGAAGGTACAGTGTCTCTGGCACCAACTACCAGCTCTACTACTCATTGAGATGGTTTCCATAAAACAGTTTTATCAAGATCAAAGATATATCTGTCTGTCTGAGTTGGCAGAGGATGCCAAGGGTCTGCAATCATACCCATTTCAAATCTCTGTCAGAAAGGACAGTACTAATAAACTTTCATACTTTAAGTAGAATAGACTATGCATGTAATAGATTCAGTAATATTATAAACACCCTACCTACTGGGGCAAATTGGTAAACCTATCTTTCTGCATTAATGGTTCCCTCACATACGTGTAGGTATCAATTTCTGAATAAACATATCTTCAAAAAACAATTCAGCTGATTAGGTAAAACATGAGATACCTTGTCTTTTTACTGTCTTTTCTGTTTGAAAACATGTCATAGTAAATTCACAAATCACTGTTTGGTTTTTATTAGCATTTTCCATAGTGTCCCAGCTTTTGTGGAATTGGGGTTGTACTTATAATACTGCATTAAAAATACTGCAGAAACCATTAGCAATATCTTTCACCAAAAAAATCTCAAAAGAAGGCCTTTTACAAGAAAACACCAACGTATAGTGTGCCAACTATTCATTCTAACTGACCAGAAAACCAACAATGGCAGTGAGACTGAGAAAGAGATACGGTCTTTCATTTAACATGACAAAGATTATTTGTTGCCTGATAAATCAGTTGCAAAATTGCTTTTGGGACAATTGAAGTGTAAAAAAGGTAGAAATTTTGGAATGACATACATAGACAGAATTATGGAAACCAAGCAAATCTTATAGCAATTACAGTTCGAAATGTCAAAATACTTAAAAAGAAGTTAAACTGACAAACCCCTTCAAGAATTTTCTGTGACATGTTGAAGATTATTTCTCTCACAAAACACGTAACAAATCTTACACTGAACGATTCATCTTCGTGTTGAGGTAATGGTATTTTAGCAGAGAAATAGAAGAATCATGGAGACTACAGTATTTTTTTCATTTAACAGCTCTGGATTGTGTACTCACACGTCGTCATGCACCAGTCCATAGACACTGTGGATATTCCAGGCATAACCACCAAGTAGGACAATGACCAGCACCATGATAACTAAGGCAGGCATTCCCCAGCTAAGCAGAAAGTAGAGTAGGTAGCGACGCTCTGTGTGTTCATCATTCATCACCAAGACTTGCCAGAAATTCACTGCCTATGGAAAAAGGGAATAGAGTAAACAAGACAATAACAAATAGTGGACTTGTAAGAATCTGGTTCTCATAGTGTAGTAACACATACGAAACAATAATGGCAGGTAGTAACAGAAAAACTAAGGATTCAGTACATTTTCAGTCCAAGTCACAGAAGTGACTGGGGTTCTATAATATACCAAATTATGGTTAAAATTTGAAACAATTGCGAATAATTCTAGATTGAATTTCAAGTGTTGTATTACAGTTTACCTTAAAACCCCTATATAATGTAAAACTTATACTTCGGTGTTGTCTTTTTAGTCTATTGCAAAGGATAGTAGTTTTGATGTGGTATCTAGAGATTTCTGCAAAACTTAAAGGAGGAAAGAATCAAGTGGCCAAATTTATTATTACTAATTATTACCACTTGCCCTAGAAAATGTTACAATATATCTTTTTTTTTTTTTTACAATGCCCAGTAAACTAGAACCTGAGGGAGGGCAAGCACTATATTGTTGATGAGTTAATTTGCTATCATCAGCCAGTCAACCCAAATTGTATGTGTGTCTGTCATTTAAACTCTGCTAGAAAAAAAAAATATGAAACTGTTTTCTTGTGTCCAAGTTCATGTCAAACTCAGTCTGTCCTATCATGCAATGTTTACAGAGTATACATCAATTCCCAGTCAAAAAAGAGGAAATATAATTGGTTTAATAATGTCTGTATACACATACAGTACTGTGCAAGAGTCTTGAGCCACCCCTCATTTCTTCATATTTTGCTAGGAAAATGGGACAATAGGTACAGTGATTTATTGAAACATCATCTGATCATCTGTAATCATCTGCACCTGTTTCTTCACTGGTTCATGCCTTAAGTTAGATGGCTTTGTTATGCTTGAATGATTCATACGTGGGTCACTGTGTGGCTTAACAAAAAAAAAAAAAAAACATTCCTCTGAAACTGGTCAGGTACAGAGACTGGAATGAAAATGAGAGCCAGAAACTTTGAAAGTCCTTCAGAAACCTGGAGAACTACAAGGCTACATAAAAAAAAAAACAAAAAAAAACAAGTCTGGCTCTTTGTAAGCAAAATATGAAGAAATGAGAGGTGACTCAAGACTTTTTCACAGTACATACAGTACTGTACAGTGCATAATATCTAAATGTGCTCCGTTTTTAACTAAAGATTCGTGCAACTTCTACTCCTCATTATGGCACATTTTTTTGAGGAAAGGTTGTGGAATGTTTTGGATTACCCCAGTTTTAAATGGACAGAAGCCATTAAAAATGGATCACTTGATGGATGGATGGATGGATGGATGTCAGATAGTTTAAAGTATAGTAAAAGGACAGGACAATCATAATGAGCAATAACATGGTCTGAGAGGATTAGTGTTAGTTAGGGAATGTAATAAATGAAATGCAGTACAGTCTCCATAGTGTCAGATTTTATCAACAAACTCCCTTTTGTTATACAACTAAAACATATGTAACTATATAAACATAACTGTTACTCTGTCAACCAACTTGCTGGCGCTGTGTAATACTGAGAACTTTGTGTGAGCTGATGGTTGTTTGCAGCAAGAAACTTAGTGCTACCCCAGATGGATGGTGATGCAAAATTTGGTGTTACAGGGTGGGGGTAGTGAAGAGAAACTTTGTGGGACTGGGGGATCGAAAACCTTTAATTAGTTTTACACGGCAACTGTACAGCCCTTTACAAGATCTTTTTACATTTACATAGAGTTATTGCAAGGCTACTGTGCAGCCCCTCAACACATTTAAAGTCTAATAAAATGTCACTTTGAAACTTTGAGACTTCTTTGAACCAGAATCTTTCGTTTTGTGATTTAAATATGCATCTTGACAACATGGATGAGCTGAAGTAGATAATTATTGAATTAGAATTAGCCTCTAGATTTAGGGCTTATAGTTTTATGAATATAGTTTGACTTTACTGTCCCAAGTTACAGCTGCTCCTTTCATTTATGAGACTTGCCTACTGGTAGCAAGGCCTACCTGGATGAGCATCCAACTGAATTGGCTGAGATGGAAGTAGTGGGAGAACAGACCCAGTGCGGAGCAGCTTTCAGCAGAGAGAAACTGGCCCCGGAAAGCAGACACCAAGTAACAGACCTGCAATAGAAGTGTGCCAAATCAGCAAAGGCCTAATATAGCATTTGCTTATAATATTAACCATGATGTTAGAAAGCAGGGATGACTGATGGTGCTGAGGCTAAATCATAACCTGGAAAAGCTATGTAGAAAATCCCATAGCACTAGAGAGTGCTTCCCCCTTCCACATGGTGTAAAATACTGTGATAGATGAGCCTGAGAAAGTGAATCCTAAACAGCCTAAGGGAGGACACGATGGTGTCCATTTCAGAACGCCAGGATTTGTTGCTTATAATCCTTCTAATGAAATCCCACAAGTAATTTTTTGCTTTAATATAATGTCATACAGTGAGTTATATATACAGAGATATGCATATATTGTTAGTCAAAGTTTTTTCCAAAAGAAGTACGGAATAGTGATTAATGTAGGACAAATATAAAATGACAAGAAACACCTATGCAATGAAACAAACAACAGGCTAAATCTTGGACTCATGAAAAAAAGACACCTTTTATAAATGAACTACAGATGAACAAATTCTAGGTATTCTGGAGAAGTACCCTTATATGATCTGCACTGGTTGGATGTGTAGATGTGACCTTTCTGTCCATCTCCAACTTTTCTCCATCTTTTTTCTTCCTGAAATACTTTAAAAATTGTATTTCCTACACTCACGCTGCACTCACTCACATGATCAACACTTCACTCATGACTGACACATTCCTCATGACATTTAAGCCGGCTCAAGCTACTCCACTATTTAAGAAATCCTT
This sequence comes from Gymnarchus niloticus, assembly GCA_009936485.2. NCBI lineage: Eukaryota > Metazoa > Chordata > Actinopteri > Osteoglossiformes > Gymnarchidae > Gymnarchus > Gymnarchus niloticus. The sequence goes on from JAACJT020000034.1 coordinate 18,110,119, forward strand.
ACTTGATCTATCACAAGTAGAAAATTACAGAGCTGTCTCTCTTCTCTCCTTTTCCTCCAAAACTGGTTTCTATGCTGTCCTCACTCAGGTCTCCAATTTCCTCTCACAGGATAACCTCCTGGACCCTCACCAGTCTGGCTTCAGGGCTGGGCATTCCACCAAGATCACCCTCCTGACTGCTGTAGATTCTCTACAAGCTACAAGAGTTGCATCTCGGTCATCGAGCTCCATCTTCATCCTCCTATACCTTTCTTCAACTTTTAACACAGTGAACAACCAGATTGTGCTGTCTACCAAATCCAACTTTGGCATCACAAGTACTGCTCTGAAATGATTTGATTCTTATCTATCAGGCAGGTCATTCTAAATGTCTTGGGCTATCAAGGTTTCAAAGTCACATCTGGTAACAGCTAGTGTGCCTCAAGGATCAACCCTTGGTCTCCTTCTCTTCATTCTTACACTACCTCTCTCAGTCCAATTATCCAGTTGCATGGCTTCTCCTACCACTACCATGCTAATGACGTGCAGCTTTAATTGACCTTCCCTCCAGCTGATGCCACAATCTCAGCTTGGATACCTTGCTGATATTGCTACCAGGATTGAAGTATCATCACTTGCAGTTGAATGTCTCAAAGACAGGCTACTTATTTTCCCTGCTTACCCTACAGTTCTGCTGAGGTGAATGTGTGGAGTTACAAATAAAGACAGAATAAGAATTGAAAGAATCAAAGGTACAGAAAAAGTAGGAGACATATCTAAGAAAGTGGAGGTAAAGTAGGTTGAAGTGATTTGAAGTGAGTGATGGCAATGGAAGTACAGGGGAAGAGAAAGAGTGGGAATTTGAAGCAGAGGTAGATGGATGGAGTAAGGGATGTAAGATGTATGGAGGAAGCTGATTATACATTTCAATCCTACATAGAGATGGGAAAAGATGTAGAAAAAGAAGACTATCTGGCAGTTCATCATGACATTATCATGCAACTTGTGATAATGTTGTCTCCATCAAGGCCTGTCATGGATAGATAATGACATGCTCCTGTAGGTTTGCTCTATATAACATCAGGAAGATCAGATCAGATTTGTCATAATATGCAACTGAGCTACCTGTTCAAACAACTGTCATGCCATAGACTGCTGTAATGCCAGAATGGCTGGGCTGATGAACCAGTCCAGATTATTCAAAATACAGCAGTACATCTGGTATTCAGCTACCAAAAATGCTCTCATGTTATGCCTCTCAGTCTTTTTTCAGTGGCTCCCCATATGTACTTTCATTAAGCTTTAAGTTTCTGATGCTGGCCATCAGAACCATCAACAGAGTGACATCTACCTGCATTGAGTTCCTCCTTAAAACCTATACTCTGTCCTGTCCTCTTTGTCTATCAAGCCAAAGCTGCCTGATAATGTCTACTCTACATGAGAGATTTCTTTGTTGACAATTCTTGTGTGTGGTCCATTGATGATGGAATGAGCTGCCCATGTACATCTGGGCAGCAAATTTCCTGTTGACTTTCAAGAAATGCCTCAAGACTCATTTCTTCCAGAAACATCTCTAACTGATCCAATGATTGACCTATCCAATCATCAACTTCTCCTTTGCATGTTCTTCTCTCTAAACTTCTTGTTGTAACATACTAGGACTTCTTGTGGGTTTACCTTGCTATGAAGATGTTGTATACCTCTCGTTCCAGTGCTAACCTGCACTCTGTTATTTATATATGAAATATTTGGGCCCAACGGCTGTGTATTTGTAAGATGCAAAGATGCAGAGATGGCAAGTGCAGTTTTGAATGTGTGGTTACCACTCATTGTCTGTAGTTGTTTTACTGATAATAAAATTGGGCTTTATCAAATCCATGGTAATCTCAACTAGCGTGGCTATCATAGTTCAAAAGCATTTCAAAAGTATTTAATCAGGTTTATGTCAAAATCTTCAGTAAGTTCATGAGTCAAAACACACCCCCGTGGTGATGAAAAGTTAAAGACAAATTAAACAATTTCCCTGGCCAACCTAGGCTATGAACCTCAATTCGACATGACTTATGGGCTGAACTGAACCGAGGAGTCAAACAAAGCAACTGCATATTAAGATTTTCAACATAATAAATGTACTTGTCTGTTGAATCCAATTTGTCATGAATGAATATGAGCTATGACAGTGTACTCTGCAGCTCAAACATGGAAACTACCAAAGCAAAAACATTTTGCCTTAAAAGGCAGGTCTTGGTATTCAGCCCATCTTGATTTTTAACATAACAGGACACCAAAGTCTTTTTTATGTGTTTATGCCACTTTTAAAAGTCACTGATTAATACTATTTTTGTAATATGCAGTATCTATATGGGTCACTGAGAAAAAAGTTAACTATTCAGTTGACCACAGATATATATATAGGCATCCTCCAGCTGCTGAAATGTCAGATTCTGCGCAACCATTATTTGGTAAACGGAACAATGTCAAGGCCAAGGGCAGTGTGTGGCCTGGCCATCATAAACAAGCTGTAAAAACATCCCACCCACAGTCCATGTTGTCCTCAGCCATTCTAGGCAACAACTTGTCATCCGGTGAGCCCTGCCAGTATGCAGGCCTATCCAGTTGTTTTTACTTTTCTTTTTGCTGAACACAACAGAAGCCAAATCTGGACAAGGCTTTTAACAAAAACAAAAAGACATGAATACACATAAAGATGGTGGAATGCTGTTTAGTTTAAATCATCCACAGTTGTAAAATTTGCACTGGTTTAGAGAGTAAGGAGGAAAACTTTACACTGTTCTTTTTTCACCCTTTTGCTTAAAATGGGGCAAAATGATTGGGGGGAAAGTTTTTGGCTGTCTCAGGAGGAAAAGTCAAGTGAACACATACGCTGGTCTCATTCTTGGAAAAATCAGTGTGTGCTATTTTGGCCCCACCAACCCTAAAACCCCTGGTTGATATCCCAAGCCCAGCAATCCTCATTATCTTCATGTGCGGCCTCAAACTCAACTCTGTGTTGTTGTGTGAGGTGCTTTCCCCTTTTCCTTTCCCTCCTCTGCCAGATTTTGATATAATATGATTCTTTTCACTGCTTCAACCTTAGTCACTATAACAGTGCAGTGTAGCACCAGGGGAGGAGTTGGCCAGCACTTCCCCAATATGGCTGAACATAGCCTAAACATGGTCTTGCCTCCCCCTCCTGAGGTGTCAAAAGGTTTGCTAAACCTCTAGTCTCTCTCCATGGCCTCTCCTTTAACTTCTTACCCTGGACCTAAAGATGCACAAGGCAGCATAGGGCACAAGACTGAGGTACATCCTGGATGTGATGCCAGTCTATTGCAGGACATATTAACACAATCATAATTTATGGGCAACTGAAACATGACAAGTAGCTTAAATCCATGTCTTCAGACTTGGGAAAGAAACCAGAGTAGCTGGAGGAAATCCACATGAACTTAGCAGAACATGAGAACTACACACACAGACAAAGCAGAGTTGATTATTATTATTATTATTATTATTATTATTACTATGTAAAGCAGGACAGTTGTGCTTCAAAGGGCACTATGTAGCATTAAAATTAATTTAATTTTTTTGAAGAAAATGAACAGTCAAATAGCAACCAAATAAAGCAACCAACCTTTCTGTCTTATTACAGACTCCTTGCACAAGGCTCTTAGGCAGGCTGCAAATGTTTTTTAACACCATGTAGGACAAGGGGATTTTAATATAAATATTTCAATTGTATACAGTGATCTTCTTTTGTTCCTGAATCTCCTCCAAAAAGCAAATCATGTGGCTGCACTGAACACACACAGCGCACAGACAGGATCAAGAGGTTTAGTTACTGTTTAGCTAAGCATTAGGACGGCTAAGACACATGATCTAAGTGATTATGAATTTGGGGTGATTCTTGGCACCATACATGGTGCTCCAAGCAGCTCAGAAACAAGCACCCTCCTGGGATTTTGACACACTAAAGTATCTAGAATTTACAGCGAATGCTGTGATGAACAAAAACATTCAGTAAATAATATTTCTGTGGCCAAAACCCTATGTTAATAAGAATGACCAAAGGAGAATGTACAGACTCATAAAAATATAAAATGAAAGCCGTATGTGCTAAATTAACAGCTCGGCACAAAGGTGGTGTGTAGAATCTCATCTATGAACCCACAACTCATATATCTTTGAAGCAGTTATGGACATAAAGTGGATCCCCCGGTACTACGCAGTCAATTCTGCAGTCCAATACAACACAGGAAATTTGTTTTATTAAAAATTATCTGACTATATGTTAGATAACGTCGCAAAATATGTATTTTGTAACTAACCAAAATATTGACAAACAATTCACACAATAAGCAAATATATCTCAATGACTAGGAATACAATGTTTGCAGACAATTTCCTATTGAATCAAATCTATTAAGTATGCCTTGCATAAATTATTTTGTTTAGGATGAAGCTAGCTCTGATGCCAGACAAAATGGATTACATCATTGGGAATGAAGGTGTTTGCCAGACATTCTGCAGTCCAGAGCTTTAAAGGAGTCTGACTAATATCAAATATCCCTGCTCCATCTCCTTTCATTAACAGCTACCGCTCTGAATTAGACCCAGCTTTGGCAGCATCACGAAGGTTTTTCCTGGGTTACCATTTCTTATTCAGTGGGACCCAGTTTGAGCTACAGATGGGCCCTGTGCCCCATCGCACACCTTCACTCACAGGATTCACAGTTACAGGCTTTCACAGAAACACCTGTCTCATGCAAATTCTCCAAAGAAATATCTTATGCTTGGGTCAATATTTATACAATTAGATTACGAGTATTTCTTTTGCAGATTTACTGTGTTTTCCATTTTTTACGCATTGTGGCTATATCTATGTAGAGCAGGTCTGGATATCTGCATCCATGTACATGAGACATGCTTGATGGCAGGCTGTCAAGGGCCATGGGGTCGAATGATCGAGGGCTATGAGCAAGGGTTAGTGGGGCACTACGGGAGAAAGGACAGCTCTACCCGGTAAGGGTTTGACCAGTAGCACACTTCCCTAGAACATGCAAAGAAAAAAAATCAGTCTACTTTCTCATGTATAAAGATAATTAAGGCCTCCTGAGCATGACCCCATTGTTTCGAAACAAAAGTAAAGATTTTACAGTCTTAGTAGAATTCAGACACTTTAAAAACATAATAGAGTAATAAATAAAAACATACCATTAATCAGGATTGAGTTCTTTTGTATCCTGTTCCTTACACACACCATTTCATATGTTGTTTTTCTATCATCCCATTAGTTCATATTAACCATTAAAAAACAGCCTTTTATCTGAACAGATACATTTATAGTTAAATATTTAAAATATATGATCGGACCTATAAAATCCATCTTTTTTTCCATCCAATGCAAGAAAGCTGAAGGTACAGGTAAGAATTGGACACAAGTTTTTTAAAGCCATCTCTAAAGGAAAGCACAGGTGCAATAATCCATGCTAAATGCATCAGCGAACATGACCACATATTTGAGGCCCAGTACTGTACTTTGAGCTGTCTTGCCCCGTCTACCTTCAAACATACATTCAGAACAATATCTAGCAAATCTCTGTACCTGCTCTGGCTTATCGAGAAGATTGTAAACACTTATCTGGCCGTGCCATGGCTGTTTATGGCTGTAACCTCCAAGCCTTAGTTGTAGTGTTATTGTAACATATTACACCTATAATCTATGCATTCTTGGAAAAAAACAGCATACTTGTGCATATTAATCAACACACACTTATGCTTGCTTGAACATACATGCATATCCTGATTTTAAATGCAATATATAAGGTTCTCGCTTAGCTTATCACCCTGATACTGTGCCATTTATTTCATTCAAATTTATTACTTGTGGACTTTGTCACCAAATGTTTACCTCCGTGGTTAAGTTAAATGCCTGTTTTGCATTGGGTTACCCCAGCTGAAACAGAGATATTTACTTTGAATACTAAACGGTGCCACAAAGCGCATTAACATACAAGACAACAAGTAATATTAAAAGTCATGTTGGTAAAAAGTTACATCATTTATATAGATCTGTTTTTACAGGTAAAAATTAAGTAGTAAATTCATGTTAAAGGATGATCTCATTATTTAATATATAATTTGACATATAATTTGCTACTTGCTTTATCAAGCACTTTAGAATCCATCTTATAATAAAATCAGCTAAGCTGTTGGTCTTAGATTTAGACTTCCATTATTCTCTGTTAGTAGCATGTAGCTGTTTGACAAAAGCTGACTTGATCTGACAGCATTTGGAGGAATTTGATGAATGAATGGCAATGTAGCTACATTACAACTGATACGATAAAGGCCCAAGTTTGTTTTACCACAACTTCGCAGAGAGAGCAAAAACAAAGATGCTGATATGATAGTTGAACCACCATCTAAGGACTGCTTTGTTGGAGAGTGGAAAGTGATGTTTAAATAGATTTGATTCTCTGAGACTTTAAGCATACTGAACCAAAGCAATATCAGAAAAGCACTTGAGGAGTATAACCAGAGAGAATTTATCCGCATCCCGCTATGTGAAGTCTTTTCTGTCGCTATATCGAGAGTTCTATTAGTGTATATACTATGATTTCCAAGTAGTTTAACAATCATTATAAACCTGTATTTTTTTGGTATCTTTTGAAGGTTGCCATTATTTTCAGTAGACAACTGACAGATTGACTAAAAGAATTGGCAAATACAGTAGTTGAATATTATATCAGATGTTGTAAAGAAAAATAATGATTAAAAAATAAACACAGATCTGCTATGGAAGATGCCATTCTTATTTATTACCATGTAAATTGGCACTAGAAATTGACATATTTTTTAAATGTTCATTTCACAAGTAGGTTGTTTGCTTGTTGTTGTTGGAAATGGGCCTTAAGCTTCAGTACACGGTCTGGTTTAAGGCTTCGATGTTAGCAATGGGTAGAGAGTGACCCCTACAGGTGAGGCTGAGACACTCGCTCAAAAAGCGTTTAAAGCTTTGTGACTCCACACAGAAATTTGAGCACTTGTGTGTGTATAAAATCAGGAATTGTATGGTTATGAATAAAATATTGCATTGCACATATAAGGAATGCATAAGAAACCAATTAGTACAATAATATCAACATTGTGGAAAACAGAAGAAAAATAAATGTTATTGATGTGGAATACAAGGATCAAGTGAAAATCATATTCTGAACAGCACACACTGCAACTTAAATGCAATAATATTTAAGCAATAAAACGACACACAGTTTCATATGCAGTTTGTTATTCAGTGGGCAGAAATGTGTTGTTAATATTATTTTGAAGTTTCATCAATGATATGCATGATTGTACAAGAAGTTAAAGGCAATTAGCCTTAGTCATGGCCTATTCCAGTTTAAATTTGGAAGAGTGGTATAATGAATATTTAAGTAAGAAATGGGAATCCGTTTGGAGTTCCCTAAAACGATTTAAGCTAAATCATTTTTCATTGCATTTGAAAGAAATTATATTACATGCACTGTTACGTATAATTTTTAAAATAATACTAATGGAGATCAATGAAATGCTGAATACGTACAAGTCATAAATGGCTGGAATGTTAGCTTGGAGGCCATTCAGGTAATGGTAGGCACAAGGCATGGGAACACCATGGACTCAGTGCTAGCACATTTCAGGGCATTGAGCATACACAATCACACACTATGGTCAATTTTGAGACGGCAATTTACCTAACCATTTTCCAACAGTGGAAAGGAACTCGGATCACCCAGGGGAAAACGGCATGTGAGGAAAACATGAAAGGCACTAAACCACTGAATCACCTCGGAATTAACATTTATTCTTTGCTATTTTCAATCATTATGCTAATTTTAATTCATACAGTACAAAGTATTACAATGTGATGCCTACATTAAAATGGATAACCCAGACCCCTACAGTTGTTAAACCTTAGTGTATCCTTAGCATATTTAAAAATGCAGAGTAGATCAGATAATGGCAAATGTTCCATTGGAAAAGCCTACTACATGTGATCGGCACACCTGAAAACAAACCATGAAACACTTATAATACTAATGCATACTGCTTTCAGCCCTCTGTAATAAGCCAAATTTATGAGCTGAATTCTCACACATCAAAATTCCTCTCAGGTATACAGATAAAGAAAAAGAAATATCAGATTAGATAAGTTAGATAAAGATTCACTTATAGAATATTTTTGGCTTTTATTGATCAAACATCAAAAAAAGTATTCATTCTCAAAATGAATTTATATGCATGCTAATTAACAAAGAATTTAACTTAGCACGAGTGAATCAAGTATTGAATACCAGTTCAAAATTAACTTGTGCCACAAGTGTATGCAGTTCCTGTTTTCCAATCCTTATTAACCATAACTACACTGTCATTAAAAATAGTTCTGTTTTCATTAAACTAATTTTGTATTTTAAGAAATAAAGGTTCAAAATAAGCAAGTAGCCTGCTTATCCCGGACAGTACACGTATATAAAAGAAAAATACAAAGTCTGATCAGGCCAAAGACCTATTCAGATTTCCGCTGATGCAGAACTTATTCTGGAAATGGAGAAAAGTTCAAGGTTGATGACTATCCACTCACAGTCTAATTCAGGTTAGTACTGGGTCAATTTTGGGTTCTGGCAGAAGCCCATGAGTCTAAAAATGAACAGATGGTGACACAGACTCCAGTGGTGTCCTGAAGAGTAAAGGTTAATCCTGGCTATGGTACATAAACATCCATAAACAGTAACAAATAAAAGCATGAACTCTGTGGTCTCCTGCACAATTCATGAGGTCACAGTAAGCCCGTTTTAGGGAACTCCAAACGGATTGCCTGCCATTTTTTCATTTTGTATACTATTTAAAGACTGTAATTAACAATATCAGTATAGTTCACATACATACAATACTTTCATTTTAAATGACTTTAGCACGCACACACATACACACACAATTAAAGGCACAAAGTCACACTCACACAGGCATACCACAAGTACTTAAAAAACATCTGGAAAATAATTTCTCAAGTATCTAAATTTGCCCCTGCTACGGTCAGTCTCAGAGAATATGGGAAGAAAGCTTTGGGCAATGCAATCTTCCTTGATTGTGTGCAAGGTAACCAGTTACAGGACATTCGGTATCATTAATACTGGACTATCAAAAGAATTATATAGTATATAATTACTGAAAACAAATGTTATAAGAAATGTACGAAGAAAAACATATATGTTAGCTATACCACAGCAAATAGCATTAAACAAACATCATGGCAGATATGCTTTGTTTAAAAATACTTAACATAGCACCACTTATCCTGGTCAGTGTCACTGTAAGCCTGAAGTCTATCTTTGGAAGTAGAGGGTGCAATGCCGAGGGACACCACAGACATTCCAGAGTTCACTCCAGGGACATGGCAGTCCGTTGTAGGGCACATATTGATACCATACTAACAGCAATTCAAAGACACTAGTTTGCTTTACCATATAGCCCAGAGGTGTGACAGCTGCAGCGTTAACTACTAAGCCATTAAACCACCCCTCGGCATTGTAATATTCAATATCTGTGGTGTCATACAGGTCCATTCTCGGATGTTTGTTTATGGAATGTGATTGTGCATGAGAATGTACAAGTCTGCATTAGACTGGCATCTCTTCCAGAGTGTACCCTAGCCTTGTTCCTAATGCTGCCTGTTACAGGCTACAGGGTCTCCCATCAACCCTGCCCAGAAGAAGTGGACAACAGATGGATGGATGTGCAGGCATACTCTGGAGTGTTCAGAGGAATCCTGTGCAACATAGAGAGAACATGAGGAACATAAAATCGGTTCTCTAATAGATGACATGTGACCAGTTCCTCTCTGGGTGTGACGCTGCTGGACCACAAGATTGACAGCATTTGCAGATTAACTTTTCTGAATATAGTGGCTGGATGTGTTTTTATATTCTGCTATTTTTGCTTCAAGGGCAAAAAACAACACCTAGTTTAAATCTATTTTCTGTGTCTTTACATGACTCAACAATTTCTAAGTTTTCCATGCCACAAGTAGTATTACTCACACAAAATTAATTTGCATTAAAAAGTTTTTGTAAACTGTTCACAGGAAATGGTGATAGAACCCTGTATCAGAAAAAAGAGAAGACTGTTTTGCAGGACCTACAGGACAACATTAAGCAACACTGAAAAGTTCACTGCAACGCCAATCTCTAGCTTGATTAAACGTAATGCAAGATCGGCTGGTAGACTTACACATTATGAAAATAAGTCTTGCATTTAATCCTGCACTTTCTCCACAAAAATATAAGCATGCAATCACAAATTATCTATAATCATACATGGCAACATTTATGGCTGTTTTGGTTGATCAAAGACCTCAGACACATAGAATACCAGTAATATTCTACTCCAAAGACAAAGATCACCTGATTACAGCGTTCACAGAACAATGCATTTGAACTGAGCAATCTAAGGCCAGTCTAGTGATATTTTAGATTAACCAAATGAACTCAAGTTCAATTAAGGAAACAAAATGGCTACACAAACGATAAGGATAATTAAAAGTGATGTTGAACCTGCAAAAAAAATAAGATCTTAAAAGTATTGTTTTAAACTGTGCTACATTTTTGAGCTATAAATATTGAAAAGAACAACTACTATAGTTATCAGAATACATATCTTGATCCATAGTTTGAAGAAAGATTACATTTTACTACTCTAATATGAGCAGAGGTACTGAGTCCTTGTTTCACTTCAGAATGTATTACAGCCCATCATTGATCTCAGCATTAGATTAATAACACTGATTGCAATATAACACGGCCTCACAACAAAATCATTACTCAGCGGTTCAACGTTTCAGCGTAAGTCTCCACAAGATTACATTCATGGAAAAATTGTGATAAGAAACTTACACACTTCATGATGTAAATGGGAATAAAAAAAAAGATCTCTATAGTAATACTGTCGACAGCAGTAACAGTTTTGTACATTTCATGTCTCAGGTGGTTTAACTTAACACCTGTTTTATATTTATTAGAGTATGTAAGGTGTAGCAAAGCCTGCTCAGGTTACTCAGTATTATTATTACACTGCTTTCAACATAACTAATTACCTTTTGCACAAAAAATTCTCACATCGTGATATTATGTAACAAGAGGAAAGAAAAAATATTCAGTTTATGACGTATGGTATGTCAGGTTGATTCTTCAACATTATTATTGAAACAAAACTTTTGTACAATAGGCAGAGTACAATAGTACAATGATGTAAGGGGCCCCATCTTCAATGTGACAATGTGCCAGTATTATCTAACTTTATACATTTTTGTATAAAAGGACTGGAATGTTTTTATTTATGCTACAAAATGTTCTTTTTTTTCCCATTGAGATTTTAGAGCTCTTCATCATACCATCTAACCAATCATATTGTTCTTTCACCACTCTTTCATTGACAATGCTGGACTCACTCCCCTCTTTGCCTATTATTTGCTGCTGTTTGCATTACTTTTCTTTAGCCATAATGCTAATACTTAAGAACTTACTGCTACTACTTAATGAGCTGAGTTACGGTAATATTTGTGACCGTACGCTTTGTGACCGCGCTCCGTGTTAAAAGCGCTATATAAATAAAATTGAATTAATATTTTGAGAGAGGGAAATAGGTGAGACAATTGTTTCATAGCAATAATGTGATTCTTTTACCACTTCATCTCTTCATTTTTCAAGTAGTCATACAACATTGTCATGGGGTTTCAGAGCATATTTCACATAAATACACCTTTTGTTATCATATAACTAAAGCAGAAATAAATCTAAATCCCATATTATTGATAATATATATTGTATAAGCAAACATGATTTTTCACTGAGTCTTACATTCTATTGTCTGGAGAAGTTGATTGACCTGTCCAGATAAACTGCAGGATAAGTTGTTCACTTATATTGTACTTATTTCTCTGTGGTATCCAGAAACATTATACAACAGTTCTGGTGAAAAAATCTTACTGTCAGCTCTATCCCACTGTGACTGTACACATGGGAATTACTTATTTTTCAGTATTATTAAGATATCAGACTACACTTAAACAGTAATGAATGCCAGCTTAGTGATCACATAAACAGTCCTCTTACCTGAGTTGCAAGGCAGGCCACCATCATGTGGGTGAGGAGTTTGGCAGTAAACATAGAGAATCTGGAGCAGAGCACAGTGGACAAGATGGCCAACACAAACCCTAGAGAAAACAGCACAAGACAAGCCTCAAGATCATTGAAGAGCATGGCATCTTATTGACAATAAAGAATATAAAAACATGGAAAGTTACACAAATCAGAGATAAATGCTATATCTCACCTGAGATACAGATGAAACCCACTGTATAGAAGGCCTCATTGTAGGAGGAGAGAGAACTGGTCTCTGCAAAGGCCGTGTAGACTGAGAAATGTGAGCAAGCACATTCGACGAAGCTCCCACTGTCGTCCAGCACCCGGCAGAACTGGTTATCTGACAGCCAGCTGAGGATGGTAAAGCAGAAGCACTCTTTATACTGAGCTGTACTTTACAGTTACCTCAGCATGATCACATGAACAGTCCTGTATGAAACAATTAACATTCTGTTGATTCTGTTAACTAACACCATTTCAAAAAAGATGAACGTGTCTGGATTCATGACAACCCCATTACTCGGTCTCATGTGAACCTGTACGCAACATGATTATGATAATTTGTTTCTAAATTTATATTAATAGTTTATGTTAACATATTCAACTTGTAACCCTTCAGGTTGAATGTTCTATGCAATAAATAACATTCAATGGAAAAAAGTACTGATGAACTGATGTTTATTGGTAGTTTTGATGTTATCTTGACTGAATGTAAATGTCTAAGGTTTTGAAAAAAATAAATGGAAATAAGGAAATAATAATCAGCAACATGTTGGCAAATCAATAAATAATAAAAAGAAACCTCTATGAGATTTCACATCCATCCATCCATCCATCTATCCATCCATTATACACTTTTTCTGGACAGGGTCGAGGGGTGGACTGGAGCCTACCCCAGGCAACACAGGGCACAAGGCTAGGGGACACCCTGGAAGTCCATTGAAGACACATGCACACACATACATACAATGATACTCTATGGGCAAACACCCCAGAATGTACCTGTATGACACCACATATTAATGAATATTGTAATGCAAAGGGGTGGTTTAATAGCTTAGTAGTTAACACTGTAACCCTCACACCTATGGTAAAGTGGTAAAGTGAACTGGCGTGATAAATGGGTGTAATCAACTATAGTACTGGATGACTTGGATTTATCGTAAAATCGCTTGTAAACTGGACCTATAAGATTAAATCATAGGAGGCTACAAGACAGATAATGTGATCTGTAAGACGTTCCATTATTAAAAAGGGTAAATTATAATGTGAGCAACTTCATGTGATAATAACTGTATGCAAATCTTGAGATTATTTTAATGTAGCACAACAGGAATACTTTAAAACAATGGTAATGCAATCACTATGTTACAAAAGTAATTGTTAAAAATTTCTTAGAATTCAGTTTTAAGAAACTGATGGACCTGGTAGTGGAATAAGAACAATGAAGCCCGCTACCTTTCTGCAGCCTGGTTCCACAGGAGACACAGAGACTGCTGAGGTCTGATGCGCCGGTCAGGAGCATGGATGCGGTAGACAACTTCATTATCAGGGAGAGTATGAGATTTATGTTTCAAGAGGCTAACGGAAAACACCTGCAGAGAAAAACACAAAAGGTAACACCTACTGCCTCCCATTGCGGATCATCAGCTTAGAATCACCTGTCTGCTATTGATCCTCATACAGAAAGGATACACACATGAATACATTAAAAAAACATTTGAATGAATAGTAATTAACTAGTTTTATTCACACTTTACATGAATTCAGCCATGCATTAAAAACAGTATTATATACTCTTTCCTCTACAAATCATTACATATTAAACTAAATGAAATGAATATACCTTGTCATTCAGTGCCATGGTCCTGCTGTTGGTAAGAAACCAGTGCTCGGTGGTGAATTCTGTGAACTGCACCTTCTGGCAAGCAGATGGAGCAATGCGGTCTAGGGGCAGGTCTGGCACCTTCAACAGAGAAACTGGCAGACGGAAGTAATCACCATTTTTTCCTAAAAAGATGTGCCCATTTATTTGGGTAGGGTACCAGTGGTAGGCCGCGATGGCTATGTATGGACAGCTGTCCCAGATGGTTCTGCCCCTGAAAGAACACAATGCATGCATCTTCTCATAAAAGTAAATAATACATTTGCATTAAGACTGCATTATTTGTTCTAATTTAACTTTAGATTATGAGACATAAATAGATTATTGAAGGATGGATCCAAAAGGCTTTTTCTTTGGAAACCACTATTGCATTTCTTGGCCAAGCAGATATTTTTTTCTTTTAAAGGTATAAGCTAAACTTTTGTACATCTTCTTCATTTTATATTGACTTTTGTAGAGGGACTTAAAGGAACAAGTGCCAGCTTCCTCAGATGTTCCATCTCCACAACTCCCTATAAATATGACTGCTGGTTATACTATATACAAAACTCCCCAGCTGCATTAGCTCTCAGCGGGGCAACACAATCACCCCTTTTCCCTTAATCAAAAATAAATAAATAAATATGGCACAGACTAACATGTGATATTGAGTTTTATGTATAAAATGGAGTTTAAAATGGAGGGCCTGAACTAAAGAACATATTTTTACATTATCAATTTTCACTTTTCTTCTGACAGTTAAATTCCACATTTTCAGTTTTCAATATTTGTATCAGCATTAAATATTACCATTTAAATGACAAAATTGCTAATTCAAGATTAAAAAAAAAATTATAAAGTAAAAAATTAAAAAAATAACTGTGAACCTTGTCATGTTTAATGCCAAAGAACTTTCCACAACTTTGTTCTCCTTTGAAAAACACAATCTTGTATGAACAATTTGTGTTTCAGTACAGTCTGGACTAACCTCTGGCCCTGTGATCCACACTCAACATCAGTGAGGAGCGAGAAGGCGAAGCGTTCCGCCACCTCAACTAACTGACTCACACCACGCGTGTCCAGACGGTTAGGATTGGCCATTGCACACAGGAGGTTGTAGGTTAGCCCCCTACTGCTGTCTGCCAGAGGGCTCCGTTCTGCCTCCTTCATCACCTGAAGAGGGGAGGTGCAATTCCAGTCATAGTACATTCGTGCCAAGCTTGCTGAACACACAAGGGAACATAATTAACATACAGCAATTGTATGATAAAACGTCATTTGCAGATACCTGATATCACTAAATCACATGAACAACGACATGCATTACTGAGGCAAATGTTTAGAAAAACTTTTTCATCCCAGTTACTAGCAATCTCACGGCATCAGTCTGAAATCTGCTAAAAATATCAGGTGCTGAACTAATAACAGCTGATATACCATTTGAAGTGTCGCTTGACACTTCATAAATGCAGTACTGCAGACAGCATGAGCAGTATTCAACTAGAAAAAAAAAATTAAAAATCTGCTTGCAGCTACAGTAATTCATTTCACTCAGAGGACTTTCTGTGTCCCAAACTGTAGCAACCCACGCCTTCTACTTTTTTTTTTTCAAGTTTTAACAATTTTGTTTGTTATGATGCAACAAAAATGGTAATGTTCATTTGACACTGTACTACAGTACCCAACTAAACACTGTCAATGTTAAAATCAACTACAAATTGAAAAGGAAAATGAAAGAAAATGAAAAAAACAGACTGTCACTTACACTAATGACAACTACTTACATAAAAATGAGAAGGGTGACAAATTAGCAGTCTAACATGAAAGGCTTAAAATCCACTGTCATAGAGTATGTCTGCTGTCTCTAATCTAGCCTCCAAAGTCTCCAAAATCTATGTTCAAACCAGCCTTTAAATAGAGCTAAAATATGAGACTCCGCACATCTTGAAATTTATAACTGTATGTCAATCTTGAAAAAGTACATTTGGCTATGCTGAAAAAAAAAAATTGAATGCTATTATACTATACAGCATATGGTATTTGCTTAAACGCTTGCAGAAAAACTATTTTAAAGATTTATATTCATTACATTTATTCACTACTTTTAATACCAGTGCATTGTGAGAACTTGAAAGAAACTTTTTATTAAAATGTGAGGACCTTATTACCATATAAAATCCAGAACAATACTGAATATGTAATAACTCAGAAGCCAAATACTTTAAATAAAATGAGTGAGGAGGAGTACCTATGGGACGGTATTTAGGTTTACAGTCGCATAATGATGTGGTGGTAGGCATTCACCTTGCTCAGTCCATCCAGCACAGCAGTCAGCTGTTCATGGGTGACCTCAGTAGTAACCTTATTAATGAGGCTTTGCAGTACACGGTCAACAATGGTCTCATCCAGTGGTTGCTGCAACTGATCCAGCAGTTGCCAGAGGACCTGTGTTTCAGAATCTGAGACCACAGTCACATTTGCAACTCCAAACTCAGGATGCACTCGAACACCACCTGTGTCCTCTGACAGCAACACCTGGAAGCGCTTTGGCAGTGGATTGGGTGATGCAGAGTCGGGTGTGAGCACGACGCCCAGGACGATGCTTCTTTGCCCTTGTTCAAAAGACAACACTCCCTCTGCCATTTCAAAGTCCAGTCCTGCAACTGCAGGCCAAATTAGAGTGGGACCCACAGCCTCAGCTCTCTGAAGCTCCTGCAGATTCAAATACAGACAGAAATATCAACAACACCCTCACAAGTTGAAAGAAATTTTGCTGGAGTGAAGTGAGCAGCCTCTATTTACAATCTGATATGAAATATGCTGGGAATATAACAAAAAGCAGCTCCACTCAAGAACTTCGGATCAAACACAAGGAAGGGCAAAGGAGGACATAAAGTCAATAGCGAACACATCAGAACAACAGATTCGTTTATAGCTGGTGAAATTTGCTAAATGTATGGACCATACAATGTAATAGCAAAAATTACTTCACAAATGGTTTGGACTGGGTTTTAGACATATTACAATTTGGTGGATAACGTAAATGTGTGGTGATGTATTTACAAGTTAAATGTATCATTTGTGTACACCCTCACCTGGAAATGGTATCGCACAGAGATGGTAGAGGTAACGCTACCATCCCGATACACCTGCAGACTGAGCTGGGTGGCTTTCTTGTGGACGACTGGCAATCGAGAGCCCAAAGCAAAGTACACCAAACCCCGAGGATCATCGCTCTCCAAAACAGTTATGTTTGCAAAGCGAGCACTCTCGTTGATGGCTGCCCCCTGGCCCACTTGGTAAATCTCCACAAGGAACCAGGACTGAAACTCTGGCTCCTAAATGTACAGGTTAAAAGAAGCAACAGGCTTACACTGGTAACAGCTAGCACTGAAATACTAGCAGCCACTCATCATCTTAATTTTATACCAGTTTATAATAAAAGATACAGACCACAATAAGTGTGATAAGACTGATATGAAAAACGATTATTCACATAATGAATAATTACAGAAAAAAGTGTATGTATAAATGCATCAATGAGGACATCTGACCACAAAGCAGGAGCCCCCTTGGCTGAGGAGGGCTGACTTAATCCATTCACAGGTATCTCCTTCTAACCAACTGCTGATGTTAATTTTTGTACAAATTTTGTTTTTGTATTCTTATAATAAACTTCTATAACAGGGAGCACTGACTTGAGCCCCAGATGAGATCAGACGTACCTGGTCATAACAGATCTCTAGCGTAAAAGCACACAGCACCTCTCCCTTTTTGCATAATACACTTCCTGATGTGTGGAGCAGCTCCTTTGTCAGATTGATGCCAGCTTTTATTAAAGAAGGAACACTGGTATCGAAAGTTGCACGCCAAAGTATGGCAACATCTTCAAAGGCCCTACAAAAATACAAGTTGTCATGCATTCCATAGGATATATGGATTTGAAATATTGTTTAACACCATCCTCTTTAATTATTCTGTAGGCAATACCCAAATACCTATTCTTTTGTCTTTGGAGCACAAGTACAGTGGTTCTGTTTTCAGAGTCTTCATCCATAACAAGCCCTCTCTGTGAGGCAACACTGAAACCCACAATGCCATTCTGAAAATCACTGCCTGAAACAGAGATCATTTCTATGATTAAAACTCCAATGTGGACACATATGTCATTCAATCATATCAATGAGAATCATACTAACTATACCTCCCCGTGTTGAGTCCATTAAACTTTGTTTCAGAATAATGACCTTGGTTGTAACTCAATATAAGGTACTCATTCAGCACCCTAAATACATTTTGATTGTGAATTCACAATTTTTAAAGGAACTTCAACTGCTTTTTTGTATTAGTAAAAGCCTTATTTATGGACACTGAGAAGGGATGAACAATCATTTAAAACTTACCTTGTATGACAATTCTGGTGTAAGAGGTGAATCCGTGGTCATCGGCATCCCTAATTATCTCTGCCCCTCCTGTGGGGTCAGTGAGGTACACAAAGAAGACCTCCTGCCCTTCTGGCTCAAGGTCATCCAGAATGTGCAAGATGACCTCTGCCATCTCTTGGCCATCCTGCAGCGACACCACAGTGGACTGCAGCTGGAAGTCCTCTCCTTCTACAGCCCATGTGGCATTTGAGTCTGGAACAAAGGGTGTTCCATTCAACCCATCTTCCAAACCATTGCCTCCATAGGCTCTGATAGTGACCATTATGGCTCCTGTAGCACCAGCTGTCCTTCTCACCCTCAGTGCTATCCTCTGCTGCTCTGTACCATTGGTGCTGTCTTCTGACACATGCAGGACTGTTGGCCCAATGCTGAGAAGACCATTGGCCATGTCATTGGCCAGAATGGTGACAGAGGCGTTACTAAACCCAGGAAATATCCTGGGCTGGGCCTGTACTGAAGGACTGCTATTCAGGACTTGGGCACTGGTCAGGTTCACATAAAAAGTCTCATTAGTTTCTGACATCTGATCATCCAGAATAGATAGATGAATGGCAGCACTTGTCTGATGGGGAAAGAAGATCAACTCCCCATTTTGCACTGAGACAAAGTCCTCCCCTCCTTTGGCACTGCCATCCCACGTTTCGTAGGTCAGTTGGGTGTGGTTACTACGGAAGCCAAACAGGCGTTGCACATAAAGGGTGATGGTTTGCACATCTTCCTCAACGACTAGCTGCCGGGATTCTGAGGAGAACCGGAATACACCCAGAGGCTCAACCTCGGCCAAAGTGAAGCCAGTCCTGCAATGAGTAGTGATAAGGGTAAACGTCAAAGGTCACTATACATTATTCTTTCATAGGAAGTCTATTTGATCAAAAGAGCAGATTAAAAAAAAAAAAAACATGCACAGCAGCACAATGCCAAATACAGATCAGACAACTGGCCAAATGAGGAGAAAATAGCAAAACTGAATGACAGAAAGGTGTGAAATATCAAATTTTCTCCATTCATGCTTCTTAGTTATCCACCCACTCACCATCTAAGCACTCACTCTGGTCAGGGTCATGAGAGCCCAGGAGCCCATCCTTGGCAGCACAAGGTGGGAATAAATCCTGGACAGGATGCCAGTCGATCGTAGGGCACATACACACTTACAGACAATCATACACTATGGACAATTTATAGATGCCAATTAGCCTACCTGCATGTCTTAGGACTGCAGGAGGAAACCGGAGTACCCAGGGGAAACCCGTTAGACATAGGGAGAACATACAAACTTCATACCTATAGAGTGAAGGTGGGATTGGAACCCCCAACCCTGGAGGTGTGAGGAAACAGTGCCAACCAATGAGCCACCGTGCCCCCCGTTACTAATTTATTTACTTGTACGTTAGTTTTGCATGAATACCCCTTTGTGTCTTTACTATTTTAGGTCCAAAATTTTAAGCTGTTACCTGAGTCGAGCTCCTCCAGGAATGTTAGCATGTACTGCAGTGATGTATACAGCATAGGCCGCAAGATCAGATGCATTTAATGCTGTGGTAAGAGACAGCACCCTGCTTCTCTCTCCATCAACCAGTCTAAATGTGCCTGCATGCAGAAGAAAATGGAAAAAGCACTTTCCTATACTATTTAGGAGATATCAAAACTGCAGAGAAAATGAAGAAAATACTGAATTAGCTAAAAATCTTTCACCTGAATTTGGTATGATAAGACCTAGCTGTAAACTGGGAGGGCCCTGACCAGGTGGGTATCCAGATCTCCATTCTACATCCACATCCCCATAGAGTCCACTCCTGGACAATAGTGCGTCACAGTGGCCAGTCTCAAAATCTGAGATCTGTAGAACAACTGATTCAAACCCAACCTACAACCATGTGAATGAAAATGAAAACATATATATGAGAATCTTTTGTTTTTTCAATTCCACTAGTCTTAATCATCTGGATAAACTGATCTAACATTATAACAAAAAGGCTCCTCAAAGAAAACACATTAATTAATAAATATTTTAAAATATTTTTATGCAAAATGATTACAATATAGAGAAACATTGGGTTAGCAAATATTCCGTCTGTAATGATATACTGTATTATATAGGGAAAGTAGACCTGAGGAACACTTGTATTTTTGCACCATCTTGTGGCAGCCTTTCACTGTTTCACTGACCTCAGAATTGGCAGCTTCTTCATGAACAGTCACTACGACTCTCTGTGACTCCTGTAGTATCCGAGGCGCAGAGCTAAATACTGGCCCGATGAGGTGCACATCCATTAGCTCGATGGTGAATTTAAAGCCAACAGCTAGGAATGCCTTTAAAGAAATTGTGGCATTGTACTTACAAAGACATCACAAGTAAAATAAATAAAAACAGGCACTGTTCCACATTTAACTATCCTTCCATCTTCGAAACTTCTTATCCATAAGTGTCGGAGGGAAACTTGAGCCAATCCCAGCTGACTTTGGGCGAAAGGCAGGGTACACCCTGGGCAGGTCACCAATCCACCGCAGGGCCAACACAGAGACAAACACCCATACACACTCACACCTATGGGCAATTTAGAGTAGCCATTTGACCTATCCTGCATGTCTTTGGAATGTGGGAGGAAACCGGAGTACCTGGCAAAAACCCATGCAGGCACAGAGAGAATATGCAGACCCCACACAGAAAGGCCCCTATCAGTGGCAAGGACCGAACCCAGAACCTTCTCGCTATGAGGCAGACATGCTAACCACTCAGACACCGTGCCACCCATCCGCATTTAACTAGTTATGCAAAATCCATAGCAATTAGTAAGAAATAAAAAAAATACCCCTAGGAAAAAAAAATAAAATGTCATATTTTTGCCAAGAATTACTGACTCAGTAGGGTTTCTGCATAGTTTTGTTAGTCACAGTATTGCACATTTACTCACCTGGGTATGAACTGGTACTGTGGTCCAAGCAAATTTTGCTGCATCCTTCACAAGGAGGCTTCCTAGGATTGCATCCATGTGGGGCCCCTGAGCTGGCATATTACCAGTAATCTTATACTCCACTGTGACATTGCCAAATGTTCCACCATGCCGTGTGATATTCAAAGAGATATACCGAGTATAGTTTGTTGGATTGACCTCCATGGACTGATATGCTGGGTATAAGGCAAAGATGCCATGGGGCTCATCATTGGCTCTGACCATGATCTGGGTAGTGCTCCTCTTGATGTCAAGCTCAGCCCCGCCAATGACAGAACTCAACTGTACAGTGTACATCTCGTCTAACTCAGGTACACTGTCTGGCAACAGGCTGAGTATTATTTCAGCTAATCTCTCACCCTCCCGAATTATTACAGAACCTCTAAATAAATAGAAGTCACCAGCGGTGTCAGAATCACTTACGATCTCCCAAAAAACCTAAGAAAACAAGGGATAAAAAAGTCAGCAAACATTTTACAACTCTCCCAAAAAGAAAAGCTTTCATTCTAGAGAAAAGGAAATAAGATTGAAGCTTTTCATTAAATGGTACCCAAAGGAAAAAAGGTCAGCTAAGAAATGTTTTCTGTCAGCATATTTTGAGAAAACCACGTAACACGCATGCTCTGGAATCCAAGGTTATATGCTGCTAGAACAATTCAACCTTTAAAATGTGATTTGTTTAAATTAAATCTAATTTAAATTGAATCTAAATTCCTTTCAATAGGTGTTAATTTAATTAAGGCATTGTGGTTACCATTCCTTAACCTGCCTTTTTGATAATCTGCTAAAGTGCTGCAATAAAGGTATTGTAATACAGCCACTAATGGTTATGCACATACTGTGATATTGCCCATGACTCCCTCACTACGCATGATCAAAAGGGAAATGTTCAAAGGTCTTTCGGCATCACTGGGTTCATTGTAGGTTCGCTCAGTGAGGGCCTCGGCAGTAAAATGCACGATGCCATTTGGGTCTCCAAACTTCTCTATCTGGAACAGAGAGAAAAATGGCGACCCAGGTCATTATGCCCACGCGCCATACAGAAACAATCCCAAAAGGATGCTGTCTATCATTAATAGAGAGTAGTGCATAAGTAATAAAAGCAAAGACAGTCATCATTTTTACTTTTGTAAATGTTTTAATTTGTCTAATTTTTTTTCAATAGTTATCAGAGTAAAAATGTGTTGAGATCAATGAATACTATGATTGAACATTTTTTCTGCATCTTTGAAAAATATGTAAATTGTGAAATGATTTGTATAAAAAAATAAACTCTTGCTGATACTTCCAAAAAATCTGACATGGTAGAGACTCACTGTAAGTGTTATGCTTCCTTTTTGGGGGTCAATGTCTGAATCCCCAGATGACAGGCTGAGCATGATAATAAAAGTCTCTGTGACTTCCACTTCCTCATGGGGCAAAATCTGCAATTCCAATACGCGAACTCCACCTTCCCCATCTCGGAAATGGAATGATCCATTCACAGGTTCCCCAAAGTCTGTGTTAATTGGTGGCAAAACCTCATTTGAATTGGGACCGAGAATCTTCCAGTTTATCTGAGGAGAAGTAATCACAGACAATGTTAATGTTAAAATTCCACAATGTAATGAGAATAAACAACTTAACTTAAAACTATTTTGTTAGTCTATTCTGTAATTGTAAATATGTAATTTTCTTACAGTGTCGTGCAAACAGCCTAAAAATTCTAAGCTGTCATGGCCATATCAAGCCAAGCATCCATCCTACTACACCGGGTCCATTCCTGCTTCAACTCAAACAGTGTCACTCTGATTGATGGCAGGTGTATACTAACCACTACTTAACATGAGACTGAATGTAACTGATTGATTTAGAACACAGCCACATCCTCCGTTATAAGAGGGTGTGCACACCGATGCAACTAGGTTATTGTAAGTTTTTAATTTTTTTTCCTAAAAGGTTTCTATTTTTTTTTACCAAGCTTATTTGTATAGGTTGCACTTTCAAACTGAAGGTAGCATCAATTCTGACATGATTTATCTTGGTTGAATTTTTTTTACACCTCAAAAACCCGCCATTTTAACAGCAGTGTGTAGAGTTTTATATCCACTGTAGAACTCAAACCATTGCCTTGGCATTCATAAATAATATTTAATGCAATAATATAACATTTGCTAGACTTTCTTAATATTATTTTTCATATACAAATGGTGAAATCATAGTCATTTATCCATTTTCCATAACTTCATCCACGTGCAGGGAAGTGGTGAGTCTGCAGTGTATCCAAGGAAGCACAGTGCAAACCTCGTAACAGATTCCTGTTCGTCACAAAAACAGTCTGCAAGCAATTTACGGACACCAATCCATTTTAACTCCATGGTTCTGGACAGTACCTACAAACCACACACACTAACACAGGGTATAAATTATACGCAATAGGTATGATGGCACGATGCCTCCCACTGCGTCATCCTATTTTTATCCATTTTGTATTAAAAAAAACAAATACAAGATCGCTGGATAATGTTCTCACTGAAGTTGACTTTAATATAAATAACTTACTGTGGTTTCCCCTACCAGTCCTCCAGTCCTCTCCAGCATTAGTGTGAGGCTTAATGTGCTGTTGGGATTTTGTATGGTGAACATGCTGTGGTTGAGGAAATGAACCACTCCATTTGGAGAGTCACTTTTAGCAATGGTTATCTGTGCTACCAGATGCCTTCCAAGTACGGCTCCCCCTGTAGCTCCTAAAAGGTGGATTTCAAACATCTCACTATATTCCCTGCAGAGAAAAATGAGTGTATTTATATTTTTACAGGATTTCCGGTGTTTTGTCAACCTTTTCACAAGTCATCAGCACTATGCCAACAACAACGGACCTAACCAGGGCATCAACCACTTACACCCCTCATACCTTTCAAGATCATCAATAATAGAAACATTTATATAGGTTTGGTTCTGTCCATGGTTGAATGTGACAGAACCATTGGGGAGGATGAAGTCAATATTAGTTAGTGCAGTGAAGCTGTGAGTGATGTACTCTGCCATGATTAGACCATAGGCACTTCTTCTTCTCAACACAGGAATGAAGATCACACCCGCGTCTTCCTCCACTGTAAGGTAAAAAATGCAGAAACACAGCACAGACTCTAGGAATTTTGATTCCCTGTATAAGAGCGGATGTGTATTATATAGGACTGTGGGACTCACCAGTTATATTGATGTAGTCTATGTGAAACTCCACAATGCCTGCTTCATTGTCATTTTTATTAATGACTATCATAATGGATGAGATGTTACTTATGGCTGGAGGCTGATCAGGCTGGAGCCCCTGCTCCCTCACTGCGAAGTCCCAGTTACTAAACATAGACCAGTCAAGAAAATCATGGAATCATTGTTCATTATTGGCTCAGGAATCTAGTTATCACTCGATAGGTTAGGTCCACCCCACCTTACCTGTAATTAAGAAGCTCCACTTGGGTGATGTTGACATAAAAGACCTCTGGTCCCTCTGGGAGATCATCATCCAGAATTTCAAGGGATACCGTCTGCAGAGTTACACCTGGGCCAAATAGCAGGTGCCCTGCTTTTGGGACAAAGTCCAAACCACCGATAGCTGTATTGCTGACAGTCTGATAGGATAGCAGCACACTCTTAAATGTCCCTCTGGAGCGTACCATTGTAACATTCACCTGAGAAAAAAAGTATTTTTAACAGCATATTTTGTGGGTTTTTTTTTGGTCATCTCAGGTCTTTTGAAAAACAAGTATTTTGTAGATTGCAGTATTTTATTATACCAGAAATAGACCGATACTTTTAGGATGATTTCTTATGTGACCCCTTTTAGATGCTTACTATCATTTCTTCTTCTGAGGTGTGCAGAAGTTCCTGGCTAAAGGAGAAGAGACCATATGGGAGATCACTGGCTGCCACAGTAAGGTTTGCCTCTCTGCCAGTGGGGCTTATCTCAGCCCCTGCACTGACTGCACTCAAGATCAGCCGGTAGACACGTCGCTCTTCAGGCACATCATCAGCTAGGACCTACAACAAAAGTTCCCTTAAACTTTAAGTAATATTTGGTCAGACTGCTGCAAGTCACACGGAAAAACTTTGCAAAGGTACATTTTTTTTTTCGCAAAGATCTCTTACCAGTCGGAGGCTTCAAAATGGTATGCATAGCTACACAGGTAAGCACTGACTAGTTTCCCCAACTCTGTATTAGAAAAAAAATACCTTCAGCCTGATGGTAGCAGCAGATTGTCCTTCTCCCATTATCACCATCCCTGAGGTCTCTTCAAACTCAGAATCCACAGCAGGAGTGATGTTCCAATAAACCTGGATCTCACTGAAGGTCCCAGGACCTCGCTCAAGGCTAACATGAACATGTATGATTAGAAGTCATACTACATTATGCAGTAAAACAGTGTGTAGCTTGTGTTAATTGTTTGATAATTCACTCAATATAACAGCTTATTGCACATGTAAAAGAAAACATATTACACAATTTTAAGAAAGCATTTTTCATAAGATTCAAAAAGGTAATGATTAATACTGCACAATACACAATCACTTCCCCGTGTCATTTGTAATTTTGCTCTCTTTGGTGTCATTAATTTCCCCATAGTTTCTAATTGTCCATAGTGTGTCACTGACCATGCACGAGTATGTACCCTGTGATAAACTGGCATCATATCCAGGGTCATCTCCTGCCTTTTACTCTATGCTGCTTTAGCAGCTCTCCATGACATTGTACTAAATAAGCAGTTGGAAGAAGACTGGATGGATGAATTTGAAATGTGTAACAATGATCATTATTTATATAAGGTTATACCTGACCAATGCAGTCCCGCTGTAATTGCCCTGTGGCTCTCCAATAAAAACATTCCTAGAAAACTCTGAAATGCTGATAGTTCCAAGAGCTCCACGATCTCCCAGGATCACAATGGTGGCCATACCTGAAAGTGCAGGATACAAAAAGTCCTGAAAATATCACATAATAATTTAAAATCCACAGTGATCGAAAGAGTTCTCACAACAGGGCACAGACCCTTGATGGGATCGACAACCCCCTGTTTCATAGTTGATTGGAGCTTGACTGTGAATGTCTCATCGACCTCAAGGACAGCATCAGCCAGAGCATATATCATCAATGTCTTCATGGACTCAGTCTGGTGAGGGCCAAGAGTAGAGGACATTTTGCATTTAATCAGTGCTAAGCAGTTGCCTCCTGCTTGTAAACCACCTCTCACATTTAATCTCAATAATGAGTACATGGTAACAAGGTTGTGACATGCCTCATTGAACTGTAGAGTGCCATTGAGAGGCTTCAAGTCATCCTGGGCTGTGTCCTCCAGAAACCACAACAGGTGCACTATCCCTCTGCCCCCAGGACTCCGCACCACTGTCAATACCGCTACACTGCCAGGGTCGTCTATAAATTGGGGCTCCATAATTGTCACCTTGGGGAAAGCAAAGCACATTATTGAGCAAGCTGAAAAAATTGTGAGACGTGATGGGAGGATGGGTAACTCTTTATTAATCCAACATGTCTTACAGTATGTTCCTCAAATCCAAACAACCCAAGCGGAGAGTCATTGGGGGCGATGCTGACAGTCACCACAGTTTCATTTCCCAGTCTGGCTCCACCCACCACATGAGTCAACGTCACACTGAATGTCTCCAAAAACTCTATGACACTGTCATCAATAATGGTGATCTCAATAAGGCTCACTCCCTGTTGAGCAAAACAGAATGTGTACCATGTGTGGAGGTCAAACTTACAAGGATATGCATGAAATGAAAACAAGTAAAGCTGCATATATACAGTACTGTGCAAAAGTCTTAGGCAGTTCAAGAAAATGTTTAAGGCCATTTATCTGGGCAGTAATTGTAT
>JAACJT020000034.1:18137508-18154614 GCA_009936485.2 Gymnarchus niloticus
TACATGGGTATGTTGGATATTAACTGTATATTCTGGGGTGAAATGACGAGATGTTTAAAAATATGTAAACTGACACAGTTTGACCAACCTGAAGTCATAGTTTTACACCATCATGAATGTGATTTAAACATAATCGTCATTGTCTGCCTAAGACTTTTGCACAGTACTGTATATAAGTGGATGTACTTAGTCTTGCACCTGCTCATCCTGAAAGGTGACATTTCCTGAAGCAGGTGCAAAATCCTCAAAGCTAGCAATGATGGGCTGAGCTTCCCAGTGCACAAGCACAATTCCTATCCTGCCAGCCAAACGAGAAACAGGCAGTTGCAGCACATTCCCTGGAGGGGGCGCTTCATAAGCTTGGACCACACCAGATATGTCCTATGGAAGAACGCAAATGAACCATAAATGACCTTTTTTACTATACTTATTTAGCCACATCACATGATATGATCTTATTCTATTGTCTAAAACAGCAAAACAGGAATGCATGCTGAGATAAAAATTACCTGTATGTTCAAATGAAATTGCTGATGATGAGATCTGCCTCTGCAAATGTACACTGGCATCACAAATCAAAACTTTCATTTACTCACTCATACACATACTTACCTTGGTGACATTAAACTGGACAACCCCTCTAGGGTCATCATTCTCTTGAATAATGACCTCGGCAACCTCCATGCCTAGTCTTTTCACACTTGGCTGCCCACCCCCAAGAGAGTCTCTGAGAAGCTCCACACTCGTTATATTAACCAGGAATCTCTCAAACAGTTCAGGGAAATCATCCTATGAAGACAGTGACAAAGATTAACCTGTTATAGTCAATCTCAAAGATTCAGCTGCCAATTGCACTTGTTAGCATTTATCAAAAAAAAAAAAATAATGATGTGATGGCAGAATATAGCATCTCTTGATAGAAACACGAGCATGGTAATACACCTCTACCATACACATTCTGTACATAAATTCTGTAAATGACAAAAACAAAACAAATAAGTCATGAAACACTATAAACCACAAGCATTTATACAAAAGTATAGCATTTTCTTAGTGTCACAGTGGTTGTGGTTTGTGAATATTCATTGTCTTCTATCGTAAAAGAACTGGTAAAATTGCTGTCATAAATGCATCTAACAGACAGTTTGGTTTACTGAAGAAGAGAAATTCTGCTATTTCTATGAGGCCCTGAAAACTCACTGGCATAATGGTGATGGTGATGGTGAGGTCAGTCACATTTTCCTTCATTATCACAATCTCCTCCTTTGCTATATAGTCTTCATTTGCAGTGGCCTGGTTTATAGGCAGTTGGGACAGAGGAGGACTAGTTCTGTAGTGAACTGCCACATCCCCAACAAATCCTTGCTCCCTTACAATTTTCAGTGTGAGATCATGTGGCTTACCTGTAGTAGAAAAGCCCATATGTCAAATGTATGTGCATTTTGTGAACTTGCTTATAGATTTATGACATATCAAAATTCATGTAAGTGCCATTTTATTACCTAGAGGCTCTTCTGTGACAATGTACTGGGAGTTAGAATGCCATCCAATTACCCCATAGGGGGAGCCGTTAGGCTGGATAATAATTAGTGCATGGGCCCGCTTTGGGTCTATGACAGCTTCCACTGCTGCATCATCGACCCCTATTGTAGCAACGTCCAGGATGGTGATGGTGACCTTCTCTGCCAGCTCAGGAACATTGTCTGCCAGTACAGTGAGGCTAATTGTGGCCAGAGCTTGGCCTGCTAGGAGTGTCACCTGAGCAAGATACACCAGAAAAGTGTCTTTAACTGCATGAAAAACAGATTTCTTGAACAATGACATCAAAACTGTATACACGCTAGCGTGATATAGGTTCTCACAAAATACATTAAAAGGACCAATGATAATAGTGGAACTTTATTCATAATAACCTAGCAAAAGTGTGTTGCATACATTACAATTTCAGCTTTAGAAGAACCTGGATATTTATCCAAACCATTCAGGCTATGTGTACAGCAGAAGGGTAACTACATCCCCCTCTTGTGACTTAAATTTGCAACCTTTAGTTGCAAATTAGATTTCTTTAGCCATCACTACCTCTTGCTGCAAGTTAAAAAAAAATACCTCTCCAGATGTGGGAAAGATATCCTCCAGGCTTCCATTTGCAGCCCAATACACTATCAGCTTCCCAAAAGATCCTCTCACTCTTTCGATATTGAGGGAGATAAGGTTGTCCTCTTCTATTTCATCAACTTCCTTAAACAAGGAATTCTAAAAAATCCAACTGATTGTCAAAAGAGGGTCAAAGGCAATGAATACACGATTATACCCCCTAGCTGCTAGACACTGAGAAGCATACCTGTGCAAAACCCACGATTCCATGAGGATCGTCATTTGAGGGAATGACAATGGTCACTTGACCATTAAAACCGATTTCCGCCCCGCCTTTGGGATTTTTAAGAATTACATGAAAAGACTCTGTCTCTTCTGGGATGTGGTCATCAATGATATTCACTGCAATGGTCAATTCACTGTCACCAGGCTGGAAATGCAGTTCACCTGAACTAATAAGGAAATAACATATAGTGTGCAATAAATATCATCTGAAAGACAGCAACATAATTTTGATTCATTTATGTAAATCACTGTACCTGGGTATGAAGTCAGACTGGTTAGAAATAGATGCCAACTCATATATAGCTGACTTTGCTTCGTGTACAGTGGCAAAGAGACTTCTTGTGCCATTGAGGTGAAGGACAGGGAGAAAGAGAAATGTTTGAGCTGGTGGAGACTGCAGTATAATGGAGAAGCGGCTGTGGTCAGACCTCCATAAGAAAAGTGCCGAGGTGTTGCTGCCCGCCAGAAAGAGATGACCTGAAAGACAGGTATCTGAATGGTACAACCTTCATGACTACTTTCTTATTGCGCTGTTTTTACAAAATGTGACCAAGAAAAAGGAAATTCAAGTTTAGAACGTCACAATTTTGGGCCATAAAGGTCGTAATATTAGATACTCACTAATTCCGGAGGGTGGAGTGAAACTGTGGGCAGACAACAATCCAGGAAAGTGGATAGACTGGAAATGTTGGAAAAAGACTTGCTGGGAGCCCCACACAAACACATCGCATGTAGAATTCGGTCCTGTAGAGAGACATACATGATGTTTGCAGATTTTTCTCCATAGCTACACATAAACAAGGGTGGGATTCATCATGAAACTCTGTCCCACCCAACCACTGTAAATTACAAACCTTGTGCTGATTATGGTTTTCACTTGAACACCAATTCTGGAAACCTCCAATTGAGAGATTTAGCTTTACGGTTTTAAAACTGGTGCTTGGCTGGTTTCAGAGTTTTAGTTCCTTTTAGCTAAGCCTTAGTTCTAAATTTACAAACTTTAATATTGAAAAGGGAAGTTACTAATTTAGGTATGAACATTACGTTTGCGCTGGGCTCCCGTAAATGCTGAACATGGTAACAGTACAACAGATACATTCAATTAATAACAGAACAAAATATTTAAAACCAAAAGCTGTTATAAAAAGAATGAGCAAGTCATTGTAAAGTGAAAATATTACCATCTCTAACAACAAGCAGATAGATAGCTTCTCCAATGTGAAAGGCCTCCACTTGTTTAGCTGACATGCTAGGGAAAAGAATCTGAGGATTCTGGAATTGTCCGCTGTCCCACTGGTACAGCAGACAGCTGTCACTTTCTTTGCTGATGGTGACAGCCAGATATAATGCATTCCCACGGTAGAACAGAGAAAGACTTAGCACGTCTTGTATCTCCAAGGTCTGATAGAGAACAAATCTGCTTCCACTCCATACAAAAACCTGTGGAGTTATTTGATTGAAAACAAAATGTCTCTCTTATTTTTTAATGCTAACCACAAGCTTGCATTTTCAAATCTGCACGAGCATGAAATCTTTTGTTTTAAAAAGTTAACGTAATATATTCAGTACCTGTTGCATCAATTTTTGACAAAGTCTCAGTAAATTAAACATTAAGCAACAGATATACAACTTTCAAACTTACTTGATTTGAGGCAACTAAATAGTGATTATTTTCCAATAAGAAGTGTTTGATATCAAGACCTTTAGCAATCAGTGTTTGTTCCTGCAAGAAATGATTGCGTTTTTCAGTGATGGGGAATGCATCTTCCTAATGGGGAATAAAATTAATACGAGTGTATGAATAAAACAGTCAAGTTGGTAGAAAAAACTGAAAATCACCAAAGTAAGTTTCAAGTCCGATTGCAATCTGAACAAACTAATGTTATCAGGCTCTCCTCCATGAGTGATCACCACATATGGGGAGCCATTCATAGCAAACCCCATACAGCGTTTTGGGTCCTGAATTCTGAGAGTCTGAAAGAAGGATACAATAAAATGTACATCAGTATTATACAGTATGCCAAGGCACAGACTCATGACTCTCCTACAAGAGCAACAGGTGCTATCTTAAAAACTGCAGTGTGAACGGCAGCAACAGAATTTACCTGCAGTGGAACAAAGACTCCTTGCCACCTGTACAGTGTGGCTATGGTCTGCAAAGAGCTGTTATTTCTTCCCAGTCTCAGGACAAGAGAAACATTACCACTGGGCAGAATACACCAGCTAGAGGTGGAGAACTCATCAAAGGTCTGATAGACAGCAAGAACCAGGACTTCTCCAGCTGAAATTAAAAAAAAAAACAAAAAAAAAAAACGGCTTATCGAAGGGTTGCAACTTTCATTTAAAGGAAGATTATTAGCTAATGCTTTCTGTGCATAGAAAGCTTTAGAACTGATATGTGCGTGAAAGGTTATAATGATTATTCTGTCCTGTAATCTGGGTAAACGTCCAACTCCATAATGTGATCTAGGATCAGTTATTGTGAAGCTGAAAGATAAATGGTCCATTGCTCTTACTCATCCCAAAGGCTGAGTCTGACTGAGATTCCCACTCTACACTGACAGCAGTCTCCAAGCCATTACTGCGGGAAACGGTAAGAAACAATGTTTTGTTCCTCTCCTCCACAGATATGGAGCTTGTCCTACACAAATGGAAAGCATTTCAGTTAAGAATGGGGCACTTAATAGGACTTTTAAAATAAATAAACTGGCAGAACCTTTTTCAAGGTTTTGTTAAGCATACTGTCAGATTTATAATATTAAAAGTTCTGAGAAATTGAAACTGCATGGGCCAGCTAGGGTTGCTTTATACAGTAATGTTAACCCACAACCATCAGAATCATCACTGCTAACAATTTTTAGGCTGAAAGTAGGTTGTTCTAGAAAGGGAACATTCCTAAATGGTCTATATTACATCTGTTATATAAAATAAATATCAGGACACTGACCTATTCTGAATGGGGAAAATCCGAAAGAGACCCAGGGGTGCCTGGTTCTCCAGCACCGTGATGGTTGTCTGTAGAAAGTCCCCAAGGCGTGCCCCTCCCGTGGGGTTGAAGAGAGTCACTGTGAAGGTCTCATTCATCTCTGGCTCCTCATCAAGCACGGCGGAAATGCTAAGTGCCTGAACACAGGACATTTGATAATTCAACCACTCACAGTTAGCCTGTTTTTGGTATCTTGGTCTGACAAAGAACCTGAAATGCACCACTTGTTTATGCTGTGGTTGGTACTTCTGATTTTACTAAACTGTAGCTTGTAATTACCTTAACCCTTTCTCCGTCCTCTAGAACTACAAAGCCCTGATTAGGCATCAGGTCACTGGTAGAAAGGGAACCATTGGCATCAGTGATGTGGAACTGGACGGTCACTCTGCCAAAAATGCCTTGTGGTGGGCTGCGTATCACATATAAGGTGGCAAGGCTCTGGCCCAAGCCTGATGAGGTGGGCTCCTGCAGAATGAAGTGCTGACTGTTGTTGAAAGTGATCACACCATGCCCATCGTCATTGGCCAGGATAAGCACTGTTGCTGTGGAAACAAAGTATTGGCTCACTTAATTTGTTACTGGCAGAGTTACTGACAAATGTGTCCAGAGTTACAGACTATAAGTACCTGTACTGTTACGTCCAAGCTGGAGTCCAAAAGAAGCATTGAATAAAATAAGCTGAAATTTTTCATCTCCCTCTGGTACAGTATCATCAATCACCTGAACATCCACAAACTTTTGCCTTTCTCCATCAGCAAAGTGAAGAACCTAAAAATATGTTAAAGAACAGGTATCTTAATAAGTATTTGCCAATACCCAGTTAGTCTAAATTCACCTTAAACCAAATAATGGACATGATAAATCACGATCTGTGAAATTTACAGTAAAAGACACAAAAAAAACAAGGTGCATGTTAACAGTCTTCAGCTCACCGAAGATGAGACATTAAAATCCAATCCAAGTTGTGCCTCCAGGTTCTGGGCATAGAAAAACAGGGAGACATTCCCATAGGTCCCTGCATTTCTGTATGCCACCAGCGTCAAAACTCCCTGTGTCTCATTGACCTTGAAACTTAAGGCAACAAGAACCAACAAGACTGGGGTTACAGGTTAAATGAATAAATTAAAATATCCACACAACTAGAATCGACTGTGTATGGTGTTTTGTATCCGGTAATATGTTAATGCATTTGCAAAAACATAACTTAAAGACATTTGAGGGGATATACTTAATGGTTTAACTTTAAAATGAAATACAGCTTCTATTCAAGCTACGTTGAAAATGACAGAAAAACGGTACATGAAAATAAGCAGTCTCACTGATTCTGTCATCAAAGATGTTCCATGGACATAATGCTTACTCTGTTCTTTTCCACTCAATGATTCCCCTGATTCCATCACTTGCACCAATGCACACTTCTGCTACCAGTCCCAGAGTATCTGAGATCAAGCGTGGAAATTTCAGTTTTGCTGTTTGCGCTATGCAAGCATGGCACTCGTGAAAAAGGATCACATTAAGTAAGAGAAGATTCTGTTCTTACACCAAGTTACCACATATCACAAAGCACCACGTGGAACACATCAATCCAATATCTTTATCTGTGGAATGAATCAGATCTAGTGGGTACGTGTGCAGGTTTGCAGAATGAGAAATGAATGGAGAAAAGGTAATAAAGATTCAAACAGCTTAAACTTAACAGATATGAGTTGTGCAGGATAATCAGTAACAGAGAACAGAGAAAATCAGAAATAAACAATGACAGAAAATAGTGGATTACTTCCTTTTGAAATAATATTGTATATAGGGTAAGGAAACATGCAGAATCATCCATATATGGATTGTTAAATAAAATCATTATTTGACAAAAGTAATGTTTAACAAAGCATACCAAGCTTTTGAGAACTGGCAGCCATAGAGATAAGAACTGCTGATGTTACATTGATAAGGAAACACTCTTGCAATTCTGGGATGTCATCCTAGGAGAAAAGAGAAAGCACAGAGATGTGAAAATGCTGCATATGAAGGGCGGCACTGGGCAGAGTGTACAGCTGAAAACCACTAATAATGTGTGTCTATGTGTCTGTAAGTACCTTGAGATGGACTAACACTGCATCCAAGATGTGTACCTACAGATTTCAGAAATCTACAACTGAAATCGGACCAAAAATAGATTTACAAGCGATCCCAACAACAGAAATGTTACATTCATCCATGAGCCACCTTACGTCCAAAATGTTAACAGGGATGGCCACAGAGGTTTGTCCATTCTGCATCACTATAGAGCCAAAAGCTGGAATGAAGTCAACACCTGGCTCAGCCAGGGCACTTTCTGTGAGCACCAGATCTTTTAAAGACCCCTTTACCATCTCATAGCTGATATTTACTGCCCCTGGGAAACAAGCACAAAAAGATATAACAATACACACAGTGGGAAGACACACAAATATAAATATGATATACCGTATGACTTTCTGAATACTTACACATTCACATATTGTGAAGTCTCAATTATTTTAACAGTTTATACTTCCAAAGTGTAGGCAGTTAAAAAAGTTTCCCGAAAACCAAAGAAAGTAAACTGTGCCGTTGATTAGTAGTGTAGTGCACACATGCAGTGTCTAATCCCAAAGATTCTAACATCAGCAGACTTACCTGAGGCTCCTTGCTCTCGGTTGATGAATATTCTTAGGGTGACATTGACCTCCTCAGTGAACACACTGAGGGATGATGGGGCAATGCTGAGTACACCATAGCGCTCGTCGCTCACTATAACTGTCACTGTAGCTTCTTGACCCTGAGAGTCCAGAATAGCCTGCCCAGTCACTGTCACCCCTGAGAAATGAATATATCACACTTAACACACAAAGTCCAAGAGACCCAGTTTTTCACTGCCAGTCATCCTTAGAGAATAACCTGCTTACTCTAGCTCAGGAGTAACCAGCCAGCAAATAAGTGTGACTGGGGGGGTGGGGGGGTGTCAAATTAAATTGTGCAAGTTTGCCACCCCTGCTCTACCTCTGGCTTATTTCCACAAACCTCATTCAAGATTTTACCTATATTTCAACACTGAGCAACATTAATATATTCTGTAGACTTGAAAAGAATAGCCATGATTCATGGTAAAATGAACAGAATAAAGTCTCAGAACCTCAACCGATATCTTAAGCATTTACCATAACTTTAACGCATGATTTACAAAAGCAACAAGTGTAGGTGATTACATCAGTGCAGCAGCATTACCTTGAGTGTGAATGTTAGACAGGATGACCCTGTAATCTTCTTTTTCCTCAGGAGCCTGGCCATCCATTATCTGAAGAACTATAGTCTTATTCAGGATTCCCTATGAAGTCAAAAAAACAAAGTCAAATAAAATGAAAAGCTTCAGAATATTGAATTTGACACAGGATTTCTAGTTTGAACTAATTCACCAGACAATGTTATCCTGAGTAATACCGGACATTAGGGTCATTTCACCATACCGCAATTCTAAGCAGAAGTCAGTGATATGAGGAAGACTTTAAGGCGTCCTAGTACAGTAGTGCCTTACCTCAGTGAAGAACAGTGCCCCGGAGGTGTTGGCAAAAGTCTGCTCGACAGCAAGACCCTCAATCCTCCAATCCATTGTGACATTTCCTCGCCCAGGAGATGACCTCACTACCAGGAGTTGCAGCCTCTCCCCTTCAAACATAAACAAGAATGACTGCCACCCATGACATCCAAAAGGAACAAAGTACTCAACCAACAGCCATCACTGTGCCGGAGCATGATCTCTCAAGCTTTTGATCACTACAGATATGATGATAAATAGATGTGTTGACTGGATTTCAATGACCAAACAGATTACAATGTAAATATTCTTCAGGCTAAATTTGAAAATGAAGAGAACTGATTGGAACTGTACATGGTTTAAAAAAAAAAAAACTGCGAGTAAAGTCATAATACTGCCGAATAAAGTCACAATATTGACCTCTCCACCACAATGTCATGCAGAATTAAAAAGAGATCCTGCACAACCAACCTTTTGACCCAAGTTTATGTCAGACAATCACACTCCACAACCTCTCCTTCAAAAACAAGCCATCATGTGCCTTTTCATTCTCCAGAAAAAGATGGTCGACACACACGGTAGATTCCACTTTGCCAGCAGAACAGATTAATATGAAATGGAAATTTAAGAGGTGGATTAAGGCTTCCTGAGAATAAATACCACTCCTGCCGATTGTAGTGCTCTCCTAATCAGGATCTTTGCAGGTTATTTTAATTTGAGGCTAATTACCAACAAATTACAGCATAAAAAATTAAAAGAGCTCATTTCAAGACATTGTCATGTACAGTATTAACAAAATGTATTCTATTTTGCAGATAAAAGTATTTTAAAGTGTGACAATAAAATTAAAAAAATACATTTTAATAGGTTTGTCATTTTTTTAAGTCTATATAATAACACCTTCTTCTTTTTCAGATATAAGTCTCCTTGGTGTGTGGGCATCCGTGATGCCAATCAATGCTTCACAAGTACTGTACATTATATATCAGTGGACACACGGAACACCTTCACAGGGTGAATTATTATAATTTACAGGTTCATTTATAGCTCCTGTGTAGAAGCTAGTGAAATGAATCCCGTAAGTCCCCTGCCAAGATAGTGATCCAAAATGGTATAAAAACAAAGAGAGATCGACACACTACTGCTGAATTTATATTCAATGTAAATGTAGGAAAAATCATGGAAAAATAAAAATGTAGACATTTTCATTCTACTGAAGTATATTTTATACACTACCATTCAAAAGTTTGGGGTCACTTAGGATTTTCCTTGTTTTCCATGACAACATAAATTAAATGAGTTTGAATAAGAAATATAGCTAAATGAATAGGAAATCGCCATTGACAAAGTTAGAAATAATGATGTTTAATTGAAATAATAATTGTGTCGTTCAAACTTTGCTTCCATCAAAGAATCCTCCATTTGTAGCAATTACAGACTTGAAGACCTTCCTAACATAATTGCAAAAGGGTTTTCTAATGATCAATTAACCTTTTAAAACGATAAACTTGCATTAGCAAAGACATCTTCACACTGGAACACAGGACTAATTGTTGCTGATAATGGGCCTCTGTACACCTATCTAGATATTCCATTAAAAAACAGCCATTTCCAGCTACATTACCCATTTACAACATTAATAATATCTACACTGTATTCCTGATCAATTTGCTTTTCTTTCAAAAACAAGGAAATTTACAAGTGACCCCAAACATTTGAAAAGTAGTGCATACTTCTACTTTTATACAATTTATATTATACATATACTGTAGTATTTTTACTTGTTCATATTTCATTTTTCTGTACTCTATCACGGTCCACACACAGTCGAGCTCGCGGACCTATGTCCATGTTACGTTTGCCAGTGTACATTTGCAGCGATGATATTCCACCAGATCAGCAGAGGACACATGTTGTCCTCACATCTGAATGAAGCTTTTAAGTAGGCTAAAATAAAAATTAAGCAAAAGAGGAAGCACACAACACCCAGACAATAGTGTTCAAAAGTAATCCGCCTTTGCTTCTGTTCTGTTTTCTTGAGAGGCGACTTTTAAATGTGCAGGTACCTCCACACTTCCTCACATAGCTGCTCATAACGAGTACTCTCTTCTTCTACTCCTTTTACGTTGACATTTCTTCATTTGATTTGGCACTGCCATCTACTGGAAATTCCCAGCAGTACATAATCTATTCCGACCTGCCCAGGGTGTACCCTGCCTTTCGCCCAAAGTCAGCTGGGATTGGCTCCAGCTTCCCCGCAACCCTAACGGATAAGCGGTTTAGAAAATGGATGGATGGATGGATGGACGGACAATGATCTATTCCTTGCACATGTGCTAACAATGTGAAAATGTCCACTAGATCCAAAATCTGGGCTGTGTGTGCCCCGTCCGCATAGACACCCTTGGTGATGAAATTGACATGATGTGGACTATCTGTGGACCGTGACGGAGCATGGATAAGGGAAGTATGAATTAGGCTTTGACTAGACATTTATGCTACAAAACTCAAAATGTGTGTAAATAAACTTAAGAACTTTCATATTTAAGGGCTATATGAAACGCACAATTACTTTTCAGACAAGCAACTTAAAAAAACCTAAAGAAATGTGCAGCAGTGTTACACCCCAAAATGTAATTTTATATTCTTATGTAAATTCTGTTCTGGATGGTTAAATAATACACACTCTATGTTCTTAAACATAGCACGCTTCAAATTCAGTTATGCACCAAAAATATGCTTATGAAGCTAAAAACATTAAAACCAAACAGTCTGATGGTAGAGCAGAGGATGAAGAGAGTGGGTTAGTACTGGACATGGAGGTAAACAGCACTGTCAGCAGGGAGGGGCACCTACCCTGTCGAGCCCTGACCAAACGTGATGCAGCGTGGAAGCCCACCACACCCGCCACATAATCGTTGGCGAGGATGACGATGGTGACGGTGTCAAAGTTGGGGAGGATGCGGCTTCCCCCCTCGGTATTCACCAGACCAATCATTAGTGTCTCATTATCTTCTGGTTCCATGTCATCTCTTATAAATATTTCTATAAACTTTCTTAGGTCACCTTTGGATGGAAATGTATAAATTCAAGTAAATGCATAAAAAAAAGACTTTAAACGGTGAAAAATCAGTTGAATTTTTTCATCATTTTCTATATCTGGTACTATCGATTGTATTTTGTCTAACAGACCTACCCTCCGCAAAAATAAGCGTTTCTCCAGTCCCACTGAAGTCTGTGTTGAGAAGGGCAGAACCACCTACAAACTTCCACTCCACTGTAACCTGTCCAAGACTCCCCCCTCTTCTCTCAATGACCAGTGGCACAGAAGTCTGGGGTTCCTCTTTCACTTCCAGATATGAGCCATTCCTTGTGGCAACTGGACTGAGGCTGTAGAGCAGGAAGGTCCCAAATGCATCCCCATTCATGGCTATGGTAACTCTTGCTGTGTTCGGCTGGCCTATTGAGGGCATGTTCGTTGCAATAGTGGTCAAGTTGCACAGATTAACCCTCTTGATGTTGATCATGAAACTTTCATCCATCTCTGGGAGAGAGTCAGTCAAGATGGGTACTGTGAGATTGGTTGTTCCAGCCCCATCAAATATGGTGGCTATATGGGATATGACTGGCAGATAGTCACTGCCAGCAGTGGCACAAGAGCTGAATAAAGAGGATATGGCAGTGACATTTTTGATGTAGGTAAGCACCTGGGTGGAGCTGGTCAGCTGGTTAACTCCCGTTGCCACCCAGCTGCAGGTAGTTATTCCAGAGATGTTGTACAGGGAGAAAGCATGGCAGGTGGTTTCCCGTAAACAAAAGGCTGCACAAGCAGGCAAGGGGTTTGTCTGAGCAGTGAGATTGGCAGGCCTAACAGTGGCACTAGACAGTGCTGCCTTCACTGGTGCATCAAAATAAACCAGAAGGTTCTGCCCCTCGTCTAAGGCGATACCAACAACGTCAATTTCTGATGTACTGTAAAGAATTTCTAATCGTCCAAAGTGACCCCCTCTGGAAATGCAAAACATGAAAACAAAACTATGAAATATATATCTTTGCAAAAAATGAACATATTTCAATAATGTGATCTTTGCAGACATTAAAATGGCAGTATTTGTGCTAAGGGCTTAAAATGAATACTGAAGAAGGTACACATTTTAAATATGACTTTTAAGTAATTTGGGATTCACAGTAAAGTGTTCAGAAGTTGCAATATTCCTATTGTGCTGAACTGTAAAACTGTACTTTCAAACTCGGTGACAAACCTCCTTCTGACAGTAATGTTGGCTGTGTAGACTCCCTCAAGAGGCTCCTGAACGCGATACACTGCCTGGTCAAAGTACACAGTTCCATAAGGATTATCATTGGCAGGGACAATTACATTCACAGTTCTTTCTAGCCCAATGTTCCCTCCATTGGAAGCATTCATGAGTTCCACACAGATTATCTGAAAAAAATGCATGACAGATGTAGTATTTTATACATTAATCTGCTCCACCAGTATCTCATAATATTTTTATGTGTATCTGCTTCCTTACTTCCTCAATTTCTGGAATGTCATCTGCCAGCACTTCCACTTTCAAGGTCTTCATGGTCTCTCTAGGAGCAAAACTGACCACTCCTGACACAGGTCGAATGTCACCCAGTGCAGGCTTTCCATTGACAGTGGCCTGCCACTGGACGGATACATAGCCTAAAGTCCCAGCCTTTCTTAATATTGGAAAATTGATTTCAGCGGAGTTAGCATCTGGCTCTTCGACAGTGATAGATGAATCCTGAAAAACTTACCAAAAACAACCAATAAGACAAGTAATTAATAAGATATAACAGTGAAAAGATAATAAGGAGGCAACAGTCAAAGCATAACAAAAGACACATGACACACTACACTACACACTTTTGGTGGTATTTATGGCTATGGATTTCAACATACAATGTTAAGCCTACCAAAGCTTACACAGCTTTTTAAATGATGAACAGTTTATTTTTATTCAATCGTCCTCTAATTAATAACCAGTTTAGCCTCAAATGAATAATTTCCTTGACTTCAACGTTTAGATGATTATTCACTCAGCATTATCCAGAGATGTCAAGACACATAGCTAACGTAGTAACAAAAGGAAATAGAGAAAATATAAAATTTCCTGCCCTACCAAAAGCACCGTATGGGTCATCTGATGGCAGGATGGTGATAATGGCTTTTGTTAGCTGCCCAAGTTGAGCACCCCCTGTGGTCTGATTAAGTAGCTCAATTCGAAAGGTCTCCTCGAGCTCTGGTACATTGTCATTGATAATGTAGATGGGAACTGGTTTGCTGGTCTCTCCTTCAAGGAGGACAACATCAGAGGAGGCAACACTGTAGTCCTCCCCTATACAGACATGCAGAAGTATGAAAGAAAAGAGACATGGTTTGCTAACAATGTAACAGTACATGGTAAACCAGAGGAAACTGCCACTGTCCACTATTAGTGTTTTTGAAAACTCAAATATTGTGTGCTTACCAACTCTTGCTGTCATTGGAACTGCCTGGAACTTTACTGATACATCAGCAAAGATTCCGCCAACACGTGTGACGTTGACAATGGGACCGACATACTGCTCAGCCACACTCACAGCAGAAGACGACAGCTGCAAAACTCCAAAGGCATCATCACTGGCCTCAACTATTACCTGAGCTATTGTTGTATTTCCCAGGCCAAGGCGAGGGGAGTGATAGACTGAGAAGAAAAATAAAAGATGAAAAAAGAGAAAACCAAAAAAACTATTCAAAAATGATTTAGAGAAATTTGGCAAAACCACTGAACCAGTTTCACAATATTTGTACTTGGTGCAGATTTTAGAACTGAAATAACATTGTACACTTTGCAGAACTACTACAATAAAATTACTACAAAATCTACAATAAACATTAAAAGTAAATTCATTAAACATAAATCTTACTTGGTCTGGATTGGACACCTTGACTAAGTTTGACACTAGTTAACTCCACAAAGACAGATTCAGCTCTTTCAGGTTCCTCATCATCCAGCATTTGAAGGGTTATATTTGCTTCACTCTGATTGGCTAAAAATAGCACAGCATCCATCAAGGGAATGAAGTCACTCCTTTCATTGGCTCTCCCAATGCCTGGCATGCTATATGGAGAAGGATCACTGTCCTTTAGGGTCCTGTATGTCACCTGTGCCGATCCAAGTAACCCCCTCATTCTCTTAATCGTCAAAGTCACGTCGACATTAGCCTCTGCCACGCGTACAGTGCTGCTTTTCTCTGAAAATACAAAAACTCCGTAGGGATCGTCACTTGCCAGAATAGTAACTTTGGCATGAGTCAAATTCCCTAGACGGCCGTGTGAAACGTTGGAAAGAGTGACAGCAAAGCTTTTGTCTAACTCAGGAATGTTATCTTCAGCAACCTGAAGAATGATATTAGTTTTCGTCTGGCCCACAACAAATTCTATTTTTCCAGTTCGGTGCAGAAGATCTTCCTCAGCGTCAGGTTCTGCTTCCCAAAACACTGTCACATTTGACAGGTCACCAAAAAATCGCACCACCTAAGGAGATCCAAAGAAGGCAATATTATAGTTTATTAAAATACCCAGGTATTTATACAAGCAAAGTTTGTGCTCTTACTAGCTGTAGCTAATAGGAGGTCTGACCTGTATCATAATCAAACTGTCTCTGTCCTCTGGTTCTGTTCCATTAACAGAGAGAGAATCTGGACTGAACTGGAACACACCATGGGCATCATCAGAAGCAGCAATGGTCACATAGATACGAGAGGCAATTCCCAGGCTGGCTATGAAAGAAACACATCATTATTCTGTATTCAAGCCCACAGTGTAAATGATGAAGCATGAACGGACAGAGGAAAAAATCATGAAAAAATAAAACAAAACATGCCACGAAAGGAAACCATGTGTATCAGCCTTTATACTTTGGCAGGTATGGTGTTTAATGTTTTCTGGGGTCATTCATTAGTAAAAAGGAATATTTTTCTATTTAAAAAGCTTCAATTGTAAATTGTGAACTAAGAAAAAAAATAACCATAAGTCAGAAACAGCAAAATAATGAAAAACTTATAAAGGGTGGCATTATGGTTCAGTGGGTAGCACTGTCAAACCTACAAAGTTGGCTTTTTGTAACCCTGTATGCATAGTCTATCTGTGTGTGTGTGTGTGTGTGTGTGTGTGTGTGTGTGTGTGTGTGTGTGGAGTGTTTGTGTCATGTGGGTTTCCTCCAGGTACTCTGATTTCCTCCCATAGTACAAGAACAAGCAGTTAGGCTAACTGGCATCTCTAAATTTCCCACGATGTTTGTGTTTATGTGTGATAAACTGGCATCCTGTCCAAGGTATGCCCTTTGCTGCTTGGTATGGGCTAATGGCAACCCTGCCCAGGGTATGTGTTTGGAAGAAGCATGGATAAAACATCCATCCATTT
Source organism: Gymnarchus niloticus (assembly GCA_009936485.2). Lineage (NCBI taxonomy): Eukaryota > Metazoa > Chordata > Actinopteri > Osteoglossiformes > Gymnarchidae > Gymnarchus > Gymnarchus niloticus. The sequence continues at coordinate 18,153,856 of JAACJT020000034.1, forward strand.
TTATCCTATTCAGGGTCATGGAGCCTATTTCAGGCAGCCTAGGGCACACCCTGGATAGGGTGCCAGCTCATTGCAGGGCAAAGCCATACATACACAATGTGGACAACCTGAACATGTCAATTAGCCCACAACCCATGCCTTTGGACTGCAGAAGGTTAACGGGAGTCCCCTGAGCAAACCTGCAAAGCACAGGAAGAATATGCAAATCCCACACACACTGAGCAGAGGCAGGATTGAAACCTCCAATCCTGGATGAGTCAGGCAACAGTGCTAACCATTGAACCATCATGCCACCTGAATAAAATATCAATTTATTTAAAGCATAAATATTACTGTATAGCCAACTCCAACAGAAAACAATAAACCTGGCTGTTTCCAAAGTTTCCTTTCTACAACTTACCAGTCCTTTACATCCACTGCCATAATTGTCCTCACAGTTATCAAGTCATTTATTTGCCATGTATTTACCTCATTGCCATGTACTGTACATGAGGCAAAGATGCCTTCCAAACACAGACACAAAGAGCTAATATAGACTATATGGGCAAAAGTATTGGGACACCAGTTAATAGGGGGGTTTGCATACTTTTAGACATGGGCAATTAGGTCATACTCATTGCTGAGACAGGTGTATAATTAAACACACAGTCGTGCAATATCCAGCAACAAACACTGGTAGCACAATGGGTCATACTGAAGAGATTAGTGACTTTCAACATGGCACCATCATAAGATGCCACCTTCCCAACAAGTCAGTAT
>JAACJT020000034.1:18163209-18192509 GCA_009936485.2 Gymnarchus niloticus
CATCCAGCATGATTTTTCTTCCCATTGAGATCTGATGTGTTTTCAAAGTGTTCCTTTAATTTTTTTGAGCAGTATATGTTTATCTTAGTCTCCAGGCTACCCCACAACCCTGACCAATACAAATGGTTGGAAAATGGATACTATATACTGATCTGCAGATTTATTTCAGCAAGGCTTGGAGAAAAACACAAAAAATTACGATTATCAACAAGAGCAATCAATTGACTTCCTTTCCTTTTGGAACTGGCTTGTTGTCTAACAAGCATGCATAAATGTAACATAAATTTAACCATTTTGACACAACTCTATTTTAGTGCATATTTTTTCAGATATAAACCTTATCATTGAACAGCTACTGTAATTATATGCAATTCATTTTAGTGTAACAAACATTGCACTGGGGTTTATTTTTGAATTTAAAACAACAAACTAAAATCTTGCCTATGGGTTTTTATGTTATTATGTTTGGTTTTTTTTTTTTTGTGCCCTAAAATGGACATTCATAAGGCGATTGGCTGCAGCTGACAGGTAAAACGGCAATCAAGATCCTGCTTCCGCTACTTCAAGGATGGGGTGCTTAAGGGCCCTCCCATGGTGGCGTAGGGGAGGTAAAACTGACTAGGATTAAGTGCCTTGCATAGCCAGACAGTGCAAGAACCAAATTGTCTGGCCCCAGAGTTGTGAGCCGGTGCCCTGCTGCCAGATGTTGACAATTGCAGACCCCAGCTGTGTTTCCTTACATTTTTCCCGTAGCTACCTGACCCCACTGGAAATTAGGGCTGAAAAGGATAATCGAAGTCGACAATAAAATAATTGTCGAAAAATATTTTTATTGTCAAATGAAACTTAAAATGATTTTAAACTCAAATGCCATATGACGCCTTTTAACCAGCTATAGCCAAAGTCAATAGGGAAGAATACGCAGCTCACAGTCTTGCTGCAATCTAAGGAAAATGTTGGAGTCCAGATCATTTAAATGCAGCAAAGCACTGGAACATTTAACAAAAATACAAATGTAAAATGTTATCAGGTGCAATAAAAATATGGTGGAGTTGGCATTCTGCCGCGGGGACAGCTAAAACGAAAAGACGCTGTCATAGGAGACACTGGCAGTGGTGAAAATTGTGGCCCAGCTGTAACATATTCTAGTTAGTTAGTTAGGAGAACATTTTTTTTTTAACGGATTTATAGTTGGCAAAGGATATGTTCAGTTTTTAACAAAAGCCATCTTTTTGTGAGACAGAGTAACGTTGTGAACATAGCAGGGTAGGCCTATTTTTTCATTAAAAAACCCTTATCTTTTACCTGTAATTTATTGAAGGCAATTAAAATGTATTTTCAAAAGATGGTTCCATTCTTAGCTTGTTCATGCCTAATACAACCTCTAACACAAGGCAAAAGCTGAACAAGTGATTAAAAGTCGATGATTAATCGTTGCATTATTCACCCAATTCGTTGATTAACATTCAAATAATTGTTAGGTTAGTTGATTACCAGCATAATCAATAGTTACAGCTCTACTTGCAATGCACCACTTACAGTACAACCTACATCCTGTAAATGTCTGCACTGATAAACTCAAATTTATTTCACCATCTCCTGTGTCTCACCTACTGGCTCAGACTGTGTTGCAACACAATGAAGGACCTAGAAAACATCCTCAAAAGTACTAACATCAGAACTCTGACTGAAAATGTTCAGAATATGGTATTTATGGTCACTGTTTATGGATATGAAAGAAAAAGCAGGACAGGATGAGTACTAACACCATTGAAATCTGGTGCTGGCGAAGACTGCTGCAACATGGTCCTGGGGAACTGTTATCTTGTGCCACTGCAAACTTGTATATGGATGATATGACAATAAAACCCACTTGACTTAAATTTTAGGATAGTGTTCTTGAAAAACCAGAGTAAAACAAACAAGTTAGATCTTAATCAAATCAAGCCTGAATTTTTACGACATAGCAGCACGAATTTTGGGAAAATTATACAAAAGGCCCATGCATTGGAGAAGACCTCAATGCATAGAAGTTGAAGGAAAAGAAGGATGACGGTGACCAGTTTGAAGAACCAGCCAGGAACTGATATTGCCTGCATGAGATATTACATATTCTTAGATTGTACGTACATACTTGCAAAAACTCTTAAGATGAATTTCATAAATTGCCATTTGCAAATATTATTTAAACAATCAGAAATGTAAACAGCTGAACAATCACCTACTTTCAGCACTAAATATTAAATATAATACATAATATAATAGGTTTTATTGCAGACTTACCATCAGAGATGACCTCTCCTTTCAGATTTTTTATGCCACCTGGCATGGTGCTTCCATCCAAGATGAACTCAACAATGTCATCATGTATAGTTATGATGACCTGCAACCAAATATTATCCTCTACAAATTTAGCAGCTGTGGACTTGACCACATGAGTACTATTTGATCCAACAGCATTGTAGTAAAGCATCAAAGTAACATGTGACTCATCAGTGTGAATCTTGATAGCATAATAGAATGTTCCATTGTCAGTTCCCTTATAGATAACAAATCCATCTGTGTTGGGGCTGGGTACCAGCCAGGCTGAGAAGGTAAAGTTGGACAGTGTCTGGAATTGTTGTAATTGACTATGAGTACTTATGGTACCATAGGCACCTTGAAAGCCTGAAAAAAACAGAGCATCTGTCCCAGAGTGAGGTCTTCTTAAGTGGGGCCGGAGCACCACAGCACTAGGGAATGAAGCCATCAGTATGAGGTCCTGCATCGGTGGAAGGCCGAGGGGAAACACATCTGACAAAATCTCCCATCCTACCCGTACGTTGCCAAAGGTGCCTTGCTGTCGGAGGATGATGATGGTAGCAACATTTGACGTGTCTTCCTCTGAGACCACATCTTCTGCTACTTCTTGGTCCAGACTCTGTTTATCAATTTCAAAGACGCCAAAGGGGTCATCGTTAAAAGGGATAAGTATAGACACATGGAGGTTTGTTTCCGCCAGTCGGCCACCTGCTCCAGGGTAACCACCTGCAAAGAAATGTAGGGGTGATAATTAATTCTTTAAATCAACATTCTGTTAAAGTTTCTCAGGTAATGGCAGATTAATTCCTTTAAATAAACAGATTCATAAATGACATGTGCTGGCTTTGTCTTTAAAATGAATAAAAGTATTTAGTAATGTGTACAAACAGACATACCGATATTACACATATATACAAGCACCATATATACACCATTTTCAATTACCATCAAAAATACCCAGACGGATTTGGTTTTAATGTATTGTACCATTATGGCTAACTATAATGGTTTACTGTATTTTTGCTGGACCTATGTATATAAACACATTTACAACACTCATTTCACATGGAGTTTGCAAGGCCGCTGTGAATTTATAAATGTGTAAATTACCAAGTCATGCTTTTCAGAATTATGATACTAAACTTGATTTTTGGAAAAAAAGTCTGTTACAGCACAACTTTCTAAGCAATTATTTGTACCCCATTTGCTACTAAATATTTTTTATACGTAGTAAATATTTGATTTACCTGATATGTTAATAAGACTTAGAACATAGTACTCATTGAACTCTGGCAGTTTGTCAGAGATGGCTTGCAAGATAATGGGCTTTTTAGCTTCTCCAGTGGTGAAAATGATGGATCCTGAGGTGTTGATGAATTCTTGGCCTGGTTCTAAAACAGTGTTGTTCTCGGATAGTTGCCAGAAAATAGTGACATTGCCAAAATGTCCACGGCCTCTCAAAACACTGACAACAGAAAGAAAATAACCAAAAGGTCCCCTTGTAAATTATTTCATATATATCATTTTCACAATATGTTTAAAATCTCCACTAATTTTTATGAATACTACCCTGGTTTATATCTAGACTTAACCATTTAAATTTCAAAATGAAATGAATAGTAACTTTCAAATATATTGTTCATTACAAAGCATTTGCACTTATAAAAGGAATTCTGAAAGATGAATGTCTAACGTGAGTAGTTCAGAATGTGTCTTACTAGAAGTTGTTTGATTTTCCTTCTTCCACTTGCTTGACAACTTGTTCCAATGAAAAAACACCATTGGCATCGTCGTTAGCCTCAATAACCATGGTAGCCGTAGAAGCACCGTACACTACCGAATCCCCTGCCAAAAAGGAACAGGTCATTGGAAAATTATATTATTAAATAGACTGGAAACTGATCTAATTGTACATCTGAAAATGTGACTCAAAGATGTTAACTTGAAAAGAAGTGTTTAGTACCATCAAAGCCTAAAAAAAAGTAAGAAGCTTCAACGTTTTTGATACCAAGATGAGCAAAGCTGATACAGTAGCAGCCTACTTATTATCTAAATGCAAAAAATTAAGTTTTGCACAGACCTGTGGCATTGTATAGAGTTATATACAACTGTTCATCTGTTTCAGGTATATCATCATCTTCAACAGCTACTGAGATGTTCTTGCTCCATTCTCCTATGCTGAAAACTAGCATTGTGTCATTAATACTGGGGATGAAGTCGCCCGGTGATGTTCCACCATGTTTGACCTGATACATCACTGTGGCAACAAAGTCAGCTGGCCCAGCTCTTAAAACTGTGAAGTTGGCCATTTCACCCTCTTGTATTCTAACAAAGACTGGTTCTAAAAAAAAAAAAAATACAAAATTAGACATGTCATAATTCAACTGTGATGTAAAGGTCCATCCATCCATTTTCAAAACTGTTTAATTCTATTCAGGATTGGGGGGGAGATTGCCTGGAGCCTAACTCAGGCAGCCAAAAGCACAAGGTGGGGTACCAACCCATTTCAGGACACAGTCACACACGCACTGAAATATGCCACTCAGCCTACAATGCATGTCTTTGAACTGCAGGAGGAATCCCGTGAAGCATTGGGAGAACATGCATTTGAACCCCCAATCCTGGAGGGCTGAACTGACAATACCAATCACTGAACCACCATGCCCTGCTGAGGAAAAGGTGACATAAACAAAAAAATGGAAAATAATACAAGAAAAAAAAAATACCAACCTAGAAAATCCTTACCAGCAAAATAAATTGGATCATCATTTTTCAAAATCTGCAAGGTTGCATTTAATGCGTTTCCAAGTCTTGCACCATTACTGGCATTCAGAAGAATGATTTGGAATACTTCTGTGTATTCTGGTATCTTTTGGGAAAAATCAGTATTACATATTTGATGGCTCTAAATAAACAATTAAAAGTTGAAGGACTGACTTTTTTAACAAATAAAGATTACAAACAAGGTATCTGAGATTTTCTTTACATAGTTCATAAATGATTGTACCTCATCAGGAACAGAGAAGAGTGTGAGGTTTTTTGAGTACTCATCTTTCCTAAAAACAACACGGCCTTGCACTGGAGAGACGTCTCCAGATGAGGAGGGTTCCAAGACCCAGTAAGCAGACACATCACCAAACATACCACCGTTCCTCACGATGGGGAAGGACGCTGTCCCAGGACATTGCAACCATAAGAAAAAAATTAATACATAATAATTCAGAAAGAAACTCATTCAAATCTGCTGAAAATACTGTTAAATGCACTACTAAGACGACATAGAAGATCTCCTTAAATCCTTTTTTTTTACTCCCACCTGAGTAAGATTCAAGGCCTTTACTCTCCTTGATAGCTTCCACAAGGCCAGAATGGATAAACTCAATAACCCCAAAAGGGTCATCATTGCTACGAACAGTGATATTGACCACCCTGGCAGACCCCAGCCGACTGGGAGGGGTACTGTGGCTGCTGAGGATCACAGAAAACATCTCATCCAGCTGGGAATACAAATATCGCATGTTAAGTGGATAAAATTATAACCCTGGATACTTGCCTAAACAGATATGTAATCACATTTACATTATATATATTTAACATCAGACAATATTTCAAGAAACATTAATTTCTACATGAACTTTTAAGTTTTTTACTTGTTGTACCTGAAAGACCTTTTATAAACTAGCCAGATAATGACAGAACAAAACAAAAATGTTCATTATAATTGGAAAGTAAACACAATAAATAGATTACCTCAGGAATGCCATCAGGTCTGGCCACCAGTGCTACCACTACATCCTTTTCTCCTGGATTAAATTCCAAGATCCCTGTGGCCCCATAGAATTCTGTATTGCCAGCGGGCATCACTTCATAACGGACAAGCTGTTTTAGCAGTAGACCCTGCGACCGAATGATCCTAAGCTCCACAGCTTCCCCCTCCTAATGGCACAAGGCAAAAAATCAACATCACAGCCAAGGCTGAAGCAAAAGCCATTTGAAAACATTTCAAACACCACTACTTTGTCATGTTATAAAACCTGTAGGATTTTGGTTTTTAAACTTACATTGATAAACCAAGGTCCGCGAGACTGTGGGGAGAACTCAAAGATTCCACCAGGGTCATCATTCTCCATGATGACTATCTCTCTAGTAGTAAATCCTGGTTTCAGAATCTGGTTCTCCACATTAGTCCTGCACAAACAATAAACCAAAGAATACTGGTTAAATGAATCTCCCGGACAATCACTCTAAAGTCAATCTTTCCAAGGCCCTTTACAACTTTTTTTTTTTTTTTTTTTTAAATGAGGCATTGTTTCTAGAAAGTGTCTCTTACCAACTTCTACTTCATCTGAAAAGAAAAAAAAATACAGTTTGGTCCATAGGGAATTACAGTAGTATTGAAAAGGAAAAATAATAATAACAAGAAGTAATACCACATTTCATATATCTTTATTAAACCAATGGGTTCAAGGATAACTAGTGGAACCTCCTTTATTGGCAATAAACTCAACTCTTTCTGTGACTGCTGTTAAGAGGTATTTTGGGTAATATTTTTACAGACATACAATAATAGATATTTAGATAATTCCAAGGAGTTCATAAACTTTTTCACTGAAGGGTAAATAAACGGTTTTCCAGTGACAGACACTTGGCTGAAGGTCAATGCGATGCTACAGGACTAGCTGTAACGATGTTCTGTGCTGCTTCTTACAGAATACACGCAGATTCTCAATTTGCCTCAAGGTCATAAGAGCATGCTGTGGGCCAACCGTTGGCTCAAGTGGCTGGAGGCTTTTAGAGACTGTGTCACACTGTAGCCTCCAAGCATCCATCTCAGCAGGAGTGTTAACTCAGTTCTGCCTCAGCTAAGTAATGAAAGAGGGGAGAGACACTCCACAGGGGTGGAAGGAGCTCCACATAATAGGTAAATTAAAAACAAAAGTAAAACTGAGAAAAGCATTCCAAACAAATGCATTCAGTAAATTCACTGCATGCATACAAACACGGGTGTCTTTAGAGACAAGGATAAAGCCTTTACTTAAATTAGGTGCAATGCATAAAGAAGATTCACCCCCTGCTTGCACCCCTGCTCTGTTTTACACCCACAAAACTATCCCCAACACCCCAGCAATCCAAAAGTGGGCTCTATTTAAACAAAGTCTTAATTCACAGCACACAAAAGGCCAAAACTCCACTTCTGCACTTACCCAAAGTACACTACAAACCTCGCTGTTTCTACTCTGATGGGAAGTCAGGCAGGAATGAGAAGAAATATTCCCATCAATGCTTACAAATAATGAGAAGTTCCCAGAAAAAAAGGCAAAATGTGAAGCGGCAACTCCCTGCCCCCACCTCTCTGTATACCTGTATTTTGCTGTGCTTAATATGACTTCCTTCATGAGAAACTTCCGGGAACTTTCTTAGACCAGTAGAAAATCTCTAAGGTCCAACTTATGAGAGGTGAATCCTTGGCTAGGGCAATTTTCAAAGTCTAATAACACTGGCTTTACTAAACTCTGTTTTAAAGAAGACAGAGCAGACGAGAAAAAATGCATAGAGCACTGCATAAGGCCCCAGATGTACCTAAGCTGAGGAACCAACAGATGCAGCTGCAGTGGTATAAGCAGAATTCGGATGTCCTGGTGAATACTGATATAAAAACAAAACACAAAGCACCTGTCCAAAGTGATGAGAATGGTCTCATTGATTTCAGGAACGCTGTCAGCTTTGATGGTGATGTTAATAGAAGCATCACTTTGTCCTGACAGAAAAGTCACAGAACCGCTAAAAGGACCAAGATCATGCGGAGTAACATCCTGGCTATTTTGGCCTGTGGGTCGCAAACTCCAGAAGACCACAGCTTGTCCATCTGTCCCATCCCGGTGCAGGGGCAGAGAAATCTGTGGAAAAAAGTAACCTTCACCAAATCTAACACTATCAGTTAATGTTACAGAAATCTGTTACGTAACCTCAGATTTACTATACGGCTACCATATGCATTAGTACCAAAATGACTGCTTTGACATACTAGAGTAACGCTGTCATCCTCTGGCTCATACACAAGAAGCGTCTCGTTACTGATGAAACCAATTTCCCCATTTGCGATGTCTGAAGTGACAGTTAAGGTAACTGTCAGCGGGCCACCAAACCTGGGACTGATGGGTGAAATCGGTGGATTGATATTGACCAGATCAACACTGTCCAACTGGAACAGGACAACAATAGAACAGCAACAGGTTAGTCACTAAATGCTAAAAAGCTTAAATGTTGGCACACAATACAAATACCTTCATTAGTTTTCAGTATTACAATTACATATACCTAAAAAAAAAATCATTGGATTAGCATCACGTTAGCTAATTATACATTTTTTGGATGGTCCATTAATTAGCATTTCATGCAGCCACTCATTTCCAGTTTGTTTGTTTCTGTTTCCACCTCCATGCTGCTAATTGCCCTTTTTGAAACAGTCATAAGTAAGCTCCAGCTTCATAGATGGCCTGTTTCTTATTGTTGTGGATTTAAAAGGCTTCCAATTAAATGTGAAGGAGCACTTTTATTTTGTACTTGTTTATTAGCCAGACTGATGGAGGTTGTTTGTTTAGACAGCTCTAAAAAGCCTGTGGCTACAGGCCAGAAACTTCATGTTCACAGCACTCACACATGCTAATTAACAGCCGCATTAATCATGACAAAAACAATGTTTATTAATGAGGTTGTTTTCTATGGTGCTATTGTTTTCAGGGATTGAAAAAGTCCTTGGTTATACAGTTGCAATGCTAACCCCAATGCTCCAGTCAATAAATATGTTTCATAAGTTGACAACCTTAAGGACGGCCCCTTTGTATGAGCAAACAAAGCCATTTAAAACAACATAATGGAGACAAATGTGAAAATGTTGGGAAGTTAATGGTTTACCTGGATGAGAAAATGTGCCCCATTTTGAAGAAATGCATCATTTCGGATTGGCAGTGTGAGCTCTGCCTCTGATTGGCCCACCGAGAAGATCAGTTTATTCCTTGAGGTACCATTTAGAACCCCGTCCCGAGCTCGGGTGGGATCCACAAGGCCGGCAGGGATGTAGAGAGCAGTAAAGCCAAGTTGGACGTCCCCTACCATGCCCCCCTCTCGTAAGAAACTGAGAGATAAAAAGCGTCCTGCAGGATGGCTCTGGATCCTCTGTTCCTTGGTGGGGTGGAAGCGAAAGAGACCATACACATCATCGCTGTCCTGCATGTAGAACACCATCTGGAAGAAAGAAACATGCAGGCATTGCAGGCATAACATGTTTTTCACCACACATCCAAAGACGTCCTTTTGACATTAAATATAATAACACCAATGCAAGTCACAAACATTGATGTCATGACCGAAGTTTTGAATCCATCCATCCATCCATCCATCCATCCAACTGTTTATCCTAGTCAGAATTATGGGGCAGTATAAATTAGTGAATGAAAAATTCTAGAACATTTTATCTTCATTCATCTTAAGATTATCTTTATCACATGTTTTTCCTCTTTTATCTTTAGGCATGTCGATTCCAGATTGTGCCGTGTTGGTACCCTGGTCTGCTAGACAGATGGACTGCAGAGCTGTTGTCAGATTATTCATAATGAAATACTTAGCTTCCACAGTTTGCTTGGTGAATACTTTAATGACTTAAGTATCTTCAATAAAAATTCTGGGTAGATCTTCTCACACACAATAAATGTAACACGAAGAAAAAAAGGGTGCAAAGAAAGAAGATACACAAGCAAACACTTGCAGAAGTCACTGGCTATGGAGACGTTATAGTATTCATATTCTATTTGGATTATCCCACAAGAAAGAACGACTTAATGTCAGCATGACATCTACCAGCCTACATAAACCTATGACCATTTCTGCAAATGCCTTTCCTAACCACATCCTCCTCCTGTTTCTGCTCTCCAGATGAGTCCTTAGTATAGCATCCTGGACTTCCCCAAAAGGGCATAGGTGGGTCTGGTTTAATTTATCCATCACTGTGCTGTTTCCAATATGGCTAGTAATGTCCATTCCACCTAAAATGTATACCTTAAGTATCACTGCCACCATGTTTGTCATGAGAATTATGCTAAAACAACTTTAATATCCATACATCTGTTGTCCAGGAGCACTTGCCCATACAGGGTTCCATTATGCCTGGTGCCTATCCCAGAAAGCACAAAGCATACTCACACAGCATGGGTAATTTCGAGACACCCATCCATCTAAACCACATATCCTTTGAACTGTAGGGAAACTGGAATACCAAGAAAAATCCCAGACAAAACATGGGGAGAACATGCAAATGCCACACACATAATGCGGAGTGTGAAAACATCTTCCAAACCACTTCATTCTAGTCAGGGTCACAGGGGGGCCTGGAGTCTATCCCAGGCAGCCTTAGGGCACAAGGCAGGGGTCACACTCCATGGGGTGCCAACCCCTTGCAGCGCATGCTCACACACTATGGACAATTTAGCCACACCGATTAGCCTACAATGCATGTAACTGAACTGTGGGAGAAAACCCACAAACCATGGAGAGAACATGGAAACTCCACGCACACAGAGCCAGAGATGATATTCAAACCCGTAACCCTAGAGGTGTGAGCCACAGTGACCCCTGGAGTTTGAGTCATCGTCAATATTTAGTGTAGGCTGATTTGATGAGAAACCAGAAAACCCCAGTGATCCAGGCAAAGGTAAGATCCTTCACAACCACATTCCAAAGCATAATTCTGACCTCCATTGGCTCATCTACTTCAGCTCCACCTGCCACAGTTTTGGGTAGCAGTCTGAAGATGAAGGCCTCGGCCTCCTCGGGCAAGTCATCATCAGTGATGTTTAACAACACTGTGGCAGACATTTGTCCAGCTGCGAAGCGAAGAACCCCTCCAGACGGTCTTAGGTCAGTGGAAACGGGAGACTGATCAGTACTATTTCGTGTGATTGTCCAGTTCACAGAGACGTTGCTATGTGTGCCACCATTTCTCACAATGGAGATCCCGTCAAACCTTAAAAAATACATGCAGTCATGTTAGCCAACATGTCATGATATCAAAAATGATATAACTAAATGTGTTTCATGTTTTCTTATTTCACATCTTAGAAGGCTCACCTGAGTGTCAAGTCTTCATTAATGATAACAACCTGTGTAAGAAGGCCACTGTTGATTGACAGTACCCCATAAGGTTTGTCGTTAGGCTCTATGGTGACCTGAGCTATCCAGGGGGTCACCAATACCCCATCCCCCACTAGTGTGCTCTCAAGCAGAACCACCTGGAAGGATTCTGCAATCTCAGGAAGTGAGTCATCAATGATTCTGAAGCGTAGCTGGACCTCATATACATATGGGAGAAACACAAGTGTGCGATTATCTTGCAGGTCCACAAAATCTGATGAGAGAATGGCACTGCCTGAGCCATTGCTGCTGATGATGGTGTAGTCAATGGATATTTTAGTGGCATCCGACCCAATCAGTCGACCTTCCTCGTCTCTGCCACGAGTCACGGTGACATTCACCAACCCTACTGACTCAGGCACCAGCATCGTGCTGTGAAAGAAGCGGAGGGGACTGTCGTTTTTGTTGATCTTAATCTGCACAATGCTGCGGTTGGGATTCAGCTGAGCCCCACCCTCCACGCTTGTCAACTGAAGAATAAAGAGCTCATCGTCCTCTGGCACCTGCCAAAGATCAATAGAGGCACACTGAGGAAATTATTCTTACTGCAGCTCTGAACCAGATGAGTTTGAGGCATTTTAATGATAAGCTAGAAAGGATTCTTGCTCCAAAGAAAAAAACATTGACAGAAATACAAGATAATGAAGTGCACGTAAATAACCAGTATATAAAAAGTCACACAGTACCTGATCATCTTGAATCAAAATACTGTAAACCACTATTGCCTGACCAGGCGGGATAGTGATATTCCCTCTGTCTGGGCTAAAGTCTTCACTGGGGGCATTTGGCCCACCTGAAATCTATTAAATTAAATTACAGTGTGAGAAAAGTGTAGACAGTCTAAGAAATCTGAGAAATTCCTTCATAAGTAACATTGCATTGTGAGAAGCAAACCACCCAATAATAGTTTGTCCATGGAGAAAGGCTAACACTACATGATTATTACAAAGAGGCAGACATGGATGCTACAATGTCATTGCAGATCATCAATTTCACTGTTTCTGCAACTAGATTATCAATTAAATGAAATACATTTTAATGGGGTAAGTGATACTTGGGATTGGATACTGGGAAGCAGATCCATAATGGGAAGATCACAAAAGGACTTTCAGAAGAAGCAAACAGCTCCTGTCAATCAGAAAACTGTTAAATGGGGGTTCGCTATGACTCACCTCAAAGGTCACGGTAACAGTCCCATAAGTCCCTTTTTCTCTGATTAAGGTGAAAGGAACATACTGGTTCCTACCCCTGAGCTCATCCACTATGACCAAAGAGGACTGTGTAGGGAAGAAATATGAGGTAGACCAACATAAGCACCTATGTCGAGACCTGATTTTGAAGTGGTATGGTGATAACATTCATTTCTGATGTCCTTTGGGCAGTCCAAGAAAATAGGAGAGCAGAAATGGTTCCCTTGGCCACACTCCCACTAACAAGCCAATCTACTGAAAAAACTGGCCCTGTGATGGTTTTACTACTAGAAGCAACCCCCAATGAATTCTCATTTCCATAAAAAGGGTTGGGATTACTCAGACAGCATGAACATTCTCAATAATGTTTTGGTATACCCACATACAAATATATACTGTGTTGATACTGTAATATAGTAAAACAAGCTCTTCATAAAACTTAATTTAAGTTTTCTTACAGAATTGAAGGAAATGATTCCAAAGGCATTGTCATTGGAGAGGATGGTAATGGTGGCACTACTAGGGCTCCCCAGCCTCACACCATTGGACGAACTCTGAAAAGACAGCAGCAATAAAAGATGTTTTTCCAGGTGCTGTGACTCCTCCCCAAAGCCACAGCACTACAATAAAGACTGCCCATCCCCCTTCAACAGGCAGAGATGCCAGTCTACAAATTAGTTTGCATTATCACAGTTTTCCACAGGCATGCTTTAAGTAATCTGGCATCTGAGTCATCTGATGTCACAGTGAGAAGCACCTTCATTCATATCAATAAAAAAAAAAGAGAAAACCATCTCTACATAACAGTTAATGCCTTCCTTACTAACAGACACGCATAAATAAAATACGTACTCTTGTTAAACAGACCAGGCACTTAGATGAAAAAATGTTTACGTGTAAGATGGTAAGAATGGATAGACGGGAATATTCCCTCAGTGTAATCCTTTTGTAATTTCAAATTAATCTTTGGCATGCTAAATAATGTTAAACCTGTAAATCTCAAACCGATACAAAAAAGAATTTGTATAAAAGATACGGGAATATGTCTTAACCCTAGATACCTTCGTGCGGCAAAAATCCACAATGTGTTCTACAGAGCTAGGAAGTAAAAAGCACTTAAAGGTAAGGCCAGTGTCACTTAGATTGTTTTCATCTAGGGACATTCAGTGTAAGAGCTTACGGCATAGCATAGCCTCCAAATTCACCCTCCCCTTTGAGGCCAGCTTTTCCCAGCTGTAACAGAGCTTTCTTTCAGGCGCTTTGCTCTTGTAGCTGCAGACATACAGACACAAAATACACACGCTCTCACAATCCTTGCAAAGCACCGCAGGCCAGTTCATTCTGGATGGAGACACCCCGCCACTCAGCGCCACGGCCCCCTTGCCAACAGCAGCCAAATGTGCCAGGCGAGCAAAGCGGCATTGTGCCATGAGACACAGGAGGGCAGGTTGGGTCCAACAGACTTCAGCCAGGGATGGTTCTGCCAGTACGTGTGGCAAGTCTTTTGCACTTACTTTTGGACAAAACCAATGCAATACTAAATGCCACCGTGATTGTCCCGCATATTTATTTTTGATATTCATTTGATG
This sequence comes from Gymnarchus niloticus, assembly GCA_009936485.2. Taxonomy (NCBI): domain Eukaryota; kingdom Metazoa; phylum Chordata; class Actinopteri; order Osteoglossiformes; family Gymnarchidae; genus Gymnarchus; species Gymnarchus niloticus. The sequence continues at coordinate 18,177,476 of JAACJT020000034.1, forward strand.
ATATAGAGCTAACATACATGGTTTGCTTTAAAACTGATCATAAAGAAAAGAAAAACTTACTTATTATTTCAGCACCTGCCATTTTACCAGTTAGGTGCCAAATCTTCTTAATATGGTCTCTGGTATTCTATTGCAAATTATACTTTTCCTGGTAAATATGCATATTTTTATCTTCCACATTTGTCACTGGCCAGACAGGCAGACACTATGAGAACACTGAAAGTAATTAATCACTTACTCAGCCTGCTACTGACACTATTGCACCAAGGCTTTAGGTGTAAGGCATGTTGCCAACTTGAACTTGCAATGTGAATTCCTTTCTGCATATTAAGTCAGTTTCATATAAAAAATCTCAATACAGTTCCACGCCCTTTAGGTTAAAGGCTATGACCAAGTCAGGTTTTAATCTATGGGAAAATTTCATTTCAATGTACGGGAAAGTTTTTTTTTCCACAACCACCACCACCCCCAACACAATCCGAGGATACTAATAGCCATCTCTTTTAATTAAACTGTTGCACTTCATAATTTACTACTTCAGTTAAGTCAGTTGACAGGCTTTCTGTGGTCCTCAGAATGATTTTCGGCTTACAAAGGTGTAGTTCAGCACTCTTGACTTTAACAACAGCATAGCCTCATAGAAAGGCCTACATAATACTTCAAAGTACGTCACATTTTACAAGCCTTTCTCTTTGCGGGGGTGCAGTGGGGCGGGGGGTGGTGCAAAGTGAATTCAGCACAGTAGTGTATTTGAGTTTTTGAGTCCTTCTAGAATGTTAAGTTCAGATCCGGGGATAAAGAAAAAAAACATTAAATTAACATAAACAGGTAAAATCTATGGATTTTGCCATGCTACCGTGAAGAAAAAAGCAAGGATATATGGCAGTGAATATTACCTGCAGTCGGAGATTAAATATAAATGTTTCGTCAGCCTCAGGTAGGTCATCATCTCGCACAGCAATGAAGATGGTCTTATTAGTCTCCGAGGCCAACAGGAATGCCGCAGCCGTTGTGGCTTCAAAGTCCCCTGTGTCATCTCCCTCTAGCTGTGTCACCAAGCAGGAACATAGTCATTAGCCCCTGTTCTGTCTGATTCTGCCCTGTTATTTCCTTCATTACACATAGCTTACATAGACGAAATATATTTTAAAGTGAAATGTGCAATCCTTAACTTTTCATTTTTCATCCAAGTGGTGTTTAAACTATCTGAACATGTTGTAGTTACTGGGAACAAAGAAGCGATTGTAAAATCGTGTAGGCATATTTTTGAAATATGAATGCTTTTAGGGTGCATTAGGAGGTGCAAAACAAGCCTGCTGTGCTAGCATATTCCCCAACACACATTTCCACATGGGTGAGAATTAGAAGCTCGGTTGTCCTGCCACCCACTAGGTCCCACATTAAAAAGGTCACTTCTCTTTTCCTTACAACATATGTGCAGTGAAGACCTATGACTGTTAAGCATGCAACACTGGTTGGCACCGCTGGCGGGAAATGTGAAGGGTACTAATTGTGTACAGATGCTTAGTCATAGAAATGATAGTAGCAGCCAAGTCTCGGCAAATGTTAGCATCTGCAGACACATCAAGAAGCCAAGGAAAACCACTTCTGTAGTGTCAGACACATCTGATGAACTGCTGCAATGTTTGCTCATACAGATAAATACAGAAAATATTCATTGCTCTTGGTAGCTGATTAACTTGATTTGAAAAAAACTAAACTGCACTGGGCACAAACCTACCAGCACTAGTGCAGTAATGTTGACGGGTTCACCAATTCTCTCCACCCCCAAGCGCACCACCGCACTGCTGTTCTCATTGACGACAAAGTGCGTCTGACCCAGGAACCTCAGCTCGGAGTCACCGCTGGAGCTCGGAAGAGATATCACCAGAAACAGTCCTGCTAGGGTAAGGGCAGTGGGCATTCCTGTGACACAGGGCAAGAACAGATTAGTTAGCATAGACCTATTCATTTAGCCTAATAAATACTGAAGTAGCATTACAGTTCTTCAGTCTAATAAAACCAAATACACCATAAAAATGTGGGTCAGATCAAATTACTGATGAGTATTTCGCGTGCAACTAAACTGAACATTCTGAGTTGAGTGTATCTTCACATCTGAATACTGGAGACCTTTGGCAATGGAAACTAACCAAACGTCTCACTCTATTCGTAAACACTGGGAGAAAAACCATAGATAGAATATAAAGGTATGGTTGCCCTGAGCATGTAAGAAAAGCAACTTGGACAGTGGTTGTATGCAGTCCGGAGAGGACTTGGTGTGAAAGCTATCAAAACTGGATTAAGAGCTGCTGACTGACTGCAGAGAAAGAGAAGGACAAAGAGGGAGAGTAAAGCCTGTTATTTTGCCCCCACCCACCCCCTCACCCAGTGTTGTTCCACAGCTTCACCGATGGGAACTTCCTGCCTTACTGATACAGATCGGAGATCCACCAACGGACAGGATAGCCGACTAAGGGCCAGCTTTGTGTTTGTCCAAGGCTCCCATCCACCCAGCGTTATGCACTAATGCTCAAAATTAATCTTGACTTAATAAGGCAGAGCTCTGGGAACTTCAAACAAGAAGCCATTAAAATGTGTGTCAAGCTGCCACATAACCACACTTGTTTGATAATACCAGTGCATTACTAACAGCAAAAGTACTTTGTGATGGTCTCCCCATTTCTGGTGTTTAACTTGCACGGTATAATCCACAAGCCTACTACTAACTGACAAAAAAAAAATTAATAATAATATTTCAGAATATGAATAAAAAGACCTATTTTCCTTTTCCAACGTTCATAATATGTAAAGTCTTCCTCATTCCATTGTCTCCATCACTGTAGCCCATTCTTGGCCATTCAAATTTATGTTATTCAACGAGAAAGCTATCACAGTATTCACAAGGAAGACCCTAATGCTAGAAAACAGAATACAACTTTGGTTTATAGTTATTTCTCTCTATTAATTCTTTAAATGCACACAGAGCTACACTAATCTGAACTTCATTACAGCCTAAATATTCTTCTTTTTTATCAATTTCAACCAAGTACGTTAAATTCATTAACATTTATCATATTCATTTCAAGACACTGTGACAACAGTTGAGTACCCAATACCCCCATGCAGGAGTGGTATCTCAAAGAATGGCTATCAAGAATTGCACCGGTGTACCAGTCCTAGACTACTGGGATAAGGACAGTTCTAGTTTGTTTGTGGCAGCAAGAACAGAGGCCATGTGGACTGTGGAGTAAGGATGTATCCAACAAAAGCTGGACTCTATGTGGTCTCTCAGTTGCACTACTTATCTTGGCCTTGGTCTGATCTCATCTTAAGAGTCAGCCATTTAGCAGCCTTTATAATTATTATTTCTGTACTAAGTTCAAAGGCATGTTCAAATGTTTCCTTGAACTTGCAACCAGCACTGGGCATAACACACCCTTCTGGATATGACACATTCTAAATGTTCCAGTTCATGAGAAGTAAAGGAACTTTTACTTTATTCAAACAACACACATTTGTATAAGAAAAATAACTTTAAGAGGATTTTTTTTTTTTTCTGGGAGTCAAGCAAAGCAATAATACTTAGCTACTTAAAATGTGAATCAGACCTGTTTTTTCATAAATACGTTCTCCTAAACACAACATCAGTGTATATAAATATGTTTATAAGTTTAGTCCATTCAAAGCAAAGAGAATGTTTTGATATAAGAGAAATATCATAAATTTTGTTTGCCCATGTATATTTTTTGATTAAAAACAGGCTTTATTTGCATACCATATGCTTATCACAAATAAAGCACACTTGAAAAGATATAAGCAGCTTATGGGAAATTAAAAACATTGTTTCAAAAACAGGAGGAGATCGAGTGAAAACATTGAAAGTCATTTCTTTTGCATCAGAGGGGTGATATTTAAAAGGAATGTGGTTTTGCGTCAGCCTATTGATGAGGAGCCTTTGTCTGGTGAACTTTTCTACTGCCAAGTCTTGAATCTGAACCCAGAGGATGCATAAGATGGCTGTCACAAAACAAGACAGCATGAAGGTTTTGGCTATAATGCTTGACTTTTATGAGGGCAGAAACAGTTGGACACCAGACTCTCCTCAGTGATTCCCCACAGGATATGCAAAGCATCAATGTAATATTGTTTTTCTGCCAATGACAGCTTGCAGGAGCAATGCAAGCCCAGAACCTGATCAGGAGCGCTACTTTAAAAAAATAAACAAATAAATAAACAAAAACAGCCAATTACTTGAAACCATTAAAAAAGTAATTGAGCAGTTAATCAAGATGAATGTCAATAGGCATACATTACGAACGACAAGAATGAATATGTTCTATATGTTACACGACACTGTCTGACATAAAACCCTGTACCTTTAAACAGGAAATAAAACAATTGATGGTGCAGTCATTATTTCAATACTCTAACAGCATTTTTCCAGTCTTTTCCATGACCTCTTCGGTCATAAAAGTATGTACTACATCCTATAGTGTGGTCAGCTTTCTCATAGGAGCTTCTTCTGCTCGGAATTATCCTCACGATATCACATATCCTGCTTGTTAGAAAAACTGTTGCCAGGTTTTAATATAATTTAATTACAAAATGTTGAGTATCTTCAGAAAATATTCATTATATTTACACGTGCATTGTTTTCCTCACTGTGACACCTGACCAGAATAAGCTTAGAATATGGATAGATGCATTTTCAAATATAACCCTATTAGAATTGATTTTCAATTCAAAACCCTTAACAACTCAAACATCTCCATCGCTGCTTTAACCCTGTCAGTAAGCCATGACTTGGCAAAGTGTTCCTACAACAGCATTGCTCAAAGTAACTGAGACATAAACAGTCACATCTGATCCTTTCCAGTCAACTTGACAAAGTGTACGGTTTCCTGCCTGACCTACGAGTCAACAGAAGCTATAGAATTACCCCTGCTGGGAATAGCTTCATAATCATGGTATCAATTATTCACAGCGCAAGATTTCACAGCATCACAGCATCTACTCTACATGCACCTAAGGAGACAGAGGATGCACTCGGATGTGGACATGTCACAGATGAGAATGCCAAGTAATCCTGGGTGCCAGTTCTCTAGATGATCACCTGTCCTTCAGACAACTGCTCGCATGCTCTTATAAAAAAATATCTTTCAGCTGATTGATTTGGTGTGCCTGGAAAAATCTGAGCAAGCCTTTAAGCAAGAACGTGGACTAAAAGCTTCTAGGAGTGTTAAAAAAACCCTGACTTCATCAGTAACACAAAGACGTTCCTAGTGAGACACAGTTTCTTACTTCATATTCTTAACACACTGTGTAATTAGATACCTTAATTAGAGTTATATATGATTTGTTCTGAAATATTGCGTTACAGAAAAAAGATTTAGCAATATGTTTCAAACGTAAGTGTCCAGTTCCAGTCATTGGCTAATGGCAACCACTTTTTATCTGTATTTACATAAATCTCCCAGATAATTAAATGCTGTAGGGTAACAGGTCTACATAAAATGATCATACATATTTACTCAACAGACTGGAGTTAAATTTGACACGCTTAAAGTCAATACATTATTTCTAAAACAATATTTTGAAAACCTCGGCATCGTACAGCCTCTGCTTATCCCTGAGTATTGTATGATTATGTGGCCACTGAGGTCCATATTTGGTGACCGCATGAAGATCGCAAACACTAAAAAATGCTGTAAGCAGTACAACTGGAAAACTCTCAATGTGCATGAACGTTGCACATAAACAAGAATTCTAGGAAGGTGTTTAGAGCAGTCCAGTTTGCCTACATGTTGACTTTTTCGAGTTAATTCACTCAATGCCAAATTTCTTTTCTGCTATGCATTTAAAACGTGAAATTTCATTTTCATGTTCTTATTAAAGGTCACTTGGATGATAACATTTTCAGTCTGACTAGACCAACTGAGGGAGACGCAACGCAGTGGTGCAAACACTTGTGGCTGCTTGCAAACATCACGTCCACCTTTGATACTGACCTCCCGACCAGACAGCAAATAGTTTCAAATGGCTCTTGAGGATAGCTCAGCTGAAAATGCACACACACTTTCTTTTCAACCCCACTGCTGAGAGTGTATGAAGTTGAAATATCCACATTCTCATTACAATGCCAAAAGAGACCACATTGATTCAACTCTGACAAAACAGGACAGGACAGGAGTTTCACTCAGCTGTTTCAGCTGTTTTAAGGTGAAGAGGAATTACCTTTAGGCCACCTGCCCATTAGCAAAATAAACTTTCTAAAACAACAAATCTGCTCCTCCCCATTTTCATCGTTAATTATAACAAAAATCACACTAAACTATCAAGAGTCACTTCCATGAGATTCACTAATAATCATCATTCTTATAAAGCTTACATGTTTTGAGTCTCTTATAATTAATAATTGTTTATCTCACTGTAGTTTATTAGCAAAAGCGGGCTACAATTTCATATTTTTAAATATATACTATATATATGAATGCAAAAATAAATATGAATAAAACAGAAAATTAGTAGCCTCTTGTAACAGTGTCCGTGACTAATTTGAACTAATTTCAAAGTCATATATTGCATAATACATAGTACCCAATGTTAGAGTTAGTCCGGTAATGAAGAGAAAGTGCGTTCTGATCATATGTGAATTTCTCACTGATGAAAGGTCTGACAAAGACATTGTCTTATGGCTGTTGTCCACCACATTTTATGTCATTATAAGAAAAACAAAAATCTTTTTTTTTCTCTTTTTAAGATCAGTGAAAAACAAAAAAATAGCCCATTAATTTTCAGATGGTGCAGGCACTCAAGGCCAGGGAATCCAGCTGACTGATTAGTCAGTTTTGCAACAATAGTTGAGCTTCAGAAAAATGTACTTTCAAGGGATTATACAAGGACAAGCTCGACACAGCGAATTATAAACCTTATTTCTTCATTGCATGTAACCAATTCGAACTGGTTGAAATGCTAATTGCCTTTCAAAAAAGCAGACGTGGACAAGAGGATCTTGTGATTCTCAGACCAACAAGCAGTTTTGTAAACGTCTATTCTTTTTTCTTTACTTCAACATTGCATTTCTCTCCCTTTTCTTTTCGTTCATCCTCACTTCTTTTTCATGCAGAGCTCACCCTCCCACCCAACTGAATCAAAAACCCATTCAGAGAGATAGCTCTTTTCTCCCCTTTAACTTTTTAGAAAATGTGGGAAATTCCTTTCTGAAGCCCTCCAATTGGTTTCTTTGCCAGACTGGGAACAGATGGCTGGATTGGGGATAGTGAAAATCCCCCATCCAGTAGAAAGCATCAGCGTAATGACAGAAATGAACAATGCACTTCCAATGCCCATTTGATAATTCTAAATATTGTAGTTAGTATGCTACTATAACACTTTCAGAGAGCTACACGGTCAGAAAAAATGTTTAATTAAGGTTTGCATCACATTTAGTGCTCAATTCAGTGTCGAGATTCCGGCAATACTCGAGGATTGATTTTTAAATAAAATTAATTCTGTGAGTTTATTTCCAAAGTAAAACAATCATAAAAATAGCTTAATCTTCTGAAATGAATAGTGTCTAATTTAGTTTAGGAATTTCTAACATCATGCATTCTACGTTGAAATCTGACACCACTTTTCAACATACAACATTATTATTTCCATGGGATGGTCATGCATCAGTTAGTCTTTTTTTGTAGTGGCATAAGCAGTCACACTCAGCTCAGAAAGGAATAATAAGCTTTACTATTTAGTGAATATTATTAATCACGGGACGTGGTAGTTAATAAAGAGTCTTAGCCGGGCAGCCTCTTTATAATCTTCTGGTTGAAGATTTAACTCCTGGCTATCAATCTGCTACCATCTTCTACACAAGAAGAAAAAAAAGAACATGTAGAAACCATGAAATTTATATAAAAAAAAAACAAACAAAAAAACAAAAAAAAAAACACGCAATTTCAGTACAAGCAATTCAAATAAAACCAGCGTTTTAGAACAATAATTTCCAATTCCAGATTCTAACCGAACAATTTTTGTTCTTTGCCCGATAGTCACACCAACACATGAGCACTTAATTACTGGAATAAAGAATCACTTATGAATCACTGCCATTATAATCACGAATCAGCTATTTCCAGAATACATATATGCTTTTAACAAAATTGCATTTGCCTAAATAGAGAAATGTTTCTCTTTTTATTGCTCTGAACTTAGCTGAATAGCTGCCTTGGTTGCTAGATATGCATAGTTCTGTTAGGCTGCGTGTTATTTTAAAAGAATTTACAATAATCTGCCTTATGTGCTATATAATCTGCACATAATCTCTAATCTCTTTTACTTGAAAATGAGTTCCAGTAATGCTTGCTCAAGAAAGTGTTTTTACACACGCACACACAAACACACACAGATAAACATATGCATGCAGCAGAAATAGAACTTTTTAGTAGGTACATTGTGTAAAAAAGCAAACTGACTCAGGAGGCCAGTGGCTTATAAAAGTAGTGTGGAGTTGCCTGCCACACATGGCTCTGCATCCAGGATGGCTGGCATGTTGGCCTTCTGCACAGCTTGTCTCTGCTGGATCTGACAAAGACGCTGATCAAGGGTGTCTAATAGGGCTAGGGGATCATGCGATCTGGGAATCAGGCCCTGTCCCCTCACATGGCATTTCTGCAGGCAGCAGCCGTAAATTCAACAGCGGATGGGGGACATGACAGGTTGCATCTACACAGACTAATGGGCAGCTTCAAGATCCACAATTTGCTCGATATGCTTACCAACAACATTGCTAAATATTTAACAGAAACTTAATTAAAGCAGCTACTTTGATGAACCAGCTAAAGATAGCAGAATGCCAGTTAGTTTTTTTTTGAAGCTTTGTATCTTGGGAACATTGAACTTGAGTGAAATAATTAATTACTTGCATTTTTTAATTACAAGACTGCCACCTTTCTAATATGTTAAAACATTCCTTCATTAAGTTGCTCAGCCAGTTTTCATCTTTCAGCATGGAGATTCTTAGATTGACTAAAAAACAAGAACTTTAAGATGAACCTAAAAGTAAGTTAGCACTAAAGTGGCTCTCACTAAAGTGGCTGTGGATCAGCAAAGTGAGGTCACGGCTGATGCACGCGGGAGAAAGATGAAGGAAAGCTGCGTAAATCTTTGAGCATGGACATATGTTTGCGGGTGCTTCCAGGCCCATCATAGTCACATGAAATACTTTGTGACAGAGAAAATATAAGCTTGGCATCTCCCGACTGAAAAATTCCACAACAAATTCAGTAAATCTTCAGGCAAAACAGACAGACCTCAGGATTTTTAAACGTCTCAAAATACAGGGAATGTCCCACCACTCTCCCATTTTTGATTTCCAAAGAAAACAGCTTTAAATATATAATATAAAGACTATACTCATCTGCATCCAGAAAAATCGAATGTACTGAGACATTAAAGTATGACAAAGAAAAACCAACACAGACCTAAAAGAAGCTCTTTTGGACACGTGAAGTAAACTGCAACTTAGACTGGTCTGTGAACACCTTGCTTCATTTCTCCTTATCTGGCTTCACAACTGCATTTGCAAATTGAGAAATTAGATACCCAGCACTTACCTTACTAAAGTATGACTAAGCAACCATTGAGTGCAACTTATTTATTTATGTATTCATCTCTATTATCTGCTCACCATCAAACATGCCTGCGTATAGTATATTTGGCAGAAGAGGAGAGCTTATGTATAGATTTTCTCTTATATAAAGTGGAGAAAAACAGCTATATAGTACTGTGACTGTAACGGGTCATAATTTCACCCAAATTGTAAACTGTACCATATTATTTTGGTACGTATATTACAATGTTTTGAGCTTATTTATAATGGAAGAGAAGAATCTCAGATAGTACCCAATATAGCAGTAGAGCCATTTTTAAAAACTTGCCTGCCTTATGACTTAAACTCCAACTCAAGTTCCTATGGCCCATTCCTGCTGATGTGTATGCTACTGTTCAAAAGCCTTCGTAGAAGACATAACTGTCAAGCAGGTCAAAAGTTCATACAGCATGGACCTACAGGCTGCTGCTCACTGCTTCTCTTAAATTCATAAAAACCTGCAAGACCTCAATCATTCAAGTTGATTAAGATCATCACTACACTGTCAATTTTAAGAGTAGGAATATCCCTGCTGAATTTTTCTTCTCCAATGCAACTGCTTGCTGAACCACATCGCTTTCTGCTTTCAATACATACGCGAGTACTTTGTTTTAACAGAGGCCCCTTAGTGGTGGGAAAGCAGTTAGTGTCTGGAACCCTGCTATCTACACTCTGAAGGTGAGGAAACATAATCTAGACTGGAACTAATTTGAATAAGGATCTATCTGTCACTTTCCCACACATTCATGCACAACGAAACATCCCCCAAATACTGAAATACAGCAAGATTTTCAAAATTTTATATTGCTTAAAGTTTTAGTATAGGTCTACATTTTGGTCTGGTTCCAAAAGTTCAAAGTATTTTTATTTTGGACAACGTTTCATTTCTCAATTAGTAACACAATGGGACAAATGTGTTCTATATGAAGATACACATATAGAATACATATGTGCTTAAAAATTCATGAATGAAAAATAAATTAAAGCGAAAACACATATCATTGCACATAATTACTTTATACATGTACATCTGTGTCATGTCAGTTGAAAATCAGTATTTCAACCAGATGGTTCAACATATCAATGTACTCGACAGCTATTTGAAGACCATTCTTAACTGGCACAAAGACTTCTTTGATGTCATACTTTTTTCATTGTCCATGGTGTCTTCCCTTCTTAGACCTATGAACACGATCCCAAAACTTGGCAGAATTCCAGGAGCAGGTCAGAAATGTAATCAGGCTCCACGTTTAAACATCCCTAATGCAATTCTCACACTTCAGTAATAAGCATGCCCTTGGGTCTAATTCCAGCTTAATTTCACTGTACCCATGCGCAAAACATAAGGTGCTTAGTATTCAGACTGATCAGATCAGAGATGTGCAGAAAAACACATTTGTAGGCTGGCAAAGCCACATTTTTAACAATAGCTTTAAAATATAAGTGAAGCAATGGTTTTAACATATGCATGCTCCAACTAACACTGCATGATCCACAGATGCACACTATGCAGATGCTATTTATTAAAGTATAAAGGATGTGAGAAGTCTTTGGATTGGTATGGAAGGACATACGAAGTGGGTTAGTGAGAGAACCATTTAGGTAACTACCCACTGCACTTCAGAAGTAACATTCAGAAGTGTATATTTCTTATATCTGTAACTTTTACAGAACCTCACTTTATCAGCAGTGTGAGGTTTCTCTGGCAGACTAACGTGTAAAACATTCCCCTATCAATACCATGTTCCCTTGCAGTCATATTTGTCTTTGCTTACACTTGCTAGTAATGGTATCTAATTTTAAGGAAACTCTAAGCACGTGAAAACTCTTCAGACTCATGGACAGATACACACACACACTGAATACATTTGTTCCAATACACAAAAAAGCTGAAACCCATCAAAAGGTACAGAACTGTGGGGAGATGGACAGACAGACAGACAGACAGACTGTACATCTGGCTGTGATACACATAATTCTACTTCTTATGCGGTAGCTACATTGGTCTGAACTGAGATTAATGCCTCCAAGTGCTAGACTGCTCAACGTAGTCTTGCCTGACTCAGGCACGCCATGTGTGGCTGTTCCCCATGGATAGTCGTTTTATTTCAATGGCAGAAGGAGGAAACACACAAAGCACAGTGTCCACAGCGAATATCCTAAAAGTAACCATGGAAGCATTTGTTCTACTAGTCAATGGGTTACCCAGTCATTCATTTAATCTTTGCACTGAATCAATATTTGGGCTTTTTTTAAAATTTACTAGCAACTCCAAGGGAATGCTGGCATAACGTAAAAGAAATTTGTAGTTACTGAAAGCATTTAATTGTGTTTTTTACAACATACGTCAAGCCCTCGGTATGAGCTGTTCAGGACCCCGTGATGGAAGCAATAGATTACTCACCCTTTCTAAGTTGAGCATTTATGTACTCACATATTTCGAACGTCTATGCGACATAGGAGAAACATTTATATATATATATATATATAAACAAAAAAAGAATTAAGCATACCTTTAAATGTTAATGTCTTAATAAAAAAAAACAACAACAACATATTTAATCATAATTTCCAATATGACAAATATTCAAACAGTCCACTATTAGAAGATAACGATCGGCTAAAACAATCTTAAAGTTCTGGCACTGCAGCTTTTAGAAAGAGAGAAACTTTCAAATTTTACTCAATCACTACTTGTTCTCAGACACCTGCTTATTTGGACATACTACATTAAATTGTCAGCTTACCTGAAGCCTTACTCTGGTTACAAACCCAGGACGAATTAAGAGAGTGTTAGAGATGCCGAAGATAGCATCGATGTTTCTTCCTTAAAATATCATGCAGTCCGCTTTTTTTCTTTCAATATCTTGCTTTTATTAAGATATACATTCCTGATCGGATGCCTCGTGAGATCCACTGCATTTATAAACAAGAATACGTCACGCTGCGCTATTTCTAATATCTGTGTGAAAAGGAGCCGGACTTTCCTAACCCTTCTCTTTTTGTTCACTTTACATGAATGACTTAACGCATCCTGTCCTGTCCTGTACCGTCCGGTTCCCCTGCGAACGAAACTACTGTAGGCAGCCCAGGATCCTCATTTCAAAGACAAGACGTGATAATCGGATTTGTTTCTCGCAGTTTGACAGACAGACCTTGTATGGGATCGACTGAACAGCGCCACCTAGCGAACTGTGTTCCCTCGACCACCTATTTAGAAAACGCAAATCGAAATCAGGTTGCTAAAAATGGCTTGAGGTATACCGCAATAAGAAACGAAACTGAATATTGGTTTAAAGCAACCAACATCATCATTATTTGTCATCCTGGAATAATAATAAAAAAAACTTTCGCTGAAATAAAACATCAAAATTAATTATTTGCTTCAGGTGCTGCAAAACACTAAAACTTTTTATCTTGTTCATACAACCCTAAATCAGAAAAAGTCGGGACGGTATGGAAAATGCAAATGGGAAAAAAAAAAAAAACAAAACTGCAGTGATTCTTAAATTCACTTTGATTTTTATTTCATTGCAGACAGTGTGAACTCAAGATATTTCATGTTTTGTCTGGTCAGCTTCATTTCATTTGTTAATATACATCCATTCCTGCATTTTAAAGCAGCTAAAGCAACATACACGCTGGTTATGGGCTATGGCTTTATCAACATGAGCTCGCTATCTCGTGAAGGCAAGGAAAATTACATGGCACATGGGGATCGATATGTTAGTTCAAGTATTTAACTGTACCATGTACTGTCCCAACTTTTTCTCATTTGGGGTTGTATGTTTTACTGATTTATATTCACAAAACCAAGAAAAGCCATCTTTAATTTGTGAAGAAGCGTTGCCACTGACCTTCAGATATTTTTGTGAGGATAAATTCACTGAACCCTAAACAAATGCACAAGAAGCAAATGGAATAATGAAACTGCATAATTTAAAATTACTTAATTTGCCATTTGTACAAGTACATTAATTGGAACACAGTCACATATATTTATATTATTTCAACTTCATCCCAACTTGCTCTACAAGTTTTGGGGAAAATGGACCAATTATGATCTGGGCATTTTGCCAGTCATAGGATTTGTAGCACAGACATCCAACCCACAGAACCATACACAGCCCCCTGCCCAGTTTTACTTCTGGGGTATTCTATGTGAAACTGCCTGTGCAACAAGTTTATAATATATTATGAATGTGAAATGAGTTTATATAAAGTTCTCTTCACAATGTTTTGAACGACATCCTGTGAAATATATAGTGACCTTGTTCTTCATCAGAATTTCTGAGAGAATACATGAATGACTTAACCTCAAGTATTACAGATAAACTACATGACACTGAACACGATAAGCATTAACAAGACAAATGGATTGATGTTACAGATATAAATTGTAAGAACAAGAAATCAATAAAAATTCAACTATGAGTTTGGAAACATTTTCTAAAATAACGTGGTCGCGTGTGGTGCTGTTTTAACCAACAAGGTTGTGAAAACTGGCTAGCAAAATGTCTAGCTATCTAATTAAAAATTTACAATGACTTTTGACCTTAAGTATATTCAGCTACTAGCATATTAAATGCTGCATGAGAATAGTTCCTAGCACAAATTCAGTGAAAAATAACAAATTTCATTTTCAGAGCCAAAGTCAAAATCTGTAGCTAAGAGAATGAATTGACACTATTTTGGCTGTTGGCTCATCTAAAATATGCAAGACACACACACACACACACACACTAATAATAATAAAAAAAAACTAAATATTAAGTTCAAATAGTCAGACCATAAATAGGTACACTGACAACCTGCAACTCAACCATGACATAAGGAAACTGTCACTGAGGTTCAGTTGCTTATGCTGCAGATTTTTCATAACTCATTAACATATCAGGATAAAAAGATCACCAATCCAGTCGATGGCTATGTGTAATTACAGGCCATTGTGTCCTCCAATTTACCAACTATAATCAAATTGAAATGCATCAAATAAAGATCATTGACCCAAGTAATGCCCAGTCCAACAAAGCAAGAGCTCACTCAAACTAATGATTCTGTAGATATATAGATTTTTTTCTGTGGAATAGCTCATGAAAATGTTTCTTGAAAAGGAGTTATTTTATTTTTTATCTTCCTTCTGCTCATAACCATCCAGAGTTTATAGACTGTACTATCTTTGGCAATTATGAAAATGGTAAGGCATAAAGGAATTTTGAACACAGGGCAGTGTCATATTTTGATCTTATGGAGCACAAGGCTTACTAATGAGGTTTTTTTTTTTTAAATATATAGGTTCTTTTGGTATTTTTACAAGCCCCCCCGGCCTCAACCCCCCCCCCCCCCCTCCGCCCCCTTCACTGCCCCACTCTCTCATACGGATTT
>JAACJT020000034.1:18192609-18206119 GCA_009936485.2 Gymnarchus niloticus
ATATGCACTAACAACATTCATCATCACACCTTCAATTTCCAGCTTCATACTCGTCACTCTGTCTGACACTCTTTTCATCTCCAAAACACTCTTGGCATACTCTTCCTTCAGAATAACCTCTACCCCATTTC
This sequence comes from Gymnarchus niloticus, assembly GCA_009936485.2. NCBI lineage: Eukaryota > Metazoa > Chordata > Actinopteri > Osteoglossiformes > Gymnarchidae > Gymnarchus > Gymnarchus niloticus. The sequence continues at coordinate 18,192,741 of JAACJT020000034.1, forward strand.
TCCTCCCATCCACACCATAGTAGAACAATATAAACCCGCCTCCGATACACCTGGCCTTACTCCCTTTCCATCTGGTTTCTTGCACACACAATATATCATCCTTCCTTCTCTCCATCATATCAGCTAGCTCTCTCCCTTTTCCAGTCATCCTGCCAACATTCAAAGTGCCTACCCTCACTTCCACTCTCCTAACCTTCCTCCTCTCCTCCTGCTTCCGGACATGCCTTCCCCCTCTCCTTCCTCTTCGGTTCCTTCTTCTTGGGTCCACAGTAGTCCACTTTCCACCAGCACCCTGTTGGCTGACAACGCTAGTGGCAGTTGTTGTTAACCTGAGCCTCCATCGATTCGGTATGAAAATCTGTTTTGTTGTCCACATATTTGATCTGGCAAAAATTTTACACCGGATGCCCTGCTTGACGTAACCCTCCCCAATTATCCGGGCTTGGGACCAGCACAGAGAAACACATAACGCATTCTCCAGTGGCTGGGTTGTTTGTTAAAGAACTATTTATACAAATTCACCACTTTATTAGGTACCCCAGGTTAATAAAGAGAAGGACCCAATTTTGTTTTCTGTTTGTTACTTGTGTACCTGTGGCCAGTCTGGCCAGTCTCTTCTGGCTTTTCTCATTGAATGATTCAGTCATAGAAATACCATTGACTCCATTCTCCATAAATTGACAAAAAAGAGTACTCCTGAGAGAACACCTTGCAAGGAAGATTAGTATTTTGTCTTTGGCATACGGTGGTCACGCACCTTGGTCGAGTTTGTCCACAGCATAAAAACATTAATCCTGGTCCAGGCATTGTCGAATCGCAGGAGGTATGCCATTTTATTCCCCCAAAAATTTAACATCTCAAATGAAGTCTTTATTAATCAGCCAAAATATATCACGGCATAAGACAGGTGAGCATATTAAAAAGTCAAGTGGGCTGTATTATCGTACCATCCACACATATGTATATACTGGAATAGGATAATGTTCCTCCAGGACCATTTACAACATACAGATAGAAAATGACACAAGTCAAGAGGACAGAGAGAATGCTGGAGGTACTGCTAGAGCAGAAACAGTGCAAGTCACAAGTGAGACACCGCATGGTCAGATTATTGCTGTGCTGTTAGCTTTTATGCTGATAGTCTAACAGTGAATGGCATTTCCCCCCTTAACCATGCCACTGGGTGCCCACACTTGTCAGCATGTCCTTCCACCAGTCAGGTACTGCTTCCAATTAGTAAATAATGGGAGCTGGTTTGCATGTCAAATATTGTTGTTATGCAGATAGAGATACATCAAATCTTAGCCAAGGGCATTGATATGTTGGGAAAATATATATTTATAAATTGCTGAGCCCCATCTCTTGTGCTCTTTAATACAAAATAGTAGTGAAATTGTAGTAAAACCTTTCAGAACACTGAGTTGTGTGAAGCATTATTTTAAAACACAGTTAAACTCAAACATTTGACACTACACTATACATTTTAATATAAAGTTCCTCAATGGCACATTTTTAGCTCTTTTTGAGTATCATTTGCTAGGCCAACAATGTAAATTATTTTGAGAACTAATCTCAACATCTGAGAAAAGAACTGAAGAAATTGACTGGAAATAGTTTTAACAACATTGTTTTTTAGGAAACTCCATATTTTTTCAATATGTATTATCACATAAATATTTACTGTTACTGAAAGCAACCCACTTCAGAATTCATTTTGAGAAAGTTTCAAGTTACAGCTGTGGAGTGGGCTAGGAAATGAGTAATTTTTAGCCTTTCAAACACACTGAAGACCTACATAGTGGACCTTTTAGCATATCCCCTTCCTCAATGAGGCCACATGTGTTTTGGTGTGTTTGTAATGAACATAGCAGGTTGTATGAGAAAAACAGCATCAGCCAGAAGACCACTCTGCACCATTCATCAACAATGACAAGCCGTGAGGGCCATCAGAGTTATAAAAAAAATACGCAATTGATATATTGCTTTGGAAGACAGTTTGATTGAAATCAGCATACTGTAATTATTTCATTAAAATCTTGTGAGATGTGCACGCTTACCTAGTGTATTAATTTGCCATAATGTTAATGTATATTATTTTTCCTATATATGTATGTGTGAATATATTTATATGGTGTATATAATGAAGAATCCAAAAATAATTTATATGAAGATTATGATTTATATCAGGCTGAGAAAGTTAAATTCTTCATTATATATTTTTCCACACCTTTTTTCACATTAGTGTGGTCTATAATGTCAGTAAGGATGGAGATATAAGGATATATTTTATGGTTAACAAGCAGAACAATGGGACACAATTAATTAATCAACTGGAAGTGGGTAAAGACAGTTGATCGACAGGGCATGAGACAATCACACACATTACAACTTATGAAGCCTGAGCAGTATTTATACAAAATACACAAATTTTTGAACACTTATATGAATAACTAAATTAGTTCTACTTTTACTTTTTATATTTTTAAAATATTAAGCAACATTTTAATGACAAAAATGAATAGTAAAATTATGCTGCTATTTTCAAACGTTGCTATCATTTTATTTTTTTTTATATCTTTTACTGCAATGACAGCTTTAGACTTTGCCTGTAATACATAAGCACTACATTATGTCTATTTAAGAAACAGTACTTAAAATCTTATGCAGCACCTTATTTAAAAAAAGTGACATATCTGACATGCTTTGGCCAGGTGTTGAGTACAGACAAGGAAATGTGCAGAAATAAAATGGTGGCCCTGCAATTTGCTTGGACACTTGAGGATACTGCCAGGCTGTCTGAATGAAAACCCTGGCAGAAGTATGTTCAATGGAAAGTGTCCCAGACATCATTATCCTGGTGGGGAGTCAACTTATATAGCTGAGTGGTAAAGTAGCTTGTCATACAAAGGTGCTACAGTTCCATGTCAAAAACAAATTGGTACGTTTTTAAACCTAAGAACCACCTGCAAAGTGCAATGATTCTAAAAAAATGGCAAAATGCTTTAGAGGGACATGTAAATAAGCAAAACTTCAATTCAATTTCTGCTGTTTCAAATAAGGTAAGCCATTAAAAACAGTAACAATAGCAGCACACATTGTATGCTATATTTATTCGCATATGCCATGTGATTAACCATATTCCTAACACTTAAGATTTTGCTTAACTTATGCACCAGGACAGATCATATCCATATGTTTCATTCTTTTGCAATAGTATAATGTTACCCAAATGCTCAGGGTGATCCTAATTTTAAAAAAAGCTCACATATTTTCTTAATACATTTTACATATCCAGGATTTCCTCCAATTTGAGGAGAGGCACAGCGGTGATGCTTTCACTGTGTTTCTTTGTACTATAGCTGGCTGCCCTGCCTCACATACTCTCTTAAGTAGGTTGATGCCAACCACAGGATCCAAGCTGAACTCTACTTCCTTCAACATCTTGCAGTTTCCATTACCCAATGGAAGAAACAATAAAAGCTGATGTGTGGATGTGTGGTCTGCTGGCATGTGAAGTCCCCAGGCCACCATACCATGTAGACTGCTGCCTTTCAGAAGAGGTGACTCAGAATAGACCCCCTTGCTTACTGGGACTCTATCGAATAGCCTAGGAGAACATATATATGCAGACAGATGTGTATAAATGCCATGCTTAAGAAAAATGTTAAATTACTTGAAAAAACTAAACGTCCGTCCATCCGTCCATCTGGAGTCTATCCCTAGCAATATAGAACAAAAGGATGGATGAGATGTAAAGCAGTAAAGCAATTTTGAAAAGTTTTTACCCCTCGCCCCCCAGCCATCAAGGAATAAAGAGGTATATAAATTCTTCTAATTTTACTTAAGCAAATAAGTTGTGCTAATATGAGCCAAACATTTCTCAGTGCATTTTATTTTATTACTATATGCCTGTCTTTTCTGTGTCTACCACATATATTTTTTCATCTGAGTTTACTTACAAATACTCTTGTGTTGAGCCTGGAGATGGTACATAATAAGAGCTGTACAAGACACCCATTCAGAAATCTGATTACCCAGTGTTAATGCTGGCACTGAAATAAGGGAGAGATAGTGTTTTAGAAGAACACACAGTTAAAGAACTTAAAGGTTTTGCTTCCGGTTCACTGAGAAAGGTACTTCAATCATGTTAAAAAACACATCACTTAAAGGTATATAAATGGGAAACAAATGGGGAATTGTAATCTAGGTAAACTGGTTTTTCATAAAACCATTTGCTTAGAAACCAAATTATGTAATTCAAAATATGTTTTTTTCCTCTTGGTGCTGATGCTATATGCATATTGAAAATATGAAAATCCCCATTAGGCACTAAATTACATTCAAGAGGGCCATTAAATAGCCCTCTTGAAAGTCTGTAATGTCTAAGCTACATTCAGTCTGTTTTTTTGTTTTTTTTTATCAAGGGAGATTACTGTAGACAATATATTTATTTAAACTTAATGTGAAAAGAATAAAAAATAGTATGGCTTCAGATAACTTTCAGGTTTACCTACAGTAGTTGGATCTGTGCAGGTGTTTCTGAATTTGGTAGAAATACACGTTAGCTAAGCTTCTAAATGCATAATCTGGAACTGAAAAATAAGATGCAGACTAGTGTATAGGTGGCTGTATATGCCAACTCCAAATACTGTGGAATTTGTAGATGGCAAGAACAATATCATGGTTTCTAAAACACACTGAACAGTTCTCCACTGTATTTGTTTACACTGCTGTAAATGTTTTATTCTGACATCAACACTGGATTCATTAAAGTTTTGGTCTGTCAGGCATAATCGCTATGCAATGAAAACTATTTAAATCTGTGAATTTGGAAAATGTCTAACCTTGAGTTAACAAGACTCCCAGAAAATTCACTTTTAATTTCTACCAATCAGCTAAAATACTAGAGTATTGCTGTCATTATACTTAGAAAATACAACATCTGTGTTATGTTTGCACCAGCACTCTGGGTCCCAGGAGTACTGACCAGTGTTTTGTGTCTGTCCATCGTGTTACCCTTTTTGCCACTTGCCCTTGCCCTGATTGCCCTCATGTGTTCCACCTGAGTCTCGTGTTAAGTCAATATCTCTCCTCTTGTCATAGCACGTGTTTTTTTGTGTTACTATCTTGTTCTGTGCCTAGTTCTTGATCAGTACTCTCATTCATTTGTGCTCTCGTCCCCGTCTCGTCCCTGTAAACCTGTTCTTACCTTGTTTTCAGCTGAGGTCCTTGTCTTCATTACCCCTTGTTTTCGGGGCAGACCCCAGTGGTTAGTTTCTAGCTGTTTATGATTAAACCCCCTTTTTGTACTCACATTTGCATCCTTTCCATGTCTCTCTCTGTAAACCTCAGTCTGGTGACAACCATGATCAACCATGATCATGATTATGACAACCATAATTCATTTTATAAGTTATTTTTTTTATTTTAATTTGAATTTCATTTTTAAAATTAGTTTTAATGTCATTAATGGAAAAAAACAAAAAAAACAAAAACATGGTTTACGTAAGCATATTTTTCAACCATAGCCTTAACACTCAAAGTAATAATTCACCTTGGCAACTCAAATGCACTGTGCTAAACTTGTACTTTAATGAACACTTCATATGTGATTTCCCCTGTAACATAAATGTGACAACTAGATGAATACCTCTGGTAAATAAAGTCCATTTGTCTCTTTATAATTTGGCTGTAGAACCACTTCAGTTGGCAGCACACAGGCATAAGGAGTTTGAAAATGAACATGCACCTGCTGAAAATGATATACTCTATAGTTGCTGTTATTGTTAGGGAACACCTGAACTACACTGATGGACCGTACAGTTCTGAGTGAAAACCAGGTAAGACAAAAGAAATACAAAAACACAGAATAAAGGGATTAGATTCTTAAAACCGTTCATAGAGAGTCACCCGCCAGTTGCAGCTGCCAGAATATCCAAAGCAAATCAATTGATAATTTATTTTTTCAAAATGATTTTAAAAGATTAAGCCTTAAAATAAACACATCTTTGAAACCATTTTCAGACATAAATCTTTTATCATGGAGACTCAAATGACCATGTGTGTGTTTCATAATATATTTAATGAAAAATGCCTGCCTAGTACAGAATGATGCATTTACCTCCCACGAAGACATGAATCGCATCTCCCACTGAAACCTCTGAACAGTATGACCAAAATAAGTGGGCTCTATTTTGAGCTACACTCTTCTACCCAGATGGGCTGTAGTCTGGAAGAAATACTATGGCTGTGTGGATTCTTCTTCCTTTGCCCCACAATTTACCGTTTCCAGATTCTCCCCTCCCTTTCAATTTTTGCCTCTCTACATTTTCATATTTTTTCCTGTGGAACTACAGCACGTAATAGTTTTATTCCCCAGGCTGTAAATAAATATAGGTTTCCCATAAAAACCATAATTCATGCTGAAAACTAATGTAGGTTACAGAAAGGGAATTTGGACACTTTATACTCATTGTGGTTAGCATTAACAAATTCTGTCTCACATTTTGTTTACAATAAATTACGCAGAATTTCTCTTTAGGAGTGTTCTACTCTGCCTGGCCACAAGAAGGCACCCATATCCTTTCGGCATGTAGCAATGGTATAATACTACGTAAAGTTGATCAGGAATTAGATGTGATGCTATGGGTGATGCTTGCCTGACTCTTATTGTTTAGTTGGTTCATGTCTGAAAATGAAATAGAATAAAGTTAAAGACAATGGATATTACTAGCGTAGTGATACCTTTTCAACAACACACAAGAAAACAACATAACCAAAAAGCAATAAAGTCCATGCAAACATTTTTTTTTTTTATTTTGACATTCTTAAGCTAAACTGTTTAGTCTTCTGCCAATAAAGTATTGTACCAACAACCCAAGTGGTTAATTCTTCATTCTACATTTGCCATTTGAATCTATGCTGACAAGGAGCGAGGTCTCCTGGTGATAGTCTTAGGCCAGAGCAGCTACTTCTACCCTTCCTACTTATGCCCATTTTCTCTTTCTTTATTTCAGATTTTTTGTCATCTTATCCCCCCCTGTCCCGGTCCCTCAACCACAAAACCTCAACCATACACTCTGTCCTGTCACATGACAGGGGTCCAGCATTGTTCCACGCTGACTTCACAGATCAAGGACGCAGACTGAGGAATACACACAGATACAACAGACCGCAAGGCCAACACTGCAATATCCTGCCACTACAGAAGACCTATACACCTCCTGCCTGCTGAATGCATGTTAAACATGGATAAAATTATCCTGACAGCAAGATTATCCAGGCTAAGCAGATAACAATATAAACTGTTAGGGGAACATAGAAATGCACAAAGAATAGACTAGGAAATGATGATATTACAATGTTTTGAACTGTACATACGACAATTTCATGGATTCATGAATACGTGGTTAATCAATAAATTCCCATCTCCTTTTTCAGGAAAACAGTTTCCTGACAATCATTGCTGTGTTTTTAAAGATGTCATATTTAAATAATCCCTCAGAGATTAAACTGACCGTTGTGCCCCTTTAGAGGTCACTGTTCATGTGGCAGCACCGGGATGCTGTGCTGCAAGTCAGCATTTCTTACAAGGATCATCATGAAGAACTAGCTCACAGATGATGGAACTGACTATAATTTACCCCTTGAATATTCAATGGTATTATCTATTTCCCTGCTCTGTATTACGGATAACATGCCTTCAGCTGTTGGGCAGCCAGTTGACCTTGGACCCCTAGAGGTGTTTTTTTGTCCTTGCTGAGATGTTTTTGGTTCCTCTCCTCCATTGTCTTATGGCCTTGTCCTTTTTCATCAGTGCCCGTTGTAATTACCTCACACTCATGTTAAGTGCTTTGGGGCAACAATTGTGAAATGTGCGATAAAAATAAATGGAAATGAAATAATAATAAAAAAAACAATATGATAAACATGATGATAAATAATCATAACAGTTCACTAAAAGCCAGTGTATAACTTGGAGGAGGTTTGAGTCTAAATACTGAAGTCATATCAGATCTTTGTCTCTCTACTTAATAAACTAGATAGAAGTACATTGTGTGCATTACATTAGTTTGAAAAACAATGACATGTAATGCTTTTGCTGCCCTTTCCAGAACAGCACTCTTCTCTCAGCGAGAGCTAAATGGAAACTGGATATCATAAGAAATTCTAGCTGGCAGTGAATTACTTTCCATCCTTTCTGTGATGCATATACAGTGAAAAGCCAAAATTCTGTAAATGTGATCAAATTCAGATGAGGAATACTTTTCCCAAACATCCGTCTTCCTAACCAAATCATTTTTCTTGTCCTATGCAGAGTCACAAGGGGACCTTGAGCCCATCCCAGGCAGGGGACACCCTGAGTGGGGTGTCAACCCATCACAGGGCATAGTCAGTCATACACACCAATTAGCCTACAGCACTTGTCTTTGGACCTCAGGAGAAAATCCACAAAGCATGGGGAGAACATGCAAATTCCAAACACAGAGCAGATACAGGATTCAAGCTCCTAACCCTGGAGGTGCATGGGCATGGCAACAGTGCTAACTACTGAGCCACCATGCCCCCTTTTTCAAGCAGTGTTTCATTAATACAATTTCAAAAGAAGAATTAATGAAATGGTCCAAAACATAATAAAAGCAAATGACAACCAAACTGAACCACTACAAGTAAACTCTAACCCGCACTCTTGTATATTCAAGCATAACTGTAAAATAGTGAGTGGCGATTCACCCCTCCTTCCACCAGTTAAATTTCTAATAAAATATTAAATACTATGTTTGCCATATGGATGTCTGAGGACTCCATGCATTCAGTCAGATGACTATAACCTAGCTTCCGTATTTAAGGCACTTGCTGCCTTGAAAGGGGTTAAATAACAAAGAGTGCATCTGTATGAATATAGCTGATTTACATTCCTGCAGTAAATATTGTTTTAATAAAGTCAGTTGCCTGCATTCATTATTTATTACAAATTATGAATACATGGTGAGCCTATGGAGACATCACATCTTGTTAACACTTGCAACCTGCGACTGATTCTCCCTATAATAACTATTCATTTCGTCAGTCACAATGCAGTGGGGTCCCCGTTGTCCCATGCTGAGCCAGTGCAGAAGCACTCTGGGAGCTTCATTGTCTGGTGTTATCTTAATGGTTAGAAAACTACAGAGAAAAATTTAAAAAATTACCTTAAAAAAAGTTAACCTGCTTTAGAGATGTACTGCATGCAAAAAAAAGAACCAGAAAAAGGGGCACTAATAAAAGGAAGGGGAACTATGAAATCAGTTAATGTTGCACAGTTCACCGATGAGATTCACTGTAGGTCCACATTCATATGTTCTTAGAAGAAAAACAACTGTGCAATCTGTGAAGCAGAAAGCTCATTTTTTCCATGACCTCCCCAGTGGGAAATTAGCCAAGGCAGTTTCATCTCAATATAAGTACAGGTATGGTCAGCCATTTTTGAATATAGTTTAAATTTAATTTTATATTTTATATTTTTCAGAAAACTGCATACATTGATAAAGGGGAATTCTCCTTTAACTGAGAAAGTAATAAAAAACCAGCATGGTCTATGATTTAGAAGTTGTAATACTAATTACTTATATCTATAGTATATACATTGATCAAAATACGTTATGATTTTTACTTGCAATATTGTATAATGTTTTTTAATGATTACCTTTCTTTCTGTCTGCTCTGCAAATCACACAAAACTCAGTTTTTAATTTTGCATGCAGAATAAGAAATGGTTCACATTCATACATCTTTAATCAAATTACACTGAAAATCTTTGCATATTTTTCTCAGTGTTCTTAGCACCCCACAGTGTCATCTGATTTAGTTTAAATAGATTCCACCCACTCAAGAAGAGGAATGAAGGCTGTTGCTAATGTTGTTCTGTAAGGATTATAGTGTTCTCTAAAGTAAGAATACTGAAATAGAAATGACTACAAAGTCATTTCAGTATCTCCCCATTCTTCTATATAACACCAAAAAAGAAAGCGCAAAAAATAATAACGTAATAGCCATATATATGTATATATAAACTATATATAAATATAGTTTAGCATTTGAAAAGCTAATATTTAAATATTTTGTTTAGTTAAGCATATTCAAAGCTTTCACTGTATACAGCTTAATGATAAAAATAGAAATTAATTTATCAGTAAACACAATTAATCACACATGCAATAAGTATATTTTAGGAATCAGCATAGTTTTTTAGAATTAAAATGATATTTAAATACACTTGTATAGATTTATTAGGCTTTTACATAAAAGTTTTGAATATTTCAATTTACTGGAATAATTACTTTTAAAGATATTATTAGTTGAAAGAATTGCTGATGTTTCAAGTTCCCTGCTGAAAACCATAAAGTTGCTCTTAAGAAGGAATGTGTGTACCGTTTATGAAAACCAAGTAACTGAACTCTCAAAGCAAGATCTGAATGCCATTTCCTTATGCCAGTGCTGCTTGTTACTGGTGGTTTGCTGGCTGGTTTTACATCAGAAGCCCATTTGCCATTCTGAGCACCCCCACACACTTCTCGCTGCTTTTGACATGGGTTCCCATGACCATTCTAGGACAACCATGGTTGTCTGAGTCTTGAGTGTGGACGTGCCAAGAAGGGTTAGCTATCTTCTCCATGTTAGATGCTTTTTAATGTACAACCAAAATGTTCATATAAGTACAATATACATTTTAACCAAGTCATGCACATTAAACATATAAATACAGTTAACATTCAATTAATATACATTACACATTACACCATAGCCATCCTTATTTATTTTTTGCGGTTTAATTTGTACAGCTTTTGCACCATAAAGACACCTTTTAATTGAATAGTTACACAGACTGCTGAGAACCATTGAATTTATCAGGTGTCTATCAAAAAACATATTTGTATCACCTGCATTGCATTCTATAAGCCATTTTGCCTCCATACGTATGTATTTATATGAGTGGATAACTTATAAACAGACAGTGAATTTTATTGAACACAATTTTATTTTTCTCATCAAAGCTGTTTAGATGTCTCAATGTCCTCTGACATGGTTGTGTTACCCTATAAAATACTAATAATTTACATCAAGGAATAATCTGAAATACAGCATCACTTCAAGTGCTATTTTACTTCTCACATCTATTTCTGATAATCCATTCTGCCCACACAGATGGCCAGACAAGGTTAATTTCCAATTGTACAGGCTAGTTTTGTGAAATTGCAGTCTGTGCTCTTCCGATCAACTATTCTTTTTTTAAGAATTAAATAGACAATAAATTTCTTTGCTCTTTACCAGAATAGCACACCACTGAGATCACTTGTTGACGATAATGCTAATGGTGTCTTTGGCCCTCTGTATAAGAAGAATACGTATTTCACAGACGAAACTGCTATTTATGTTTCCCTATAAAAGTTATTGAAGCTCAAATATTTTGGGCACACAATGAGAAGACAGGAGTCACTGGAGAAAGACACTAATGTTGGGAAAGGTTGAAGGCAAAAGGAAGATGGGACGGCAGAAGATGAGATGGATAGACAGTGTAGTGGAAACAATGAACATGAGTTTGGGCAGGGTTCGAGAGGTGGTGGAGGACGGGGCGGCCTGGCGTGCTGTGGTCCATGGAGTCGCGAAGAGTCGGACACGACTGCGTGACTAAACAACAACAACGCAAAAGTTATATGTATGCATTTTAAAAGGAAGTGCAGAGGAGGCTCTATTCCAGAGTGATGCAATGTTGCCATAAGTCAAATGGAAAATGCAAGCAGGATTATATACTGTAGCTACCATGTTTGTCTGAACAGATCTTGTTTTGTGTGTTGTCCTATAAATATAATGAATTAAAAACAAAATGCATATTTCATCCCATCCACGCATCTTCTAACCACTTCTCCTTGTTAGTGTCCCAGGTAGCATAGGGGACGAGGCTGAGATACACTGCATGGGGTGCCAGTCCATCACAGGGCAGATCCATGCTTGCACACACAATTATTCATTACAGGCAATTTATAGATACCAATTAGCCTAAACGCATGTCTTTGGATCAGGGGAGGAAATGGGACCACCTGAAAGAAACCGCTAAGACCCCATGAAACATGCACACGCTGCACATATAGAGAACAGGTGAGATTCAAATCCATAACCCTCAGGAAGAGTAAGGTAGTATAAATACAAGAAAAAGCATTCATATAAAGGGTGAACAGTACTTAATTTATTTAACCAACTTAGATAAATAGAAATACATTCCTAATATATTTAGCTTCAGTATTAGTAGGTTACACTTTGCTTGTGCACTAGATTTGCTGTTTCCATGCCAGATTTAACAATTAATATACAAATACATTTAATACGCGTATAGCATGCACTGCATTTATTGTATGGGAAGGATCGGTGAGTTCTGTTTATATATTTTCTATATTACATTATATTCCATGTTTTGGTGGGAATCCCAAAATTGGGCAAGATAGCTGGTGGTTTTAATTCTTCATGTGATGTTAAGTAAGTAAAACTGGAAAGGGTTCACCAAGGTGAGGCCTCCCCCTGAGCTGGCTGTTCCAGCTAAATGAACCAGATCAATCACCAGAAAGAAACTGCGACAGTGATATAAGACCTGCATTATGGCTTTTGGATTCAAAGGGTTTCGATGACTCCACAGGCAGGACTCATTCTTTCTGAGGGAGTTCAAAGCAGATGGCTAAAGTCAGACAAGTAATTTCTCCATCCGTCACAGCATGAAGAAAGGGGATAAGATTGTAGGCCAGTCACCATTATATGATCAAATGTGCAGATTTTCCTCCGAGACTCTATTTAACACTAGGAACACAGAGTACAGTACAGTAGAATGTCTGCTGCCTCTTTGGCCACAGTTCTGACAGTTTCCATTTCATGTCTGAGCCACTGCAGATTGAGGTGGCACCACTCAAGCAAGGAGAGAAGAAGTGCAAGAAAAGAGTGACCCTAATTAACATTCTCTGGGGATAGTGGCTTTCTCAGCTTAATTTGCCAATCATCAAATGGGTCAAACTATATGCCACAAAATCATGTGATCATAAATACACATTTTTTATAGAGCATAGTATTTCTATATTCAGTCTGATAGGTCTCCTCTATTAATATTGCGATAAACATTTTAAATGATTGCTAAATCTGTTCGTAACCCTGTCAAACTGTTTTGGTCTATAAAGCATGTCAAGCATGAAAGCACCAAGGCGCTTAATTATTATCATTATTTGCTTTAATAATGTTCTAAAGAATTTCTCTGCTGCTTGAATTAAAATCAGAATCAACTAGTTCAATTCAATTCAATTCAATTTTATTTATATAGCGCTTTTAACACGAAGCACTGTCACAAAGCGCTTTACATAGTC
>JAACJT020000034.1:18206219-18247861 GCA_009936485.2 Gymnarchus niloticus
ACCGGCAAGACCACGCTGTCAATGTTGTATGTATATATATATATGATCTGGGGTGAGTTTAACAAAAGTATTCTAAGAAGAAAACTGTTGTAAAATTGCTTGTACGATCAATTATTCAGAAATGCTGGGTTTCTCAAAAACATTCATTGTGAAAATCGTTTTTAAAATTGTATGTAGATAACAGATACTCTGAACATTATGTAATTTCTTAAGATGGACTTAGACTAGGAGAGCAGCTGAAACCTACACCATGGCAAATGGCTGGAAATTTGGAATTCATTATATATTTGTTGTATATTTCTATATGTATGTAGAGTTATATTTTAGATATTTATATGTAGTCACATTTCACTAATAAACTAAATTGCTAATATATATAATATTAAATAAATAAAGAAATGCAATAATGTGCCAATCAGCATTAATCATTGTGCTAAACAGGGGAAAAAGAGTACTGTTGAGACTTTGTAATAATAGTAAAAGTGTGAATACTGTGTGAAGTGTACTACTGCAATGCATTAACCCACACACGGTTAGATATTGAAAATGACCTGCAATCCATGATAGATGGATGGGAATGGGTGTGTAGTGTATGCAGAATGAATGATTGCAGATGTCGAGTGAATGAGACCAATGAAAAGGTGGTCCCAATATAATTGAATGCCATAAAAACAGCAAGGTGGACAATTTTCTCATTTTCAAAACAAGTTTAGAAAGGCATCAGATTCTGTGTTGAATCAGAGACACTGAAAACACCACAGATTCTGTCTGCTCAACCAAGCTGTGCATCATGTATGGTTCAATGCATTGGACCACTTGACTGAAACCACTGAAGGTGTTCTATTAGGCTTTCTAGTTGATGGTTACTGCATCTACTCCTTTAAGGATTTCCTCTGTCCCTTCCAGCCCAAAGATGGCCAGGGGTCTTTCTACCTCCTTGGACAGGGGCACCACGTCCCTTTCCTACTAATATGCTGCCAGTTCAGAAAATCTTTCCACACTATTTCACAGAAAAGGAATAGGTGCCTGTACTGAAAAATGGATTCAGGGCCCAGCACCAGAAACATACTAGTCTAGAACCAGGAACCTGTGATGTAAATTGCTGAGGGGTGGGAAAAACAGCTCAAACACTAGTTCTCCATTAGCAAATACTGCTAGCATTACAGTCTAATGAACATTAACGTGTCATCTGCATTTCTGGCAATCGCTTTGAGCTGGGCAATGATGCTGAATGACTTTTCTTTGGATTAGGAGGGCTCAGTACCACTCTTTCATACACGTTACTTATAACACATCCATAATACTAATCCAATTGTTATTGTATTTCTGCCATATGTGTTTCATATGTAATATAGCCATTGAAAAAAATGTTCAAAGTATGAAACAAATATTGTAATTATGAAATGAAATGTGTTTGGCACTGTGAAATGAGGCTTGCCTGAGTATCATATAGGATTATAACTTCATATACTTGTAAATCATATAAATCATAACTTTTTTTTAAAAAACTGATTCAGTGTTCTGGGCAGAATATCAGATAAGAGCCATCCCTAATTTACATGTGAAAATATATTGCAAAAGCTTTGAGTAATGCTTTGAAACACAAGACATAGTCTGCTATGTTTGTTGCTGCTCGAAAAGGTCAGTGACATAGTTGCTAAGTCGTTACAAGGAATTTCACCCTGAAGGCAGGTGAAACACAGGCCAGTTCACAGTTGGCTTGGTTCCAGCACTGGCCAGGCACTGGCACCAGCACCATGTAAGTGGAAAAGGGGCAAAAGTCATTTGCCCTAAGACCATCTTTGCTCTCCACCTTCGCAGTTCTATGGCCCACCTATTATTATAATGGTGCAAATAGCAAATAAAGAATTTGTTTTTTTTCTCATTATGAGAATACAATATAATGAAAAAACATCAAGAAAAGCCTTATGGAACGTTCACAGCACGAGTGACAAAGGCGTCAAGTGTTCGCTTTGGCCACCCTGCCCGCAACGGTAGCGAACGCTGTTGGCTGCTCTCTGACGTAGATGGAGTAGGCGGGGACAAGGTCGTTCAGAACGCTAGGTCTTGCAAGCTTTTTACAGGGGCCGGAAAGCAAACAAATGTGTAGTTTATCTTTGTGCTGACTACCGATAGGGAATAATTTCTCAAATTGGTATTGTTGTGAGCCAGTTAATTGCATTCCTGCTTAAAATCAAGCATTCTGGAGGGAAAATGTTGCCTATAAATTGTGGTGTGCTACTTTTCAAGTTTATCTTCTGACTATGGATAATCGCAAGGTAGTTGCTTAAATGCAGCACTGATTTACCTGCAGCGAAGACGTCTGTGACGTTAACGTCATCGACGATTCGCATTGTTTTGCATGCTATGGGGCCAAAATATGTGATTCCTTTTTTCAAAAAATATATTATGCACTTCAGAAACCCCCGGAACACTAATAGTTATCAGTCACCTTGGTCCATGCCTCATTTTTTATTATTTATGTCCCTGTATGCAAACCAGGATACGTAAATAACTGGTAAGCCCACTACAGCTATGATCAGTTTCTCCTCCATTATGCTTGGGAACTGTTTGGTCGGAACAAAAGTTTACACACTTGTGTTCTGTGGAGCTCACTTTAGTGGAGCATTCCTACATTCCGATTGGTTGCCGTCGAGCCACGTCATAGCTCATTACCATAAAGTTGACCGAGCTTCAACTTCATTTTGATGCTCTCGCGGCTCAAATCACACCGCACCGCGCCGCTGCTCGACGTCTGGCGCCGCGCCCTCCCATAGACAATGAATGACTTCCGGTCCCTTTGACGCTCGTGGTGTGAAAGTACCATCAGTAAACAGTGAAACAGTAAATAATCGAGTGATTCTCAGAACACAGACTTTACTAATGGTTCAAATAAAAATTTACTTCTCAGACATCTATGTGTAAAGTTATTCAACCCATGAACTCAGTGTTTTATGGAGTACCTTTTACCTTTTATAACCTCCATTGACCCTTAAATGCATGGTAATTTCAACAACCATATTGCATATTTTGGTTCATTAACTTGCCTTCCATCTTCCATAGTCAAGTAAACTTTTTATGTGCTTCTATGTCAAGAATGGAGTATGGCAAGGTGTCCAGCCATGAAGCCCTTGCTTATTTAGTGTTCTTCTGATAGTTTGCACTGATACATTCCTGGCTGCCTTCATCAGGTCATCCTGCAGGTCTTTTGTAGTAACACTGGAATTTTTCCTAGCAAAGGTCTAATTACCATGGGTGTTATTTTGTTTTTTCTTCAAGCAGGTTTGCTACTGTAATATGAGTTTTAAACTTGTGTAGGAAGTGATACATCATCAGGTGTCATCATGTGTTTGTCCATGTATGTCTCATCTATGTGTGTGGGTAAATTTCTCAGTCTTTCATGTGTTGTCCTGTCTGTCATATGGATACCTAGGTACCCAGGGTTGCTGATTGGCCAGAAACAAATGATATTTGAGCACCACCGCTCCCACAGTCTCAGTGTGGTTTACCACCCAGGAGTGACTTTATTCAGTTCAATATTCTGACGTGTTTTGTGTTGCACTTCCTGTCGTGGTTGTGCAACTAAAAGCAACCACGTAGAGACAGATCAGTTGAACTTCAGTTCATCTCAGCTAATACAACTGGCCCCTCAATGTAGCCACTTTTGTTTTCTCTTTCAATTTGCCTACAATCCAGCTCTTCAAACAATGACACCTAGTGCACAGGAAGACACAACACTTCTGAGTTTAAAGGTTGAAATGTTGTCAAAGTATGGGCGGGTGCCATTTCTTTAAAAGTATCTTTTCTCCTGTTTTATATAAGTGCGGGAGTCTGAGCAGTCATTTATGTTTTCTTTTGTTCTGCTGCTATTTATTTAATATTTGTTTGCCCAGGTAGATCACTTTTTGTTTATGAACCACTTTCACACTTCCTGGTTCAGAAACTTGGAAGCGTTCGCTTGCTGGGGTCTGGCATTTCCGGTTATATCACAACAATGTCTGCAACCAGGTCGAAGAGTTTGTGTAGTGCTCCTTTTTGTTCTACTTCAAAATAAAAACAACCATATCTCAGTTTTTACGACTTACCAGTTGATAAAGGCAAAAAGCAGAAATGGACTCAAGCAATAAGACACAAATAAGGTTCAGTGTTTCGTATTAATCAAGGTACCAATTTTTTGTATGTAGTTTTCATTTTACCAAGAATGGCTACCTTCTGTATGTCGTAAGCATCTCAACATTTGCACTGTCCTATCCCGCTTTAAGTGGAACGGCTGGGGAGATGGGAGCCAAGGTCGGATTTCTGTGTGTGATCGAAGACATGAGCATGATGTGCTGTTTAACTGCGTAGGCTCATCAATCTGTTAAGTGACCTACAGGTGGACAGAGAACTATGTGACACTACACGGCATGGAATGAAATGTTTGCTATAATAAATGATTAATGACGAGGCTCCTTCTGAACAAAGTTTTATGGAAAAACAAGAAATATGACGCTAAGGCAATCAGCCACTTTAGGCAGTTCTCTAGCTATCATACTATATTTCTATTATTATAAAGCAAAATAAGACTACCCTTACTGTGTAGCAAGTTAGCATACCTTTAAATATAAGTGACATCTACTGTCACTAATAACTAGAAGGCTGACTAATTTAAGCACATTACACACTATTGACATTGTGTTTAAAGGTCTTGCAATGCCATAAACACAGAAACATTGGAGCTGAGCGGAGTTGCTTTGGCGGGGAGATAACCAGCACCAAAACATTCGATATAGAGATCTGCAACTGCAGTGAATAAATATTAAAATGTGAAAGGGTAACAGGACAAATAAGTATATATCTGCAACCACAGTGAATAAATGTCAGCAGACCACTGTGTAACAGAACATGTAACTTTAGTTTAGCAAACTGCTAGATGAAACCTGTAGGGAATGTGGTTCCTCTCTCTTCCTCATTGATCTGTGACACCTGCATCGTACCACTACCTCCACATTCAACACGTTTGATACTAATCACGTACAAAGAACAAAAAAAATGAAAATTACTCCATTTATAAATGAATATGGCATATGATGCTAGCTAGCAAAATAGCATTAACAAGAGAGCACTTTGCAGTTAAAAAGATCATTTTCCTGAAAATATTTGTATCCCTTTTCAAGCTTTTTAGATGACGTGGTGTTCCCCTAATTGTGTAACATATGCCATGGTCAGTTTGGGAAGATTTTTGAGAGAACAGTTGAACAACAGTCTTGATTGCTCCATCGTGTTTGCCGACCATCATTCAACAGGAAGTTGATTCTCCCAGCAAAGAACTGGCAGGAAGTCATCAAAGATACTCGTGAAAATGGTCTATTGTTTTGGCATAAGTTCACCCCAGCACCATGTTTCTACATAATGCTCTGTGCATGTGGGTGTCCAAAATATTTCTCTGTAATAAAACCCATTTGGCATTTGTTTACATATGGTGTACTCGTGTCCTGGCCTGGCACTTTTGTTTTGTTACAGTCTCCGTTGTAAATGAGTAATATTATTCTGTTTTCAAGGGATGTAACTGAAGTCTTCTTCTAACTGTAGCATTTTCTTCTCTTAACTTTTGTGGGAGCTCCATTGTGTTTGCCAAATTTGTGGCTCAGCTTGAACACATACATGGGTGGGATCTATATATATGTATCACAGCTATAGCAAATGAACCACCAGACTATGAAGTGATCTTAAAAAAAACAGTAATGTTGAATGGCAGTTGGATAATTATGATATGGCTGTATTACAAATACCTTGTTACTCAGAAATCGTACATAGGCTATTTGAGGGAGCAGAGTTGTTCCATGGTTAGCACTGATCCCTCATACCTCTGGGGTTTCGGAGGTTTGAATCCAGCTTCTGTTCTTTTTGTGTGGAGTTTATATGTTTTTCCAGTATCTTACAGCTTTCCAAACTCTGTCCAAAGACATGCTATTAGGCCAGCTGGAATCACTAAATAGCCCATTGTGAATGATTGTTTGTGTGTGTATGTGTGTGTGTGTGTGTGCATGCCCTGCGATAAACTGGCATCCCATTCAGGGTGCACCCCAACCTTGTGCCCTTTACTATCTGGTACAGACTCCCAGTGACCCTGACCAGCACAAGTGGCTATTTTTACTTTTAAATTGAATACGTCACTCACCCGATACAGTTTATCTTAGAATCTATGATTCAGAATGAAGGCTGTGATCTGTCGTTTTTTTTGTTTGTTTCTGTCGCAATATACATCTACTGCCCAGTTAATCGGTATTAACATTTTTTTTTTTGTCTTCTAGCATATAAATGTTAAATTTTGTCCATTTCAAATTTTGGCATGCAATAGATTATACAGGTGCCTGCAAATCTGGCTAATGTCATCATAAACCTACTCTTTTAAGGCAAAATTTCTGTTTAAGTTTTCGATACCTTTGTATTTCTTCATGCCATTTTTTTTCCACCGCAGTGAAATCTTCTATGTTGACCAAATCATTTGGTCCATAGTGCTGTAGCCATGTGATACCTACAGTGCTGGGAAGCAATGCCGTTCAATTATCCACTGCACCTGTGAACCCCAAAGTGGGGTCTGGCCCACGCCCCTCACATCTCACCTCTCATTAAGCTGTGTGCAGTGCTGTTCTCATTGCTGCCTAAATGGTCCTGTACAGATTGGCTCCCTCACCACAAGCAGCATGGCTGTTGAGGCTAGACATGACTACCATTCACTGAATCACATTAGTTGCCCACCCCTGCCACTTCAAAAACAACTTTTCAGTGCCTTAACATTTCTGTTTTTACATGGTAGAGGACAAGTCTGATTAATCTTACAATATGGGAAATCTGAGTCGAACCTTCCTGAACTCCTGGCCTTTCACATTTGTTTTAGAGTGGAAAGCAACAGCATATTTGTTAAGTTGAAGCCACATTTAGTTGATAAGCATGAGACTACTTCTCAGAGATGTCCTCTTCTCCTCTGATGAAAATAGAATTGTTTGTAACCTGGGAAGCTGAGGAAGAAATACAAAGCAAAGATACACCCTGAAGCCTGGAAGCAAAATTGAAGACTATAATTTATGTATTGTCTATGCATTTCCAAACTACTTGTCCTGATCTGGGTCAGGGGTGTTTTACATATGAGTAAAGAATTTTTAGTATCTGTAGCTAAATTATACTGCTTGATGTCTATGTGACAGTGTATTCACCCTACTCCATATGTGATTTCTGAAGGTCCCTACCAGTCAGATGACCATAGGGCAAGAAGCAGGATGATCAGAGGGAATAAGATGGAACATCAAAATTATGGAATGGTTCAGGATGTTGTAAGCAGGGATCCACTGTTACTCTTCAGGGTTATAGCTGTCTTTATCCAGCAGATACTATAGCTGACTGTGATGCTTGGAATCCAACAGGGCATAGATGGAATATGTGGGCTTCCCACCACTATCCAGAGAAGGTGGGGTTCAGAAGGGGTAGAAGGTGGGTGGATTGTAAGGGAAAACCGATACTGAGGTGGCAACTGCAAGCACTAGGAAACAGGGTTAATATGTGAATTGGTTGATATACTGTGGACTAGCGTTTTAGAAGGGAGACACAGCTTGATGTTCTGCTTGGACAATGAATTTATTCTCCAGAGTAGAACAAGGGTGTAGTGTAAGTAGTGTGATGATGGCAGTCAGTCTAATGCTCAAGATGCCTCAGAATTAATGTGTACATGCAACAACCTGTCATCAATCTCTAAATACTTTATCATCAAAAATAAGCTCTACAATGAGAGACGCCACAGTACCGGCATCTCTAAATATTTTTTTGTAGCTATTTTCCCATTTTTCCATCAAAATTGTCTCGTTACTGCCCCCCCTGCCTGCCTCTAAAAACAGTTACTTAGTTATTGGTTTCTTGTACAATGTTGAGAATACAATATTCAAACATCTAACATACTGTAAAGCTGTTCCAAAAGAGTGCAGGCAAAGGAGAACCAACTTCTCATTTATACCCTTTGTCATGGCAGGGTCAGGGACTGGGCCCAAGTGAGGAGATGCAGATGGAGGACACGGTTGGCTGAGGGATAACAGAAGGACTTTACTGGGTCAATATTCATAGAGCAGAAACCAGGGGCAGAAGATGAGGTGAGGGCTGGAGCAGGGAGGGGCATGGGAGAATCCAAGGGGGAGCGGTCTGAGGCTGGGAGGCAGAGACTGGAGACAGGACCCAGACACGGGGAGAGTGGTTCAATGATGGAACAGGGGTGAGGGGTCTGGTCCGGGGTATTTATAGGGGAGAGCAAGGGCAGGAGGGGGCTGATCCCTTAGATGGAAGAGCCTGGCTGGATGACGATGCCTGTTGGTCTGCTGTACATAGCGGTTGTTAGCCTGCTGGATGGAGTGGTGAGTTATGCACCAGGCTAACCGGCAATGTCGCATAGCCACATGGGCTTAGGGTGTGTCAATGGTGGGTTCCTCTGCTGGAAACAAAAGAGGAGATAAATTGTACAAGCACTCAAATGGTGACATCCCTGTGGCAGCGGTCTTGTGTGTATTATGGGCCAGTTCAGCTCACATCAGGTATCGGCTCCAGGTGCGCGGGTTGGAGGAGATGAAATTTCATAGAAACTGCAAGACCCATTGATTGGTCCTCTCTGCTTGGCCACTGGACTGCGGATGGAACCCTGAGGTCAGCCTGACAGATGCAATGAGCAGGGTACAGAAGGCCCGCTAGAATCGAGATATGAACTGGGGGCCTCTGTCGGGAACCATGTCTGAAGGGAACCCATAAAGCCTCACCATGTGTTGCAACACCAGTTCAATTGTCTTGGAGGCCGTGGGCAACTTGGACAGAGGTATGAAGTGGGCCATGTTGGAAAAGCGGTCCACCATGGTCAGTATGACTATATGCCCTTGAGAGTCAGGCAACCCATGAATAAAGTCCAGTACCCAATGCGACCAGGGTCTGAGGGACACCGGAAGGGGTTGAAACTCTCTTGCAGGAGTCGTATTATCTAGGCGGTTGCAGGTGTAAGTAGGGCAAGCCGCCACAAAGGTCCAGATGTCATGTAGTTCTCCATGGCTGCCTGCTCGTGACGTGAGAGGGAGTAGAGACGGCAGCGTGGAGGCATCATGCTGGAAGGCAGGTCAATCACGCAGTTGATGTTTTAGCAAGCGAATGAGTGTGATGTAGGCTCAGTTATTCTGTCATGCGTAGAGGATCCAAGGGCGGAGACAAACTCGAAAGACTCAGGGTGACAGAACACAGGAGTTTATTACTCAGGATGAGAGCAAGACAGGGAACAGGCAGACAATGACTGAGCATCATAATTATGGTCAGTCTTCTCTAAATAGTCTCTAGATCTGGCATCCAGGAGATCCCGGACAAGGAGTCAGGAGACCCCTGGTGGTGGGAGTAGGAACCACGACAATAAATGAGATGAATAAAATAAATGTCTTGTGCACATAATGTGTGCTATGCAATGTAGATGGGGTGGGGGTGATAATGTGCATCACACGATCAATAGTAAGTGGGTAAATGTGGGGTGGACAAAATAAGTGACCTGGTGAACCTGGCGAATGGATATATCAGGGGAGTAAATTTTTTGATCATTATTGTAGACTATCAAAAATTTACCTTCCATGTTTTAAGAATCTCATCCTTAAAAACTAAAGGGGTATTAGCAGGCCTGTATGGCATGACCGGGTACTCATAGTGCTCCCTAAGAGTAATAAACAACGTCTTCCAATCGTCCTCTTTTGCAAATTTGGACAAAATTGTATGCATTATCAAAGTCTAATTCAGTGAAGACGGTGGAGATCCATATGTGTTCAACAGCTACCAGAATTAGGGTAAGAGGGTAATGGAATTTAACAGTTCTCATTTAGAGCCCAACTGAAGACTACTATCTTTATTAGCGTTTCTACAAAGAAAAAAACTCGACGCGGCAGTGGACATAGATGACCAAAGATTTCCCAGGCTTAGGGTTGCCTCGATGTACTGGTTCATGACCTCTGATTCTGGTAAGAATAACCAGTAGACTCAACCACATGGTGGGGAGGTCCTAGAGACCAGATTGATGGCATAATGCCACAGGTGACAAAAAAGGGTGGAAGTGCAGATTCCTTAGTCTTCATTATCAAAGACCTGGTTACCCCAGAGTACCTGACATGTTTAGTTAGCATGAGGGCTCTCACCTGACATGGATTGGTTGTTATGGATGAGCACTTGTAACTACACCTGGATCCCTAGCTTATCGGAGGTAAACATGGCTAGACAGGGAGATTGTGACAGTAGTGCAGATCAGGAGGTAATGGAATCACTTGCTATGCACCTTAAGGATATGCTGGTTCGCTTGCGTTTTTAAGGTATTAGCTTGAATTGGGATGAGTCAGGTTCAGTGTTGGTACTTTACAGATGGTCGTAAGCTAGAATCTGTCTAAAGACCATGAACTCTCTGTCATTGTTGTTTATTTGTTGTGTAGAAATGACCTGATAGCTTTAACGGAGAAGGAACAACTTGTAGAAAGTGTGCAAAGTGAATATCACACTCTGAGGAGTTAAAAGGGTTCAGAGCACAGGTTGATGGTTTTGCTTATGAAAAGCATAACTGGGCTTGGCAGAGTGAAGCCCTAGATGCTAAGGTAATTGAGCTTCAAAATGTTACGCCTTTAGAAAAAAATATACTTTTAAGGATTTCTGTAGTAATGAAGGCTTCCCGATGATGACTGTAAGTGGTGACTGAGTCATTTGACTATGATAGTGAGGATTTTGAGATTGTTATTTTGGCTCACAATGTCCTGAGGAGGCTCATATTCAAGCCCCAGACCTCACCGGATAGGAGAAGACACACTAGGTGTTCTCCAAGTACCACAGACGATGCACACTATCACATATCAAAGATACAGTAATGGCAGCAACTTGAATGAGGCCGGCTCGACTTGATTTGTTACATGTCAGAGTATAACGAGGGAACTCTACTGAGAATGGGCATCATGCAAAAGTATGGGTTTGTGATTCGTTGTTTTGAAAAACAAATTAAACTGATTACAGAAAAAATATCAAAAGTGGTCACAACCCACCCAAGCATGCATCATGTTCATAACTATTGCAGACCTGGTACAGCAGTTGGTCGAAGGACAGTGTTGTGTGGGTGGAGCATAAGCATGATTGTGAGATGATTGACTTTGAGGTTTGCATTGAGGGGGAACTGCCTCCCCCACAGTGGCAGTACCACATTAAACCAGAGGCAAAGGCAGCTGCTCATAACTTTGTAAAGCAGCTTGAAATGAGGGAAGTAGTTCGGCAGTGTAGTTCAACTACTATTTCTCCATGTTTTTCAGTGCCAAAGCCTAATGGTAAATGGTATTTATGCATTGATTACCAGTGCTTAAACAAACTTTTGCCCAAGGCTACTTCTGCTGCTGCAAATCCACCAACCTTGCAGACTGGTTCAGGGTGCTTAACATTAAACATGGCTTTTGATCCTTAAAAGTTAAGCAAGAGGATCAGTGGGAAACTAGTATTTATAGTTAACCAAATTCACAGACCCATCAAGCTCTGAGGACTTAGCTCATTTACTAAATGTGTTATAGAAAGTACTTGGTACAGCAAGCTATTTGCATAACTGTATTTCAGATCTTGCAAAGGTGACTTTACCCTCCTAAAGGGTAAATTAAGCTTTTAACTGAACCGAGGAACATGAGGTGGCATTCACTGAGTTAAAGCAGTACCTTTGCTCAGTGCCAGTCTTTGGTCTACCTGACTTGTCAAAGCAGTTCTCACCTCCAGGTTGCTGTACATGACAAATGTGCTTCTAGGAGATTACCAGGTTTTGCAGTATCCCCTGGAACTAGTGGGTCCTTTGGGGAGGAGACAACCAATAGTTAAGTTTCCTCATGGTGATGATCCCCCACATGTAAATGAATGGGATCAGTCTGGTGAATCACATGTACTGTTCCCAGGAGCTGTTTATCCAATGCTTGAACATAGAGCGGTGGGGAGATATCTTTAATGGTGACACCGAGCTAAAAGTCATATCTCTCACCATGGTTTTGAAGTATTCTCCTCCTCTCTGGGGAAAAGTCAGGCATTGCAGCTTGAAATGTCCAGCATTTCCACAGTAGAGTCATATATTCAGCTGCCGGTGTTTTTCATGTTCTTCCTGTATAGGTTCAAAGTCAGCTGTTGTGGACGGTTTTCAGATGGGTTGACATGCTAGAGGTCAACTGTTGTTTTCAAACTTGTAAGAGATTGTCTATGGAGATTGATATTTAAATAAACTGATCCAACCCCAACTGTAGGTCTAAGTTTATCATGCGATGATATCGGGTGAACCAGGATGGCAACTCTGGTTACTTCTTGTGACAAAAATATGAAATTGGACATTATATTCTGATGTACAGTAGGTCTATTTCTCTGGCGTACAGTACTGTGCAAAAGTCTTAGGTGAGCAAAGAAACTGTTTAAAGCCATATATTTGGGCAGCAAGTGTATATATTTCCTCAAGAAAAAAAATGATTTAACATTTGAATACATACAATCAAACAACATAAAGTAGCAATAATTTCTTCTTTTCTCCAAAATGATAGTGAAATCTAGTTGGATGGCTAAAAGAATACAGCTTTGGTTACTGAACCTCTCCTTGAGAGCATCCCAGTAATTGCATGTTAAATTTCACCTCAAGCTGAATTAACTAGTGAACTTTATTAATTAATTCACTTCATGAAGTACTGATTAGCTAGGTAAGGTCTCCCCATAGTTGAGTTCAACAAATGCATGCTTATATTGGATAGTAACTGCAAAATCTGGGGTGACTTGATTTAATGTTAACTAGCACACTTTGACAGACAAAGTCATAGTTTCACACCAATATCATCTTCTTTGCCAGCCCAAGACTTTTGCAAGTACTATATCTTGCATTATTAGGTCTTTAAATCCCTGCACTTTGTAGAGTGATATAAGACTTCCTTAAACGATACATATTATTGTGTCTTAGAAGTTAATATGGCTATAATATATTTTGCCACCATAATGCTGTTGTGTCCTGAAATTTTTTCATCAGTAATGATATTTTCAAAATTAATCATTTCACTCAGTTATAAACATTTCAAGGAGGCGATGAATGCACATTGTATACTGCATGAGAAAACCCTTTCAGGTTTTTACTATTGCACCTTTTAGGGGTAGCAATGAACACAGTGGAAGATCGTGGACTAGGAGTACCAGATGCTGCACTAGGACCGGACAAAGCAGAGATTCTAATAAGAGTCTAACCAGATGGAGAAATGAGGGTTGGCTAACTGGTGTGTAATAACTGGATAATCTCATTCAGTTTTAACTCCTAATAGATCACTTTTGCCTCCAGCAAGAGCCATGACATTCAGCTATTTTGTAATGAACGACCTGCAAAGAAGAATCAGCTACGTTTGGTCAAATGAACTCTTTGCTTGATTTGGATGTGGCATTAGTAAATCTAGATGAGTATTATTTGTCAAGTACTGCATTAAGAAGTAAATACAATAAATTATATAATCATATTGGATAAGATACAGATTTAAAATAATACATTTTATGTAAATTAATATGTGGTGACAAACTACGATCTTGTAACGCTTCCAGTGTATCTATAAAGCAGCCCATGTTGTTATTATTTATTTTTTTACTTTAAGCTTTTAAACGTGTAAAACATTATAATAGATTATGGTAATAATTGGAAATTGGGAGAACAAGTGGCTTATAGTATTATGCTTCACAGCTCTACACTCACAGCCGCACAGGTGTGGAGCACATATATATATACAAACACATATCATTAAAATGAACCAATAGGGTGGACCCAAGTCATAAGAAGCCCTATTCAATTTGAGACACACCATGTGCTTGTACCATTCGCTATAGAGAATTTGTGGATAAAATTTTACCTGCCTAGTCCTAAATTTAGGGGTCCAGCAAAACTGCTTCTTTTCTGCACCAATGTAATTGAAGTGAACCGTGTTTGACCAACCGCCTACAGAAGGTGCTGCTTTTGTGACACATCCCACATTAGATAAGTATTAAATTTTATTGCTAGGCCAATCATCTGTTCGGCAGTGTCATTGATGACTTTCATGTCCTTGACAACATCCTTGAACTCCCGATACATTGCATCGTCCTCCCATGTTGATGGGCCCTTTACTCAGTGACGCCTGTTAGCCTTTTGGAAGGATGCTGTTGGACAGATGAAAACATCACATGCTACCAATGAAACTTCAGGCAGTTTAACGTATGCCATTGATAGCCATATATCCATCAGGTAAATCAAAAATCACAGAATTTCACAGAGCTGTTGCGAGCTGAGATTTTGGGGGACCTGTAAATATTGTTCAACTGAGCTGAAATTTTGCGTCGACATTCACGATGTGAAGTGGAAACAAAGCACAATATATTTCGCTCTGTAGATGAGTCTTTTTCCCTGTTGCCAATGGACAACCCTATTAGCCAATCTTTGTCCCATCCGCTTAATGCCGAAAATGTAGAAAAAACCTACTTTATAGGTTGATGCAGAGCAATCTGTGCATGTCTGTTCTAAGTGTTTGCTTTGTCTGTGGCATGATGGTACTGTGAGAGCCATTCTGATTGACAAGCAATAGCAGAAACTTTTCATTCAGGGCCATGGTGATGAATGTACTGAGCTAATCTAGGACACTGCTCTGGAAGTACGCTAAATTTACTGTTTGTGTCTACTTTGTGAGAAGAAGGTGGGGGTGGTCTGAAGGAGGAGATTTCAAAGCATGTGTGCCTGATATGTGGGAAGGATTACAGCCGTCATTCGACTGTGGGAAGTTGCCAAGGGATATTTTATACTGGTCATTCCCATGAACTTAAGGTTTGTTGTGAGGAACTCAGAGAGTGCAGTGCAGTTACAGATTATGACAAACCGCCTGCCTTATATCAGTAGGTTGCATTGAATATGAGTAACGCAAGAACTCAATGCAAAGGGGAAGATCACAATCAGCGTGCAATGAAATACAAAAAGTTATGTCTAAAACCTTTGAAATTAAGTTTTTGCTTTTTTTTTTTAATTGGTGACGTAACCCCTAGGAACAATCATGTTATTACAGTAATTGCTGTGGTTTCATTTTCAAAATCATAGATCATGCAGCTGATGAGAAAAGGACAATGGTTGTTTTTCATGTTTTCTAGTGTCTAATGTGTCATTCCTATTGTTATTTAAGCTCTTTTTGAGGAAAAAATGGAGAATTTTTTCTGAAAATTTTGATCATATCAATTTATCTCCAGACAAATAAAAACTTAATGTAAATTATATAATAACGACATACTCATTGTATACATTTGATTGATACCTTTGTTCACCATTTCTATAGACAGCTGTTTTTCTCTGATACCCATTTATATTACCTAATGTATGATATAGCCTTTTTAACCACATAACAGCAGCTCCCCTCATAATACTTTTGATGACCAGGTTAATTTCTTCACCACCTGTCACCGTAATTCTAACAACTTGGCAGCAGCAATCAAAAGTCATAAAATCTGAGATACCTAATTTTAATTTCAACAATACCGTACTAAAATGGGAAATTGCACAATTTTTGTAACCATTACTAACCATTCAGTACTGCGCAAAAGTCTTGAGCCACCCCCTCATTTCTTCATATTTTGCTAGAAAAATGGGACAATAGGTACAGTGATTTATTGCAACATCATCTGATCATCTGTAATCATTTGCACCTGTTTCTTCACTGGTTCATGCCTTAAGTTAGATGGCTTTGTTATGCTTGAATGATTCATACGTGGGTCACTGTGTGGCTTAACAAACACAAAACATTCCTCTGAAATTGGTACAGAGATTGGACTGAAAATGAGAGCCAAAAACTTTGAAAGTCCTTCAGGAAGCCTGGAGAACTATTCCTCAAAACTAAATAAAAAATAAAAAACAAGTCTGCCTCTTTGGAAGCAAAATCTGAAGAAATGAGGGGTGGCTCAAGATTTTTGCACAGTACTGTATAACTGAAGCAATTTCAGCAACTGGATTTTAAAGGCCATATATTTTCCAGTAGGTTTCCAGACCATTGTACCAGTCGCACTGAGACCATTCAAATGAGACCAAACATGAGTATACATATTGCTGTCTTTTACTGTTACTGTGCAAGCATTCGATATGAGTTTTGTGTGTCCTGAGTTAGGGGAAGTGAGAGCAGGATGGGTCACCCTGTAGGGGTCCGTCCTGTGGGTCATCTCCTTCTTCCTGAGTAGGGGAAGTGAGGGGCAGGAGGTGTCTCCAGTAGGGTGTCGATATGTAGGTAGTTTCCCCCTCCATGAGGTGGAGGCCTGATAGACATGTGGATGTGAATTCAGCCACCCTGGAGCCAACTTCACTACCTCCCCCTGGGGGGCAACAGGGCCAGTGTATCTACAGCCTTACATCACTTACCTGATCTCTCTGTGGGAGTGAATGAGCGGCTAATGTAGCTGTGGCTGCCCCTCGCATATTCACGACATCTGACTGTCATTAGTGCATATGCTCCTACGCTGACCAGCAACAATCAAGTTAAGGAGAAGTTCTACCATGACCTTGACAGTCTTGTGAGGTCCACCCTAGTGGCTGATAAGCCCGTCCTGCTGGGTGACTTTACCGCCCGTGTGGGCAGTGATAGCCAGTGCTGGGATAAAGTATTAGGGCATCACGGTGTGGGCAAAATGAACAGCAGCGGATTGCTGCTACTCAACATGTGTGCTGAACACAATCTCGCCATCACCAACATGCTATTCAGGCAACCAGATAAATATAAGACCACGTGAATGCATCCTCATTCCAAACTGTGGCATTTAATCGACTATGTCATCACGCGTCAGAAGGACATCAGAGACATTATGATCACCAGGCCCATGTGAAGAGCGGAGTACTGGACTGACCATCGGCTTGTCAGGTCTAATTTCAAATTGCACATTCCTCCTCAACAGCGTAAAACATCCAAACTATCTTGTCAGTCATTTCACAAAAAGAAGCTCAAGCACCCTGACATACTTGAAAGTTTCAAACATTATCTTGACAGTCAGCTAACTGCTAAAGGTCTGCTTACTGGAGATCCTAGCAACAAAAGGGGTCAGTTTAAAGAGATGATGCTGGAGACAGTGAAAATGGTACTTGGCCCAAAAGAGAAGAAAAACCAGCACTGGTTTGATGAAAATGATGAAGGCATCTCTTTCCTCCTGAAAGAAAAATGCCTTGCTCATGTACAGTAGCTGAACGATCAATCGTCAACAGCTAAGAGAGACTGTTTCAAGAGCCCCCAGAAAAAGGTCCACGTCTACGTCAGATGCAGGAGAATTGGTTGGCCCAGAAGGCTGATGAGGTCAAACAATATGCCGTGATGAACAACTCAAAGCAGTTCTTCTCATCTCTAAAGGATATCTGTGGACCCCCCAAACCCAAGACCTCACCAATCTTAGCATTCGATGGTATAAGACTCTCCTCAAAAAGAAAAGTAGTTTCCTCAAGCACTGGAAAGAATACTTTGACTCACTGTTGAACCAACCATCTACTGTCTTTCCAGCCGCCTTAGATGCAATACCACAGAGACAGCCAGTGGATGCTCTTGACCATCCCCCGTCCTTTGAAGAGATGATGAAAGCCATCAAACAGAGCAGTTCCGAGAAAGCCTCTGGTATGAATGGAATTCCCACTGAGCTAGTCACTGGTCCAGAAGCGTTGAATGCATTTCATGACATCTTATCCAGCATTTGGGAAACTGAATCTATGCCTAGCAAATTCCTGGATGCCACCATAGTTCCTCTGTTCTAAAACAAGTGGAGTAAAGCCAATTGTGACAACTATTGGGGCATCTCCCTCCTATCTATCTCAGGGAACATATTTGCCCAAATATTCTTAAATCGCCTATTCCACCAGGTATCAGAAATTTACCTCCCTGATTCCCAGTGCGGATTTTGACCAAATCGAAGCACAGTTGACATGATCTTCACAGCATGGCAAGTTCAGGAAAAGTGTATTGAGCAGAATTAAGACCTATATGCTGTTTTTATAGACCTGACTAAAGCCTTTGATATGGTTAACCAGGAAGCACTCTGGACTGTTCTAGCCAAATTTGTTTGTACCAGAAAGTTTATCAACCTCATTCGCCTATTCCGTGACAACATGAAAGGGATGATATTGACTAATGGTGAACCTTCTTCTTCATTTAAGATATCAAATGGAAAAAAACAAGGCTGTGTCCTTGCACCCGTTCTTTTTAATCTCTACTTTGCTTGTGTACGTAATTATGCACTCAAAGACCTTGATAGGGGTGTATACATTAAGTATCAATTAGATGGATCTCTATTTGACCTTTGCCAACTAAATGTAAAAATGAAGACCCTAGTTCACTTACTTATTGAAGCTTTATTCATCGATGACTGCGCGCTTCTTGCCCACAGTGTAGCTGACCTTCCGCTAGTTCTTTCGAGATTCGCCAAAGCTGCGAAACTGTTTGCCTTGACTATCAGCCTAAGCAAGACGGACATCCTTTGCCAAGTGTCACCTGGCTCAACATTTCCACCACCCTGTGTATACATAGGAGAGACAAAACTGAATGCTGTGGACAGCTTCAAGTACCTGGGTACTTTGGTATCTTCCGATGGGTCCCTAGATAGGGAGATCTCAGCCAGGATTAATAAGGCAAGCCAGGCTTTCGGTAAATTAAGGGCAAAAGTTTTGAATCAGCACAACATTAAGACCTCCACCAAAATAAAAGCATACAAAGCTTGCAGGTCTTGAAGACCTCTGATGAATCCTCCTTTAAATAAAGAGGTAGGCCGATCAGGGCTGCTGTTCTGACTGTGTTGATGTCATTCTTATCCTGTATAGCACAGACAAGATATGTATAGTAGATGTTAGAATCCAGTGTTCAAGTTGAACCATACATACACACACACACTAAATATATATATATATATATATATATATATATATACCCTCCCGTTCCTCATAAGCCATCAAATTTTTTTCCATCTTCTCACCAAGACTTCTGGTGTTCCGTTTTGTGTACAGCTTCAGCAGCTGAGGTGTATACTTGTCAAGTGCAGAAAAGAAGGACAATGGCAGATTTTGATTGCTGATTCTGTGGAAAACAGATTACCTGGCATCGTTCATGTTCACAACTCTTCCTTGTGAGATAAAAGGAAAAATATTTCTCATATTTTCAAGAATTAGGCATACAATGCAATGTTAAACTGCACTTATTTTTTTCTTAAATCTATCTATATTTAAATAGTGTGACAATAATGACTTTGGTAAATGTGCGTCTTGTCAACTTTTTAGGTTCCCTTTCAAGTTTGACTTACTTCGGCTTCACAAAAGAGTGCAGGCCATCTGTCTTTTAGGTCTGCAACAGGAGGAGCTGAATATACAATATCTTCATCTTAGAGTGCAAAGGTGTGCAGCATATGTTGATGGATGAGAATCATGTCTCTTTCTATCAATGTCTTCATAAACTGCTCCACAATTTCAAGCGTCTGTGCCTCCACTGTGTCCTTAGTCTCTCCATGGGGATAATTAGGAAGGAAGTTAACTTCCCCTCTTCTCAGTCTTTTGATGTTGGGCCTGGATGCTGCACCCTCCGGATTGTTCCTGCTGCGCTCTCCTGCATTTACAGCTTTACCTTTTATGCCAGCCCTGCTCAGTTTGGTCCTGTAGTTGCCCATCTTGAAATGCAAACTATTCTTCCAACCATCATACCCTGTTTTAGAACCGTTTTCTTTGAGACAGGGGTGTTTACACCCATGAGCTTTTGCAGCTTTGCCAATCTCTCTGCTACTAGAAATCTTACATGTACTGAATGGTTTCATCTGTGAAAGAATGAGACAAAGCAAGCTCAACTATGTCTGTCAAGTTCATTAGCACTTCCTATAATTTATCCCCCTCTGGTACTCTGGACCCTGTGAGAACAAGAAGCAATCTGAGTAGTGTGTGGTTCTCGTGCCCATTACCAACTGTTCCTTGAGTGGCAAAAATTTGATGAACTGGGTGAGGGCGGTCAACTTTGTCTGTATGCTGGTATGGGAAAGACATTATTGTGCTATTCAAGTTATCCAATGTAAAATATCTCTTTGCAACCAATCCGTTCAAACACTCTGCCAATTCCACAGATATCACTCCTTCAAACAGGTCATGCAAGATGTCTGGTGAAAATTCTGTGATAGGATGTAAATGAGAAAGAAGGCCAGAGAGAACACAACTGTGATTTACACCATATTCTCATCACTGCTGTTGTTCTGTGTTTCTTGAACAAGGTTATCATGCAGATCTTTGATTCTCATCTCAAAAGTGAGTGCATCTGCATCTCTGTCAGACTGGAAAGACAAAATCTGCAGAAATATTTTGACCTGAAACTCTGACTGAAACCAGCTGGTTCATGTGCAACAAGGTTATCACCCACAACAGAGTAGACAGTGCCTTTAAGACAGTCACCAAATGGTTCAATAAAGACACCATGTTATTCAAGAGTTTTCAAGTAACATCAATTGAATTGCACAAAAGGACAAGTTGTGTGGAGTGAAGGGCTGAACGGTACTTCACTGGCAGGATAGCTAGTGTCCAATAAGCCGCACACACTTTGTGTATTTTCTCTGACATTCCTAGAGGGTTTGCAATTTCAAAATCATCAATGTCGAGAATTATTGATAATTTCTGACCCTCAGCTGAGAGAAGCAGATTCTCATGGTAGTATGATCCATCACAGTATGACAAATACTGTCCAGGCATCTGTGCAGTGGTTTCTTGGACTTTCTCAAACACGTCTGCTTTTTCAATAACAATGTGATACTCGGAGAATAGTTTCCATGTTCAAGAAGAAACCAGCCAGGTTATACTGTAACTGTTCCTCTAAGTTGTCAGTGCTACTGGCTGCTTCAGATGTGAATTCATTTTCTTCCAGGGGTTCTGCTGGTCCATGTTCAATGTCAGTAACTGGGGAAACGTTTGATACATATTGAGCTACCACTGATACATCATAGTTGGATGTTTTTTGGTGTTCCCTGCATTTATGAGCATTATATGTGGAGTAAACATTTGTTTTAAACTTGCAGGCCCTAAATGGACATGGCACCATTTCTTTCCATCTTAAATGGCCCCTCAGATGACTAAACATACCCCTTTCAACAAACGGCTGTTTAAAATCACACACAGGGCAATGAAATACCAGATTGAACATTTAATCAAGACTGTCTCTCCCTACCACTCTTTTCTCATCATGTAATCTCAATAAATGGATCTTCAGTGGATTGAAAGTCCTAAATGTGGGCATGCAATTGTCATACAGACAAGGTAAAGGTTAAACTGTGGAATACTGGCCATGATAGAGTATGCAATGTCTCAATAACTGTACTTTTAAAGCAGTAGAAAAGCCACACAATTTACATTTTTACATACATAATATTACCATTATTGAGAATGTGCCTGAACGTGCCGATTCAGCCCAGCCTAACTGTAGCTAACATCATTTTACAATCAGCTAGGTTAATGCTCTTGGAGCTAACATTTACGTTAATTTTTTTAAGCTGTGTTAAATCATCTTAAACTTCAAAAGTGCATAATTAACATTAGCAAAACGACTTAATACAGTTTTTAAAAAGCGAATGTAAATGTTAGCTCTAAGTGCATTAACCTAGCTGCTTGTAAAATGATGCTAGCAAACTACAGCAATATTAGCTTTCCTGAAGAAAAAAAAAACTAATTAACAGTAGGGAATTTAGTCAGAATGGCTTGAAAGAGGCCCAGGACAATAACAGAGTTAAAACCTTGATATTACTAGCCTAGATTAAATCAAATTTGACAGAGACTTTACCATTAGTGTTAAGACATATTCTTGTCTGAATCGCTTGTTGGAAAGCTCATGGAGCAACTAAAACCGCACGTAGAATCAGGACTACATGCTTTTACAAAACAAACAGCCAAACTTTAACGCTGTGTTCAGTCATAACATTACCTCATATAAAATACAAATTCGTATCCTGAGTCGCCAGTTAAATTATTTCCCAAAAAACACACGCTGCAGTGCTGTGTATTGACATCCCCTTCTGTTGCTCCAGTGTTGAGTGCGAACAGATCCAAACCATTAAGGCTGTCTCTTGCGTGCGCCCACTCTCTCTCTGTGCAAAGTTAACGTGTTTTTAGCAAGTTGTACGTTTAAATTTTGGCAGAATGCCCAATCTGTTTTTTGTCTCCAAAGTAGATTAGAAAGTAGTTAAAATGAATGGTAAACACAAAGTGGTATTATCAGATGTCATGCTTTATTCCACCAATAACAAGGTATTCAGGTTATTATAATGCAAGGAAGATTATGAAATCGTCACATGAGGCTGGAACAATAAAATGGCTATAATTTAGACTTGAAAATGTATTTAAGCAATTATTCTATTTTCAAAATAATTGCACATTGATTTTCTGCAAGAAAATGAATTTAAAAATCCCGAATGATATTAAGATCCAGTCTTTACACTTTAGGTGAATGTTCAGAATTAATTACTGGATTACTGGAGCAAATTCTGAAGGTTTTATTTAAAAAAAATTTAAAATCCCAAGACAAAAGCCAGTCATTTTGTAATAATAAGAATTCAACTTAGAGAAAATGAGTCAGTGCAACTAACTTGTATTACATCACAGCTTCTTGAAATCTAAGTACACTCAAATCTATTGAGTTATTACTCCAAAAATTCAATTTTGAGTTGGTTTTATTCATGAGAATGAGTGACTTCAATTTTTTGGAGTATTAAGTAATGTTAACTTCTTTCATTAAGATATGCTCTTTGGTTTTGCAGTGGTTATTCCCTCACTGTAACACTGATAACCTCATAGCTCGGAGTACAGAGGCAACCATCATCAGGGCTTCACTGTATGCTTAGCTTGACTGGATTCTCAAGTGACAGGTGAGCAGGACCTACAATGCATGAATTTGAGATAATGCATTAAGATTCTTGACTTCTCTTTGAGACAGAAGTCTACCACAATAAAGCCTGTCTTGGTATTCTAAGGAAAGACTGGCTATGAAGGTGGGCCCATTGTGCCTAAGATGGGTCCTTATGTGTAGTCTATACAACAGATGGATGTGTTGTTCTTTCCAGCCACTCCTTGCATTGAGAGCAAATTTTGCTGCAAATTGTTCCCACTTGTCCATGTCTTAGATTTGTTGTGTTGGTGTCAGTTGCCTGGAGAAGAAAGCACATGACTGTACCTTGCAATTCTTCTAAAAACATTGACCTCATGACCTCACAACCCTCTGTTTTGGCTTCTGGTCCTGAGCAGAAAAAAGAGAAAGAAGGACGTGGCATGGACGGTAACTAGAGGGGTTATATTGGTAGAATTCTTTTTTTTTTTTTTTTTTGGTTAGCAGGATTATTGTGGTTTTGTCTTTATTTGTTTTTCCATTCCCCTTAAAACTTCTCTTGCCCACTGTTTAGTGTGTGTTATTGCATTGTTTAGCTGGGGTGATTCAGTTTGGGAACCGAGGCAGTTACAACTGGGGTAGGGTAAATAGTGTAGGATTTTGTGTGGTACTTGTTTTATTTTGATGTGGTGATTTAATTGGGGTGGACACTAATTCGGTGCATTTTTTAAGTGTGTTGTGTATTTAAGTGTGGTGGGTCCCATGGATCACTTGTGCTGTATGCCTTCCTGCATTTGCACCTGCTTAATTAGTTGTAGTCCTGCTATGTTGGGGAGATCTATGCCCTGGTTTGTTGTATTTGAGAGAAGAAATGCAATATAGACTTTTAAAGCGTGAAGAGCTGTGCACTTCCAGTTGCCTGTGTTAGTGTAAAGGGTCCTTATTTATAGGGAGGGGGATTAAAATTATCACCACTCAAGGGCATGGCATTGGGTTAGGGTGGATCTCACAGACAAGGACATTTTGTGTTGTGGTAGAAATTAGTAGGTGTGGTCTTGCTCATCTTCCACTTCCCCATGAAACAAAGACACTGACAGTCTTCTGGTGATGTAGTGTTCTTTGTCTGTTTAGACCATTTGGAGATGTAGAGGCTGAGGAATTTGAAACTGCTGACAGTTTCCACTGAAAAGTCATCAGTGGTGGTTGCTGTGTGACTAAGGCTGAACCTCCTGAAAGTCCAAAACTCTCATTTGTTTTACCGATATTCAGGTTGAGTTTATTGCTGATGCACTATGCCACGCCACTCCTTGAGTCTCCTTAAGTATCACTCCTTGAGTATCATATTGTGGTATGATAAGTAAATATGAATACATGTGTTTGCTTCTACATTGGTCAAATAATCATAAGTGAAGAAGGACAATGGCCTAGGGCTTAGGCAAAAGCCCCAGGGAATTCCTTTATGACAAATCCAAAAGGATGAGGTTTTATTCCCATTCTTTACAAGCTGAAGTCTGTCTGTCAGAAACTCCAGAACCTAAATGCAGAGGGAGTTACTGAAGCTCAGTTCCCTGACTTTGATATCTAGTTTGCCAGGTTTGTAGTTTTAAAGTCTATGCAGAAGTCAATGAATAGCATCCTGACAAAGGTGTTTCTCTTGTTCAGGTGTTCAGGGGTGATGTGAATTGCCTTAGAGACGGCACCATTTGCTGACCAGTTCTACCAATACACAAACTATAGGGGTCCAGTGAGTCTGTAAGAATTCTGTAATTGTACATTTGTATTGAGTTTGCAAATAATTATAATAAGACCAGAAGGAAATACTAAACTTGCATTAACTCTATGGGATCTCCGCATCAACATAACACATTGCTATGTACCCAGGCTAAAGTCTACAGTAAAATGGGGCCAATAACATTTTAACAATCCTGCAATGAGTAAGAGTGTGCCACAAACCACCAAAAGAATATCACACACCTGAAGAAGGCATCTAGATGCATTTATTTCGCAAACAATGAGAACAGGTCTTTACAGACCCATGTGTCAGGCAAAAACAGGCTTAAACAGGACAAAGGAAACAACACAGAAAGGCAAAAGAAAAGAGTTTGGATGGTGGGTGGGGCTAAAGAAAAGAACATAAATAAAACCCAAAAAAAAACAGCTTCCCTGCAGGAGACACATTTTAACACCTGTCTGAAAACCAGAACATAAATAAAAACCTACCCACTCTACGCTTACCTGACAAAGAACAAAAATTACAGGGGTTGGCACCTGCCTCTTACCTAGGGTGTCTAGACATAGGGACTTCTACATGGTGAACGTGTATGGGCAGACCCATGCTCCCCTGTCCAGACCTGAAAATTTAGCAAAAGCTGCTGGAAACTGCCATGGTCTGATAAAGCAAAATAACATGAGAGAGTGCAGCGTCTAAACACAGATATCAACTAAACAGTGCAAGCCATTGGGAGATAAAACATAAAAGGAAGTCTCTCTCGTCTCTCTGAGCTTCCTGCTGACTTTTAAATCCATAGGTCCTCCTCCCCAGTGCGTTGATAGGCCGCCAAATAAATGATGCACACCCGGTGGTCCTCGACCTGCACACCAAAAAATGAAGCAACACAAACAGAATACCTGCGGGCTCTTGCACATAACAACATGAAGTATGACAAAAATAAGCATAATTTACAGTATAAAAAAGAACATCTAAACCAATTATGTTTATCCTACATGTTGTCAATATAAGAACTTACTGTAGGTAACCTACAGCATTAACATACATACAAAAACTGGCATTTTGTCGCAAAATAAAATCTTGTTAATGACTAAAAGAAACAGTATATGATAGGAGAAGTGGAGGGAAGATGACATTAGATTCATAAGCTCCAGGAAAATAATCAAGTGATTCCTCCTTTTATTGAATGCCCTTCATGAGTTGCCATAATATCATGGTGGAGGAGTTTGAGTGTCTCGGTGATCCTAGGAGCTTTGGTGTCAGGGGAAATTGCTTAGCATTGGCCTCCCAAGGCAAATCGGTCTTTGGTGAGAACATAGAGTATGAGTGATTCCAACGACCCAACCAAGGAATTGTTCATTTCTTCTGGAACAGCAGGGATACCAGGGCCCCACCGTGGAGCCAAAAGTAGGGGAGAGGCTTGTCGGCGAGCGCCTTGTGGGTTGGCACTTTTCCCATGGGGCCTGCTCACGCACAGCCACAGCCACATGGGATCACCCTCCTGTGTACCCACCACCAATGGGAGAAGGCATAAGCATACATGTCAACCTAACTACTCTGAAAATAGCTAGCTGTGTAATGAAAAACCCGTAAACACGAGAAAGTTGTTTGGGCAGGAGAGGGGGTGCAGACAAACTTTTTTGCTTGGTTATAGTGCATGCAAAACCACAAGATTTACATCTTACAGCCATCAGACAGTGGCATCTGCTAAAAACCGTGTGTCTCATGGGTAAACATTTACACTTGACATGAGCAACTGTGGGCGGCAGTGAAACGCAGGGACCTTGGCGGTCAAATCCCCAGCCAGCAAATTGGCTTAAGGAACATGGAATGTTGCCTCTCTAGTGGGAATGGAGTCTGAGGTCATGTGAGAGGTAGAGACACACCATCTACATATACTCAGGCTCATCGCCATGCACAGCACGAGTTCTTGAACAAATCTCCTGGAGTGGGGCTGGACTCTTCCAATTCAGAGTTGCTCTGGGTGAGAGGTGTCAAGCAAGTGTGGATTTACTCATACCTCCATTTTGGTGCTTATATGTTTGATTTTACCTTTTATCAAGAGGGTTGACACATTCAGGCTTCTAGTCGGGCGACAGACTCTGACTGTTGTTTGTGCTTATGCACTGAACATAAATTCAGACTATCTGGCCTTCTTGGAGACCTTGTGTGGAGTGCTGGATGGCTCTCCCTCTGGGGACTCTTGTTCTACTGTGGGACTTCAGCGTTCACATGGGTAATGACAGTGAAACCTGGAAGGGTGTGATTGGGGGGAATGACCTGTGCTGTGTTATTGGACTTCTGTGCTAATCACAGTTTATCCTTAATGACCATCATGTTTGAGCATATGGGTGTTCATAAGTGCACCTGTCACCAGAACACCTTAGGCCATAGACTGATAATCAATTTTCTAGTCATATCATCAGATCTTTGATCGTATGTCTTGCACAATTGGGTGATGAGAAGAGCTGAGCTGTCAGCTGATCATTATCTGGTAGGATCAGATGGCAGGGCAAGATTCTGAACAGGCCTGGTATACCCAAATGTATATAGAGGGTGCACTGGGAGCATTTGACAGAGGCCTCTGTCTAGGAGATTTTCAATTCGCACCTTTGGTAAAACTTCTATTCCAAGGGAGGCTGGGCATATTGAGACCAAATGGGCCGTGTTCTGTGCCTCCATTGCTGAGGTGGGTGTGTAGAACAGCGGTGGTAAAGTTATTGGTGTCAGTCACAGCAGTGGTTAAGGGAGCTGCCAGTCCGAAGAAGGAGTCCTAACAAACTTGGTTAGCTTGTGGGACTATGGAGCCAGTTAACAGGTACTGGCAGGCCAAGTGGAGTGCAGCTTCGGCAGCTAAAGAAATTTGTGTGTGGGAGGAGTTTTGTGAGGACATAGAACAGAACTTTTGGTCAGCCTTAAAGAGATTTTGGCAAACCTTCAGATGATTCAGGATGCGGAAGAAGTGTTTTTCCCATATTGTTTACAGCAGGGATGGAGTGCTATTGATCTCAACTGGGGACAATTGGGCGGTAGATTGGAATATCATGAATATCATTGATCTCCTGAATTCCACTGGCATGCCTTCCTTTGAGGAAGCACACTCCAGGGCCTCACAGGAGGACTCATCCATGACTAGAGCTGAGGTCACGGAGGTATACAAAAATCTCTTCAATGGCAAGTCTCCTTTTGTGGATGAGATTTGCCTTAAGGCTCTATATTTAAGTTCCTTAAGGCTCTATATTTTGTTAGCTTAACCTGACTGACATGTCTCTTCAACATGATGTGGTGGCTGGGGACAATGTCTCTGGATTTGCAGACTGGCTTGGTCTGGGAACTGTTCCAGCATTTGGGGAATCATACTTCTCAGCCTCCCTGGGAGTGCCAGTGCCAGTATACTGGAGAGGAGAGTCTGTTCATTAGTTGAGCCATGGATAGATGAGGAACAATTCAGTTTTTGCCCTAGTCGTGGAACACTGAACCAGCTCATTACCCTCACAACAATACAGGAGAGTTCATGGGAGTTTGCCAGTCAGTCAACATGTCCTCTTGGGCGTACTTTGGGAGTTAAGG
Source organism: Gymnarchus niloticus (assembly GCA_009936485.2). Taxonomy (NCBI): domain Eukaryota; kingdom Metazoa; phylum Chordata; class Actinopteri; order Osteoglossiformes; family Gymnarchidae; genus Gymnarchus; species Gymnarchus niloticus. The sequence goes on from JAACJT020000034.1 coordinate 18,234,375, forward strand.
GTACCAGGCCTGCATTTACAGGCTTTTCAATCCCTGTAGAACCAGAGCAAGAGCTTAGTTCACATTGCCAGCATTAATTCAGTCTCGTTTCTGATGGGTTTTGGATTCCACCAGTTTTGCCCTCTCTTACTGATTCTGTTTATAACTTTTATAGCCAGAATTTCTAGGCACAGCCAAGGGTTAGAGGGTGTCCAGTTTGGTGGCACCAGGATCACATCTTTGCTCATTGCATATGATGTGGTCTTGTTGAATTCATCAAGTTGCGAACTCTGGCTTGCACTGGAGTGGTTTGTGAAGCAGCTGAAATGTGAATCAGCACCTCCATGTCAGAGGCAATGGTTCTCAGTCAGAAAAGAGTGAATTGCTCTCTCCGAGTGGGGGATGCGTTGCTGTCTCATGTGCAGGAGTTTAAGTATCTTTGGATCTTGTTCACAACTGAGGGAAGAGTGTCAGATTGGTGCAATGTTAGCAGTTATATAGGCACTGCACCAGTGTGTCATGGGGAAGAGAGGGCTGAGCCGAAAGGTGAAGCTATCAAATTTTCGGTTGATCTATGTTCCTACCCTTGTCTTTGGGTAGTGACTGGAAAAAGGAAATCATGGATATAAGCGACAGGAATGACCTTCTTTCCCAGGGTGTCTGGTCTCCACCTTAGAAAGAAGGTGAGAAGCTCAGATATACAGGACAGGCTCAAAGTAGCATGACTGCTTCAAAAGAAGCCAGCTGAAGTGGTTCAGGCATCTGTCTAGGGTGCCCTCTAACACCTCCCAGGGGACGTGAGTTGGGTATATTCAACCAGGAGGTGACTCACAGCAGACTCGGGACACTTTGGAGAGATTATATATCTGTCTGCTGGCCTGGGAACACCCCAGTATTTCCCCAGAGGAGCTGGCAGAGGTGGCCTTATAGAGGGAGGTCTGGGCATCATTGCTGCCCCATGACCTGGACAAGCAGGGAAAAATGGAGGGATGGACTCCACTTGAAAGCTAACAGGCTAAATGTAATTTATTGTTTCTTAATATACATTGCTAGGTCACAGCCAGTCAGGAATCACAAGGCATTGAAGACCATCAGTAAAAAACTGATCATCTTGATAGGTTAATCCCTTGTCTGTTGCAAGTGTACATTGTGCTTAATTATGAGTGGTCACACATGTTGAAGTTTCTGTCTTATCCATTTCTATGTTACAAAACTTAACAATGGCAATACATTTATTTAAGCAAGATGAATGTTTCAGTGTTTTGAAAGCAAGAGGATGTTTTAAAAAGGAATTTCCAGGGGACCAATTTTATATATTTGAGCTGAGCCAAGTGCAGACATTTTAAAACATAACTTGTTCTATTCCTTTTCAGAAGGTAAAAGATAAAAAAGAAGTTAGAAATCAGACCTATTGCTCATCGTGTACTACTAATTAATTGTATTTCCTGCTGACAAGAATTTAATATTCAGCTGATGCCATAACATGTTATAAGCGGTGAAAAAGCAACATTTATTTAAAAAAACCTCAACGTAAACAGAATCATTAGCATGTATGATGTTTATGTTTATTTGTTTATTTATTTATTTATTCAGTTCAAGGGAATTGCTAAGTTAAAAATAAGGCAGCAAAGTATGCTGACATTGCAGTTATTATTCCCTTAGTTAGGGATGATTGTATTGCTATAAAACAGAGAAGCCCGAAATACCACTCATGATTTATGATTTAAATATACTATCACAACCATACATTATTTACATTTAACGTCCCTTGTTCGCCAATGTTATCAAATACAGAAAAAGAACATGGCCAGTCTATATCATTATAAATGTGTAATTGTCCGTAGATGAAAATATCCATCCAACCATCCATCCATGCAAGCACTTATCCTTATCACAACTGCAGGGAAAAAAGAAATTAAAGGATATTGTTATTGGTTAATTGTAATAATTACTTCATAACAATTCGTTGAATTATAGCAACTTAATTGTTAATTAATATAACACCGATTATTTGTTGTGCCATTAAAACTTGTGGTTTTATGTTGATCTGAGACAGATCATACAAAACCTATTTATAGTAAAAAAAACATAGAAAATCAAGTTCTGGTGCAGTGTGATTGTGCTGCATCCTTTTGCTTGTCCTGAATAAGGTTGTGTAGTTACTCTGTTACACGTAGAAACTAAATGGTTTAGAAGCATGTTTTTCTTTTTTTTTTTTTTAGCCTAACTACTTTCATTGATTTTTTTTTTTTTTTTTTTTTGCAATATTTCATGACAGTAAGAAAATAATTTAACTCATGGCTCGATTATTATTAAATCTATTTTTCCAATGATCCTTTCAGACTTTGTTTTCTAGTGTTGTTACTTGGCATTATAGCATTTTTTATCTATGAGAAATATTCTGCAAAAACCAGCTCTGCTTTAAAAGCTAAATGTATGTGCCCATTTACTTAAAGTCTTGTTGTTACCATAATTTATTCAAGTGCCTAATGAATACGGGAATGAGTCTGTGGTCCCCATATGTAAAAATAGCTTACAAAACTAACAAAACATGCAATAGTTATTGTCTTCAGGGCACTGAGATAGAGGACCATGCTCTAGGGCACCACAGCAGTATCTCATGTCAGATTCAAACCCGCAAGGCGTTCACCAATATGCTACTTTGGTGCCCAAGGAGTATCAAAATTCCTGAAGCAGGGAGAATCGGTTTTCATGATGGAACACCCCAAAACAACAGTCCAAAACACCCAAGGCCAATTACATATAAAGGCCTGTGACATTCAACTTGTTGGCCCAATAAACCATTAAGATGTGGCCCCCTGCACTGCTTATAAAAACTAAGCAGGCATAGTCATTGCTGTGTTTTTACTAATGTTCCTGATATTTATGGATGTAATAAATAACTGTAATAAATAGGCACATAAAAATAACTAATGAAAATCGACAGGAAGTGGAACACTCAGATGCATGGTTAGAAGTTGTACTGACAAATTACTGGGAATGTAGTAGCGCGGTCATTACTCTGTACTGCAAGCAAATCTGGCCAACACCTGAGTCTCCCTCAGAGCTGCTCACCCTAATTAGCCCACATCTACCTAGGGAAAATTCATCACAGTACCTGTTGTTGGACCTTGTCTCCCCTTGCCTACACATGGTAAATATCAGGCTTGTTTTTTATGTTTTTACATGCATAAACGTCAATATGGTCCTCCCTGAATAATTATTAATTTGGCTATCAATTTAACTACAAATGGAACTGGATTTATTATTAATTAAATAGTCAACAGACTGATATATAATATTTTTTCCTCAATACCTTTGACATCAAAGAGAAAGGGTATAAATAAATTTCAAATTTGAGTGAATAGAATTTAGAAGTCTGCAGCAGATGATTTAATGTCATCATTCCCTTTGCCAGGACCTATTTTAACTAGGATTTAGAGTAAGGGAACAGAACTTCCAACTTAAATCAGAGGTACAAAGAAATACTTGATTCCTCCCATCAACCAGCATATGTGCAGTAACTGTATATTATTCTTTTCATCCAATGTTTTGTTCTCCTTGAGTGTGATTATTATTACCGAGAGCCACTAAAAAATAGGTAAACGAGAAGGTCAAAGTTAGCCCCAGGGCTGGCATTTTAAATAGACTGTTTATGTGAAAGGGACTGCTTTTTCATTTTTCAATTAAACATGCTTTGCCCTAATGGTTTTAATGAGGATCAAGACTGTGCAGCTTTTCCACACTGGGCAAAAGCACCTGAAGCTCTATGAACACCTTGTCACCAGAAGTCGCTGGGAGACAGCATTTTCCCTTTGTGCAGTTTAAATTAAAACTTAGTTATAGCATATGGACAACAAAAGTATCCAGTTTTTATCAGGATGTGGCAGTGTGTGCACTCACACGAACACACATACACACACACACACACACACACACACACACACACACACACACACGGGGTCTACACCAGCAAATGCATTGGGTGAATTGCACCTAGAGCCATTCAAGGTATTTTTTTTTAATATACAGTATATCTGTATTAACTTGGGAACAGAAAATTACACTTTTTATTTGATTTTTTCAGACTTTATATTCCTATGAATATTGTAGTCTGTTTTTTTTTTTTTAGACTGTATGTTTTATGACTTGTGTTGGCATTGTTTCCATTCAAATAAATTCACATTTGCATATATCTGGACAATAAAGGGAATTCTGATTTAATTGCCACAACTAATATAAAGATGTTGGGTTGGTCTCCTAATCACTTTGTTGCCATGAATGTAATTTTTGCACTCTCTTTAATCACCTCTCTCAAATGATTAAATGCACAGTAATGGTGGGTGGAGTGAAATCCTCATCAAATTGATGGAATTTCTAGTAGTTTAACTGTACTAAAGTTGATGGTAGTTTACTGTTAATTTCCAATAGAATCCTTAACTGTCCTTTTATATTGGGATTAAATGTACCCATTCTATTTAAACATCCTAACCATTGTCCTTCTATTCAACACAAAACACGATCATTTCTCCTGAAAGGCTGATTTTATGATGTGAATAAATGCATTTATTTTAAAAAAAGCTTAGTTACAAAGATACTATTCAGGTCATTTCAGAAAGTGAAGCTTAAAAGATAATCGTAAATTTGTAAAATTGCTAGGAGAATGTAGAAGGTTTCAAAAGTATCCTGAAAGTGTGTGAGGCTTTTCACATAGACGTGTGCAGTAACACACACACACACACACACACACACACACACACACACACACACACACACACGAGCGAACCGGCAGAACCAGTGACAGTAATTTTGTTTGAATTCAAAAAATAAAATTCTAAACCAGTTAAGCTGAAAAACAACTGGACATTTAAAACTGAAGGAAATGAAATTTTTTAACCTTGCATATGGAAGAAATTGTAAAAATAAAACAAAATCTTATTCAAATATCCATACAATGTCTTTCTTTGACTTCCACAGAACACCCCACACATTCTTTCTTTTTGGGATTGGGGATTAAATTATATTCTCATTAAATAAAGCATAATATGGGTAGTAATTGAAACAAGGCTTTTATGCATGAACGTGCCTACATGAATGTGGGAACCCACATTTCATTTTGTGTAACTGTAATTCAGGGTATTACTGTGTATTAAGTTATGGTAATAAAATGAAGGAGATTTGAGGACTACCCCTCTAAGAAAGCTTTCAAAACCAGTACAACATTCCATAAATACCTAAAACAGATGTTCAGATCATGCACATGTGTGCATACACACTCTGGAGATACCTCACCAATCTACAATATATACCTTTTTTTTTTTACAAAAGATAAAAAATGTGAAAAGTGACTGTGTATAAATAAAATGAAAAAATGCGTGTTTTGATCATTTTCATGAAGAATTGATTTGTTTGTTGTGAATTTGTCCCAATGCTGTGTTTATGCACAATTCTACAAATAAAGTACAGTCTGTTATGAGGAATAATATTAATAGAAATGTTTTTCATGTGCGCATTATAAAAAAAAAAAAAAAATCCTCTGGCTGTGAATGATTGATTTTGAAGATCGGTAACCATCTCAGTTAGTGTCAGATTTTTGAGTGTTTTCCACTCAGAACAGCTAGGGACATGCTTCAAAAAAAGAAAGGTATTTATGAATTGTATCAGTAGACAGTTATTGTATGGGCATTTTAATGTATAAAATTATTTATTTGATGTATTTGTAATGGTGCGTCGGATAAAACACTACAATGCTATGAAATCCAAATTAAATTCAGTTTATCAGCCACGTTAGGTTACATCTGACTATGCAATATGCTAACGATGACATGCGATCATTTTCTCTTGGTGGTGAGTTTCAAATACTGTAAGAAAAGATGATAAATTTGGGCATTTTACTAAAGATTTATAACACAATCATTAGTATAACTTACCTAAAATCTTAAAAATATGAAAACAGCTATTTAGCCATGTATTAGACAAATGAACAAAAAAATCTGAGACACGCTAACATGTTACTGGTACTAAATGCTTTGATATAAGTGGAGCTAAGACTGTAAGTGTATGTCCAATGAGACACATTTTCAACACCTTTGAAAGTATCCTTGTCAGTATTTCAATGCATGCATCACTTTAGGTCTGTACAGTCTTAAAATGAGTAAAATGTTCACACACTTGCAAAAACTCATGTAAGTCATATTGCACATAGAATTTCACATAAATAATTAATGTACCTCATAGCTAATTTATATATAACATCTAAATGTGCCACCATTAGTCAGACCTCTTTCATCGGAAGTAGTCAAAATTATAGTAAAAGATTTTATGAAAAACACAAAATGTCTGTATTTCTTATGAAGTATTACTACATTTCATAAATACCAAAAATATGTCCTGGAAATGTCTTCCAAGTTTATATGTCAGTGCTCAAGATACAGCAGAAAAAAAGGAAGCTACGGTTTTATCTTCTCTTGCAAGTTAAAATATAGTGAAATGAGGACTGGATTTTTCTGCAATAAATTAAACGGTCTAATCCCATCTCCACTGAGAAATAATGTTTTCGAATGATGGTTCTGCCAGTGGGGATGAAAAAAATTTGACTCTCTCTTTCTGTATATCCGTTATTGAATGTGTTTCCTAGCTGGACAAAGTCACAGTTTTTCCAGCTCCTATCTGTCTGGAATGGAAGACTGATCTTTCTCACCTCAGTTGGTGACAGAAGTAGGCTGCGAATGTTGGCCAGGGCCCAATCAGTGGCAATATGCATAGTAATACATGGTACTAGTGTTATAATGAAGTTCCCAGCTTGCAGCCTGGAAGGGTATCCTCCTGTGTGTAGAGTGATTTATTTTGTCTGTCAAGAGCCAGGACAGCCAGGACTTGTCCTTCCCTATGGTCTTATGGAACATTCACCATGCTACCAGGAATGAGGGAACACCGTCGGGCGGGCTACATTTCTGCAGGGCTTAGCTGCAATCTTGTAACAACAACATCTGGGCTGGAGATAACAGTGCTGTGGTGGAGGAGGAGGAGTCAAAAGTAAATATGAAAGTAACTTCATTGGGAATAATCGCATCTATTTATATTTGTGTTGTAACAAATGTCTCCGTTCAAATTCATTTAAAAATACTGTGGTTGAATGATTCCATTGTTATATCTGTTTTACTAAATGTCATATATCTCATTGATTTAAATAAAATGATTAAATTGATTGTTGCTAATATACTTAGCTGATGGAATGCAAGACACAATCACTTTTATGAAAATTATGTTTTTGCATGGGTGTACAATTATCAGTAAGCAAATGTGCATAACAGACACATTTTTCTCATTGTTTCTCTCTGGCATGTTGCTGTTATTGTTTCCAGACTGAAGGAAAAGGTTGTTTTTAGATCAATGCAGGACTTCATAATTCAATTTCTGAATTGAAACGCTGATGTATTTAACAAACATTAATTTCCAAGTGCTGAGAGATATTACATACTGACAATGAATGCTTACCGGGGTTGTGATGTAAACGTGTGTAAGTCTGCAGGAGGAATTTGTAGTTTATAAAAAAAACTATTGTCCTAAAGGGCCAATGTCTTCTTGGTTTTCCAGGTCATTGTAAATAACTGTCTGCATTGACCTTGGTAGAAATGTTAAATTAGTTCAATCAACAAAATAATGAGTTCATTTAGGTAATTAAGCACTCAGGTGGAAATAAAAGAACACAAACATGCCTAAAGGGGTTATTAGATGTAGAAGTATTTATTATGAAATACTTGGCATAAAATAATGTGGCTTACTCTGCTATATGTATATGTAAATGATAAAGCTTTCTTTGAAATTTGACATACAATAATCAGGCGTTTGATGCCGTTTATTTGCTCATTAATAAACAACATATTATCATTAAAATTATAAGTACTAAGAGAAATCATATTCTCCTCTGTATTAGGTTTCAGTTGCTACATGCTAGTGTGGTTCTGTGCTGTAAAAAAAGAGATGCTTTGTGCAGGAGGGGAAGAAATGGGCTGTTAATGGAAATGAGAAGACACATGAGAGAACAGTTCAATTGTGAAGCAACCCTGAAATGTAGTTAGCTCTACAATACATTAACATGCAGAGAAGTCAAGTTGTCTGTTTTGTGGTGAGGCATCCTTTATGTAAAATTTAGGGGGGCGAGAAAGATCAAAGACAATTTGGAGAAGTCTCCCATAATTTATTCTATCCCACCTTTTTCCTTGGGAGTCGTCACTAAGTCTTCCTAAAGAGCTCATCCAGATGGTAGACAAGATTCTCATTGTTAAGTCATATGATGACTCACATGAGGAACAAAGCTTTCATTCTGGGCAATGTGCCAGAAGCCTTGAGAAACAAAACAGGCATCCTGTCACTGATGTCTTTTTATCGTTTTGTCTACATTTATTTCAAATATCACTGACTTGCAAAGCACGAGACAATGATTATGTATGAAATTATCGCTGGTAAATGTGATAGTGAATTACTGAATAGATTTTTTTTTTCCACTTGAACAAGATGCTTGAAGTAAATTCTTATGCCCAAATGCAGCAACAGGTAAAATGGGTAAGATTTCATGTTGCAGCATTATTTTAATAAATATCTCAAAAGAACCTGTCACAATGGAACCGCTAGGAGTCCGACTCGGTAACTACTCAGGCCGTCTGACAGGTGGCCCTGCATGGGTTGCAGTACCAGGGACAGTGGCTACTTCTCAAATGTCAAAACCAGTGTCATAGTCAGGTAAGCCCATGTTCTGGCTGGCAGCATGGGAGAGGCACAGCAACTAAACAAGGTGGAGGTTGCCAGACCTATGAGTGGGCATCTGATAGCTGTGAACTGGAAGTATACTAAGCATCTGGGCAGATGATGGCCTCAACACCAGACTACCCCTGATCCTGCTGCTTCTATACTCCTGTCTCCTTTACCATTGACAGGCCCGGCCTCATCCATGTCTGAGACATGGTTGTAAGCAGCAAGGGGGCTCCACAGCAAACAGTCTTGACTCCCTTCCAGTTCACCCTGTACACCTTGGCCTTCAGGTACTACATTGGTAAAACCAAGGAGATGGTAGTGGACTTCAAAAGGATGCAAAGGCATCCTGACCCCAGTCCGTCTTAATGTACAGGTTGTGGAAATAGTGGACACTTACAGGCACCTTGGTGTACACTTGATGGCAGGAATGGCGAGCACAGATGTTGTGTACAAGAAGAGCTTGAGTTGCCCCTATTTCCTGAGGAAGCTCATGTCCTTTCCCCCAGTCCACACATTGTTGTATTTCTGTAATAAACTCAGTCTCTCTGGGATGCCATGGGTGAAGTTGTGAAATCAATGGGTGAAGCCAATCCATGGGTTCACTCAGCCAGGGGTGAAACCAGTCCATTTTTTATTGTGTATGTGGTACTGGCATCCCATCCAGGATGTTCCCCAATGCTATATGCTTCTTAGGATAGGCTCCAGGCCCCCATAACTCTGACCAGGATATGCTGTTAGAGGATGTATATATGTATGTATGTAAATTCTGTTTCCTGTGATAGAGAAGTTTCTTTGCTTAGTCAGGTAAAAATAAAATATGTCTTGCAGTGCGTGAAGTTGTCTTTAGGCCCTATAAAATTCGTATATGTTAAATTCAAGAGTTTTTCTAATTGATTTTTGATTTTTTCAATATGTGCAATTATTCATGTTGTACAAAAATATAAGTATACACTGTGTTGATTGATTACTATTGATAATATTGGTCAAAATAGGGCAATATCTCAGAACATAAAGCACTGTGAAATGATGTATTTTAATTATTTGTGAACATATTTAAATAAAAAAAGTACTGTAGAGTAACAGTACTGTATACTGTTTCTGATTAAGAAGTAGAGATGATTGATGTCTGTATGAAATGAAGACAGATTTTGCATTGGCCTTAGCAAATAGGTCTGATTATTAATGATTGTAATTGCCCTCTGGCCAAATCTGATGTGATTCATCTTATTACATCTCCCATACATCTCATGCTTTATTCTCTGTTAATTAATGCAAGCGAACTAGTGTCAAGGGTTTTTCATCATATGCAGATTTTAACGTCAAAGTAATAGCAAGAAATGTTTGAAACTGAAGCACACTGGAAAGCAGACGTTATGCACATATACGAAAATGTCAATCAAATAAATGCACATTGCCTGAATTAAGAGATTAAAAGATTGACAATAATTACAATTACAAAACATTGTTATCAGTCGGTATGCTAAAATCCTAATAAACAGACTCGTTTCACAAAAAAAAAATTCAGACAGAAATAAAGAAGGAGCCATCCTGTTTATCGCTTCACACAGTAGTACATGTCATCGCAGGTGATGAAGCCTCTTTAGCCGAGACATTTCATTGTATTTGTGTGGTATCTAGTTGGTTGATTGGAGACTATTGCTATCAGAAAGACCAAGCTTTATTACGAAATTTTTTGAGCCCTAACTGGCGGCAATGAAATGCAGATAACACCATATTCACAAAAGACCCCTGAAAGCCAGTAAGGGAGACAGCATGTTCTTAACTGTCTTAATGAATGTTTTGCTTCAGTCACGTTACTGCTGGCGGCATTCACTTTTCAGGGATGACAGCAGATGCTGTCATCAAAATGACCTCGTGGCCTTAGAACAGCCTGCAGTTCAAATCTCATGTCAGCTTTAAATCGGTTGAAAAAATACCTAATGACAGCCCGTTGTGAAAGATAAAGAGCTTAATATGAACTAATGTAATATTGTAGCTCTGTTTGCAGTGCGAATTCAGTCTAATTAATCACCCATAAGAAATAGTCACACCAGAATTCTGTATTGTGTTTATGAGCATTATCAATATTCATTATTAAAGTCAGTTTTGCTGCTGACTTCTGATGTGTTATAATAAATAATAAATAATGACAGGATGCGATGAGAATTAGCAAATAGCAAGCAAACAGAGAAAATGTACAATATACCAGAATTTTTTGTACGCCCTATTTTTCTTTGTCTTATTTTTCTTCGCTATGCTATGATAGCTTTATTAAGCTATATTATTAAATAAAATAATTGGCTTGTCCTTATTTTTTAATTTTTTTTAGTTTGGGGTTGGTTAACAACTAACTCATCTTTGGAAAAGTTATAATTATTTATAAAACTACATATGTCTCACGCAGCTTCATTAGATTATAACTGCATACTTTTGAGCATTCAAATTATATAACTGTTGAATCACAAAGATGTCTGAGTCTGACTTCTGTCATATGTCATATTGCAAAATACTTTTTCACCGTCAACTTCAGTAACCCATGAACAATAAAAGTTATTTCTTTTTATAAAACTACTATATTTTTCTTCGCTGTTCATGTTAACTCAGCAAATGGGCTAAAATGCATTCAGTATAAAGCTTTGGAGCAAAAGCTTAAAATGTAACCATTATTAGCAAGTTGTCCTCAATAATTTGATTTTGCTTTGGGTGCATTTTTAAGACAAATTAGGAGGCATGTTATTGGGCAAAAAGCTATTGTGATTTGAGAAGACTACATCTCAGAGTTAAATGAGCAACAGGGCTCAGGAAGGCTTTTTGCAGAGTGACAGTTGTGACCTCACTTTAAGGATGACTGCAGGTATGTATCAAGTGATCTGAAATCAAGTGGGTCCTTCTATTTCCACTCGTGCCAAGAAGGGAAAAATCATACAGGTGACAGGATGATAGGCATGTCATTACCGTATCGGCTGTGCTTAAGCACATAACCATGCAGAGGAAGGCCATAGTCTCTGCACCAATAAGGAACTGTCTACCAACTGTCATAGAACTCTCATCTCCGTGGTGGATGTCACAGACTCTGAAACAAAAGAAGGACACTGTGCCAATGGTGTTATATTTCAGCACATCTGTCACGTCTGAGCCGACAGTCTGCCCAGTAATAAAGCTGGTAGAGCGCATGGTCTGGCTGCATTGTTTTTGGCATTTTGTGCTCCCTGGCCTCTCTTGCCCTTTGCCATAAAACTAGGGTGGTACTGCCAGACAATGTCCTATTTAACTGCTCCCACTTCTTGCATTAGAGGCACACTGGGCTGCAAACTTCTGTTGATGTGGTCTGAGAGCGATTGCAGCTTAATTGCACCCTAGGCTTTAGTAAAGGGAATGCTTGGTGTGTCTGCCCATTTCCACAAAGCCCCCCTCCCTTACTTCCAGCAATTCGCCACTAATTGGCACATTCCCTAGCAGTGAGGGTACAAGAAATGTGAGCTCACAGCAGGAAAGCAGAGAACCCACAGGTCTTTGTGTAAAGAGTAGAGACCTTGGCATCAAGCTAGAGCAAGGAATGGCAGTCTTTTTTAGCTTGTGTTTTTGCATAGGTTAAACGATTGTGTCTCAGGGTCCTGTTTCCCCAGGTATATGTACATTTGTGGATGTGTCAGGTGTATTTTTTTCTCTAGCACAATAAAAAAAAAGATTTTTAAATAAATTTATTTATGTATTAGATTTTAAATATAAACCCCATTTCCAGAAAAGTTGGGACATTATTAAAAATTCAATAAAAACAAAAATCTGTGATTTGTTAATTCACATGAACATTTATTTAGCTGGCAAATGTACAAAGAATAGATTTTCAGTATTTTTACTGACCAGCTTAACTGTATTTTGTAAATACAAACAACATTAGAATTTGATGCCTGCAGCATACTCAACAAAAGTTGGGACAGAGCATGTTTACCTTTGCGTTACGTCATCTTTCTTTTTAATTACACGTTTTAATCATTTGGGAACTGTGAGGATACTAATTGTTGCAGTTTTTCCAATTGGAATTTTTGTCCACGCTTGTGTGATACAAGACTTTAGCTGCTCAACAGTCCGTGGTTGCCTTTGTTTCATTCTCCACTTCATGATACATACATTTTCAAAAGGAGACAGATCTGGACTGCCAGCAGGCCAGTCAAGCACACACACACTCTGTGTCTACAAAACCACGCTGTTGTAGCATGTGCAGAATGAGGCCTGGCATTGTCTTGCTGAAATAACCATGGACTTTCCATTACTAGATGTTGCCTTGATGGCAACATATGTCTCTCTAAAATCCCAATATATGCATCAGTGTTAATGGTACCTTCACACACATGCAACTCACCCATGCCAGGGGCACTGATGCACCCCCAAACCATTACAGATGCTTGCTTTTGCACCTTTCATTGATAATCTGGATGGTCTTTTTCACCTTTGCCACAGTGAGCTTGACGTCCGTCTTTCTCGAAAACAAGCTGAAATTTCGACTCATCTGACAACAGCCCACAATTCTTTCGATCCATCTGAGATGAGCTCGGGCGAGGTGAACTCGGTAGCATTTCAGCATAGAATTGATGTACGGTTTCCTCCACGTGTAATAGATTTTCAGGTTGCATTTCTGGATGCAGCAGCAGACTGTAATGATTTGCAGAACTATTCCCAAGCCCATATGGATATATTTGACAGTTTCTCAGGCAGTGTTACCTGAGGGCTTGAAGGTTATGCACATTCAACAGTGG
>JAACJT020000034.1:18247961-18278262 GCA_009936485.2 Gymnarchus niloticus
AGCCCATATGGATATATTTGACAGTTTCTCAGGCAGTGTTACCTGAGGGCTTGAAGGTTATGCACATTCAACAGTGGTTTCTGACCTTTCCCTTTATATACTTTGATGTCTCTGGATTCCCTGAATCTTTTCAGAACATTGTGTACTGTAGATTTTATCAATCTTGTGTTGACAAATGTTCCTTTTGAACTGACTAACAATTCTCTCACAAATTTTGGCACAAAGGGGTGAGCCACGACCGATCCTTGCTTGAAAGGGACTGAGTTTTTGGGCTATGTTCACATTACAAGCCTCATTGATCTATTCCAAATTTTGTTCAGATCGGATTTCACATATCATAACGGTTCACACTGATAATTACAAATGACCTGTATCTAACTATAATGTGAACGCATCTATCCTATGAACCAGCACGCATGTGCACATTGATTTGTTTTGCCAAGTCATCTGCGTCTTCACCAACAAAAAACATCATGGCCATCTTCATTTGTGGCCGTGCTTTGCCATTTGTTTGGCAATTGTTTTGACCACTACTCGATTTTGGTAAGTTCCTTTCAGTTTGGCTTGAACTGATTCATTCCCCAAAATATCCAATAAATCGCCAACTTCCCTGCCCTTTCACTGACCGCTGTCAGAGCTACAGTATAACTCTCCTCCACTGTTGTTTTCCTGCGCTGTTGGTGCTGGCTGATGACGACAGCACTCCGCACATGTGTACAGGCAAAAAAAACACATGAATTACGATTTGACCGGTCTTGTTCATGTCACATGGCCATGAATCGAATGCCTTTTCGATTTGGGACCACATATGAAAATGACTCAAATCTGATTTGAAAAGATTGGATTTCTGTGTTCATACAGCTCTGAAAAAATCAAATCTGAGTCACATTAAGGCAAAAAATCAGATTGGAGTTACTTCAGCCTAGTAATGTGAATGTAGCCTTGGTGGGTGCTACTTTTATACTCAAACATGATACATAACCTCTTAGAAATTAGCCTGCTTATTGTGGAATCTTCCAAACTGGTGTTACTTGAATATTCTGTAAACCTTTCGATCCTATTTTAACTCCCAACTTTTGACAAGTATGTTGCAGGCATAAAATTCTAACTTTGTTTATATTTACAAAATACAATTAAGTTGGTCAGTAAAAATATTGAAAATCTTTTCTGCGTAGTTTTGTCAGTTAAATAAAGGTTCAAATGAATGAACAAATCATAGATTTTTGTTTTTATTGCATTTTGAAATATATCCCAACTTTTCTGGCAATGGCGTTTGTATTTCACTATTGTTTAGCAAACTTAATAAATGAAAAAATTTCCTAAAATAATTTATTCTTTCTACACAATAATTATAGTAGCATTTTTTATTCAAAATGAATTTATTGGAAGAAGTGCCCGTCTTCATCATTGAATTTAAATATGCATAGTACTGAAATGACTTTGAAGACTCAAAACCTGAGGAGTTAACCATGCAAATATTATTATGGAATCATCTATCATCCATTTTATAATCGCTTATCCTAAATAGGGTCATGTGAAGGCCTGGTGCGTATCCCCCAGTGCATATGGTAACATCCTTCATGCAATGTCAGGCCATCACAGGGCACATAAAAGTACACATTCACACTATGGGAAATTAAGAGATGCCAGTTAGCATAATTACATGTATTTGAACTGCACCCATATTAAATGAACATGACAGAGTAACAAAGCAAACTCCATGCACACACATACGTGCATAGTGGAGGCACAATTCGAACTCATAACAACAATACCATCCACTGAGCCAACACACCATCCTACTATAGAATCAGATTCATTTAAAAGCAAGTCACATCTTACACTCTCTCCATCTAACAGTCTGACTATATAGAGAGATATAAAATTCGATTCTGACAATTGAAAAATGATTTACTGAGAAACTGGTTTTAAAAAATAATAGCAATTTTTTTTCAACGTGTTTTAAATACCCTTCTTTTTTATGTAATATTGACTATTCATGCCATCTGGAAAGTGATACTTGTGAAATTCTTGAGTCTTTGAAAGTGTGGTCTGCATGCGCCAGTTTCCTGCAGGGTATCGTTTGGTTCAAAAAATACAAATGCAAAAGGAAATCAAAGGCTGATAAAGAGCATTTATATAACATTATTAAATGCATCTTTTTCTTGATTTTCTCCACACTATTGTTATACTATTGCACGTACGTGTATCGCTATGATAAAAATGCTATGTGTTCAATGCTATATGCTCTGCACTCCATACAATGCTACATGTACTTTTCAGAGGATCTGGTGCCATGTTTCAGAAGATCAGCTATTTATCACACTTTGGCTACATCTTATTTTGTAATTTGGATAACAACTACAGCGTAGCTTTGTAATGTATACTTGGCTAATTATATGAGGCAGATTTAAAAAAAAAACCTTGATTTGGTAATGAAATAAAAATTAAAGCTGTTAGAAAAAAGACTGCGTATTTTTGTTCTACAGCTACTAATACGAATCCATTTGCATATCAGTTCAGATCATCATGGTATGAGGTGTACAAATGTGATACTTTATGACCTCAGGCATACGGTATATTTAGGTAGGGATGATAGGGGCATATCCTGACCAACTCTTACAAATTCTGAAAATATTTCTTCCAGTTTTTACATATGTGTAATTCAAGCAATTGTTTGCAATTTTTTTGGTCCTTACCAACTTTCGAGCCAAACTTGCACCCTTGCCTCAGACTGTATATTTAAACAAAAGACACTGAATCGTATGACAGTTATGATGGTGTGTATCTGAACATATATACTGTATGGCTTATCGGTAATGCCTTGTTTTGAAATTATTAGACACAACAGTATACAAACAGTACTGTTTTTAACATTGCTTTGCTCCACTGGTTTCTGCCACTTCACTGCCCAAACCACTAGAATCCCACAGAGAACAGTAATATATCATCCAGTTCTCAGCATCTGCTGGAGCTGCTGATTTCTCAATCTAGTCAGCTCCCAGAAGCCCTTCCCACCTGCTGTAGCTCTGCCTTATCAGTGTAGCCTACAACCTTCTTTGCCAACACTATCTTTGTCTTCCCCCTTCTTGTAACAATTGCACACATAAAACACACACAACTGACATTTAAACTTACGCTCTGTTATATTACTTATTTAAAAACATACAGGAAGAAGACTGAGGTAAAATCATCTGATAGCAACAAGCAGAGTCAATTGGGTGCTAGAGGTTTACAGAAGAAGGGGGTGTCTTTGAATGTATCAGTTTAAAATAATAACTCTGAGCAGAGCTTCCGGTTCCCCTGCACATTTTTGTTTACCTACAAAGTTGTTTGTAAACAATGACACCCATTTCCATTATAGGGGGCTGGTGGGAGTTTGTTGTTCAAAACCAAACTGGAAGATTGTCCTTTTCCTTGCTTTTGTAGGAAGTCTGCAAGCTGCACTGTGGTACATCCCATCCAGGCCCTCAGTGGTTCTGAGAATAAGTGTTTAGAAGGTAGTGATTCTTTCCGCTGTGGTTCCTGTATCCCCTGAAACCTTCCTTCTCCTGGACCTTTCCTCCCTCTCCTTGTCACATACCCAGCAGAGGCTGTTTATGACTGTGTCCATTGCGACTAAATTATTACTGGCCTCTTGCTGGAAATCTCCTGAATGTGCTACTCCCTCCACCTGGAAATCCACTTTTCACAGTCTCATGCTCCTGGAATTGTCAGCATCCCATATTAATGGATGCTCAGGCCCTGGCGTTCAGAGATGGTCGGAAGCTGTGCAGCTGGTTTAGGGACTGGTTGGGAATGGCTACATGAGCTGTGTCCTTATACGGACTTGTTGCACCTGTGTTTTTATTTTTTTTTGTCTCAGGGCAAGGGTGGGTAGGGTGGGGGTGTGTTTATGTTGGGGGGTACCCACTGTTATTTCTCCCTTTGTCTTGGACTGGTTGTTGATTCTCCCTTGTTTCATTAATAAAAATTTGGTCACAAAAAAAGTGTTTAGAAGGTAGGTAAATAGTAAATGGATGGATATTAATGTAAAACTATCAGTTTTGTGGAGAAAAAATCCTTTGTGTTAGACATTATACAGTGAAAGGTCAATAATCCTAAATATGAGCCATTTTTGTCTCGAGGACATTCAGTCAACATGTGTTTTAGAAGACACATGGTCTACTGTCCTATTATGGTATACTGTTTCATAGGCTGTGATTTGCATTGTCACGCCCTCTCTCTCATGTTCCCTGGCTCTTCCCTCTGCTGCCTGGTTTCCTCGTGCTGCACCTGGTTGCTGTGGTGATGCTAATTGCCTCGTTACACACCTGGTGCTGGTTACCTCGTTAAGCACTTGGTTGCCTGTTTCCCTAGCCTATGTCCCTATGTCAGCTCTGTTGGTTTTGGGGCGGTCTTGATCTGGAAGGGTGCCTGGTGGGTCCTGCTTGATTGTACTGCCTCACAAAGTGTTCTGAGCCAGCTTCTAGCTCCCTCAGATGCTTAGGCCCTGCCATGGTATGCCTGCCTGTCTCAGTGGCTGGTATTACTATACTCCAGCGGGTAGCCAAGAGTGATCCAGTCTATGGAGCCCAGAGTCACCCCGATCAATGGGTACTCGATGCCTACGAATGGACAAGTCTTCCCCTGTTCCGGGTTCCCTTGTTCCTCTGCGCCTGCGTCCCCCTTGTTACTGTGTGCCTGCGCTCTGCTATGCCTCGTCCATGCCATGTTTTGCCTGTCTGGTGTTCTCTGGCCTTTCTGGTTATATATGAGCCTCCCCACCCTTTGGGTCTTAAAAGGGTTGAGCTGCTCAAAGAACCAGTTTCTGCCTTGCCAGGTGTGATTGTGTGCATGTGTCCGCCAGTGCTGTGTGATTGTGTGCTATGTGCTTCCCAGTACCGTGACATGCATAGCATATTTTTTTTTTCTTTGTTTCTAACTGGTTCTAGTTCATTTCGCCTTCGAACGTCTTCTTAAAGCATTTGTATGAGACAAACTCAATTCAAATTTTTGGAAAATTTTCTCCCTTGTACCAAGTGTGGTTGGCATCACGCAGATTATTCGATACTAGAGAAGAGACTGCAAGATTGCTCAATCTATGATTCAGGAGGAATAATATGGATCCCAGTCTGGTTGTAGGATATCTATGTGAAGGTTTGTGGGAATAAGCCAAGACAGTTTGCATGAATATTGTAGACTTAGAGAAGCGATATGACTGCATGTCCAAGCACGTGCTGTAGGAGATGCTGCACGAATGTGCAGTGTCAGGGCAGTTAAGCTGTGGGTGTACATAAAAAAAGTCATCCAAGCTAGCTGAAGTCGAAACACCACTGTACATGTCATCTGAGACAAACAATAAAGGATGGGGTATACCTAAAAAAGATATGCAAACTAGCTGACGTCAAAACACTGCCAAACATGTTATTTGAGAGAAAATGTTGAAAAGATGCAAAAAGACATTGTGTACTTCACCCTACCAACAGAAGGGGCAAACAGTGATTTCATGCAATTTTTAGTCTTGAGCTGCAAGTTTAGTGGTGATTTCATATTTTATTATTAAACCATTATTTATTTTACTTAATCCCCAGCTTTAATTATGCTATAAACAGATTAGTCCCATTGAGATGTAACATCACTTTTACAATAGAATATATATGAAATAAGATAATAAAAGACTTAAATCACAGGTCATTTGTATGTATTTAAAGTCTTGCCATGATCTGCTGTTTAGATGTGGGTATCCTAACAAGCTTGGCATGCTCATTCATTTTAATTGCACAACTGAATTTGGGTATGCAATTGACTACATAACATTTTGACCAATTGTAGAGAGTAGATGACCTCAGCTAGAGAAACAGTGTACAGCATAGTTTTGATTGCCTGCTTGCTCAAGACATGGCGGTCACCACAGTGAACTGTGCGTTTTTTTTTTTTCGCCTCAAATGACATCTTTTTGTCATTTTTCATTTGAAGCATACCCCCATTTTAGCATACTTGAAAAGACATAAAAAGACATTGTGTAATTCATCCCACCAACACAAGGGGGCACACAATGATTTTGCATAATTTGGGGTCTTTCATGACAAGTTTTGTGGTGATTTCCTGTCATGAATTTTTATTATTATTAAACCTTTATTTAATCAGGTTAGTCCCACTGAGATTTAATTTCTCTCCTACAATAGAGACCTGGCCAATATAAGCAACAATAACAAGTTTGACACAAAAAAAAACACTTCAAATTAATTGCTAGTCATTTATGTTTTGAAGTCTCGTTGTGACCTTTCATGTAGATATTCATGAACAACAACAGCTAATTTTCTCTCAGGTTCTTTGATTCTGGTTGCAAAACTGTGATCAGATTGTGCACCCGACTATTAAACATATTTTGACCAATTGTAGAGACTGGGTGTTCTCAGCCAGGAGAAGTGATTAACACTGAAGTTCTGGTTGTCTGCCTGGGCAAGATGCAGTGGTCACAATTGCAAACTTCCCACTTTACTTTTGCTGCAGTGCACTGAATGTTCAGTAAAGGATGTCATATTTCTGGTGTGAAGTTTACCTCCAGCTTACTGTGTGGTATTCAGTCCCTATATGAATTTAGTAAGATTTGTGTCTGCATGCTTGGCACAAAACTAAAGCTATTTAGATTTGGTGAGTCTAGTTTCCACTATTGTTTGTGCTTTTCATGGATATGGCTGGAAGGACTTCTGATACAGGCAACTCAAAGTGACATCTCTATTTGCAGATGATGTTGTGTTTTTCATCTCATCCAATCATCACATTCCGCATCCACTTAAGCAAATCAATGCAACGCGTGAAGCAACAGGGATGAAAATCAGCACCTCCAATCCTAGGTCACAGTACTATCTTGAAAAAAAGTGGATTGCTTGTTTCAAGTGAGGCGAGAGAGTATATCACGATTTTGCTCATCAGTGATATTAAAAGGGTATGTAAATTAGACAGCAGATTGGCTCAGTGACTGTAGTTTTGCAGAGACTGTACTGGTGAAGCAGGAGTTAAGTTGCTGGGCATGCAGCTTACCTGTCAATCTATACCTGTATCCTCACCTACAATCATCTTTTGTGGATAATAACTAAAAAAACAGGGACAAGACTGCAGTTCACCCAAGTGGGTTGCTGGGCTTATTTGCAGAGTGAAAAGTTTGGAGATTCCGATGGACCTTGAAATACAGCCGTTGCAACCTTCATTTTAGAGAGTAGTCAGTAAAAGGCTGTTTGGAGAGTTTATAAGGAGGCCACCTTGTCAGATCCGAAGGGAGCTTTTTCAGATATGTCTCACTGGAAGGGCATCCTTGGTAAAACCTAGAGCATGATATGGGAATTATATCTTTTCAAAATTGATGCTTGTTGCATAAGCAACCTTAAACATTTTTTAACTTAAAACACCCCAGCATTGTTTTTTTGTTTTACATATTGCAAAATGTGATAATTTGGTTAGAATAAACCTTCATCTCATCACAGCATATTGCACAGTTACCATGTAGTTTTCCTTTCACTGAGCATTTGTTTATTGAATTTAATCCAACTTAATAATTAAATTCACCTTGTTGGCTGAAGGTCAGAACAAACTGTAATGATTAACAAACAAAAATTCTGGTTCAATGACTCAGTTACCAGACAGAATGACAATAAATAATAAAAAGCAACAATCACTATATTTATTACAATTAAAATAGTTGGGCACCGCTGTTGTGCAATTACAATGTAATGAAATGCTATTTTTAAGAACAGCAAATATACAAGTCAAGCAATACAGTTATGTAGTAGATAAAAACATAGGCATAGACTAGAGTTATCTATGCAGACCATAATTCACAAATTTATAAAACAAGTTTGAATTACTCATCAAATATTTCCCATATGGGAACACCAGATTTCTAAACTAGGGGAAAAAATCTAACAAGAAAAGTTTATATAATCCAAAAATCTATGCCTCCAGGAACTACTACTTTGAGAAGTCTGAAGAAGAATGAGAAACAAAAAGTTTTTTTTTTTTGCTAGACTAGAATTAGAGCAAGAGTATAATTTCACTAGACTGAAAGCAACCATATCTAGGTTTCTCCATACACAAGATTTCTTTGCAACAAGAAAGACTCCTCATTTCCCTGAGGATTTAGTACATCGGGGGAAATAATTGATGAGTCCCTTGGCATGTACAAAATTCAGCAACAATGAAACTCTGCAAGAGACTGCAAGGCAAAGGAAGTGATTTTTTTTGCCCAAACCATTTCCGCAAATCATGAAAAAGAATCCAATTTTAATACTTTCTGCTGTGCTGTATGGATTGTTATTTACATATACAGTGTGTACATTGGTTTGTGTGTTCGCTAACTTTTTTTAACATTAGCCATACATCGATCTATCCAATTATCTGTGTTCCAAACACTTTCCAGTACAGGGTCATGAGGATTGGTCATCTAGTTTCAAATTATTACTTTTGTATTTAATGTACAAACATACACCATAATGTAATAATCATTGTTTCATTAACAATAAAAGAATAGAATACTAGCCTCACATTAAAACAGTTAAAATACTTTATAGCTTTCCACAATAAAATGACAGTTTTGTGTACAGCATGTTTTTGTCATCAGTAAATTGATTCCCTCAGATGATATAGTATCCTATCTCTAGATTTTCAAGTGAACAGCTGAACGTGAGCACTGTCTCTGGCAGGAATGAGCTTGGATCCCGACCCTTGTTCTGACACATGAGAAGTATGCCACCTACGACTCCTTACACTGGCTAGAATCTAAGGAAAATGAAAGCATAAACGTGTAGGTCCTGGGCCAAACTGGAATGTTCCTGTAATGAAAACCCGCAAGTCAAATGCAAGTGCCGAGTGGCTAGGTTTATTAGGAGAAGCAAAATGAGATTTGAACATCGGGGTCAAGCAGAAATTCAAAAACCAGAGATCCAGACTCAGGTGACAAAGCCAAATTGAAATTCCGAAGGACGAAATCCAAAAACACAGTCCAGAAGGGTTGAATTAGCCAGTAGAGAAAACAGTGCTCTGATTTCTTTACTGGATGTTTCATCCTGACCAGCAGGTCAGATCCTAGTTGAACTAGCTGGTTTGACTTACTCAGTGGTGGCTATAGCTGGAACACCACTCACCATAGACCAGTTACAGTAGCTGCTGCAGTGCAGAATCACTGGATTGCTTGCCAAGTGGACATCACACTGGACAATGATACTAAACCTGCCAATGGACCTCTCCTTGACTGCCACATGTCAGTCCTTCTATCTCACTCCTCATCATCAAGATTGCCTTTGAATGGGAGGCGTTAAATTGGAGCATCTACCTTAGTCAGCACGGTGACATGAATACATTTTTGTGGTAGTGAACTGTGACACCTGCTACCAGTGACAGTCCCACTCTGGAGTCACATTGAGGAATGTGACCCTGAGAGTCATTTCTTCTGTTTAGCTGGGTTTGCCTCCCCACAGAGTTCCTGACTGACCAGGACACTGTAATTATGTCCTAGCACCTGAAAGAACTTTGCAGTCTTCTCAAGGTCCACCACATATGGACATCAGTGTATTACCTCTTCAGCCAGATCCTCAGTTTAATGCTAAAGAGGGTAATAGCTGAGGTTGGATCCAATTGGGATCCATGTTCCTGTACATCCTCTGACATTCAAAAGTTCCCCCAGACAGTGTTCACAATATTTGAATGCCGGTTCATTAGGCAGCCCTAAGGCCTGGTAACAGTAGTCCTCCACCTAATAGACAGTGATGGAGCATGTCCAGCAAAGCTATTTGGGTCATGACTGTCATTCTACAGAACCTGACAAGGACCCAGTAGGAGCACCAGCTGATGAGTATACTTCCAGTAGGTACAGATGGAGGAGTTCCACCAGGGGAGTTCTGGTCCTTGTCCCTAATCCCAAATGTAAGTTCCTTGATACCTGGCAAGGCCCCTAAACAGTTATGGAGAAGGTAGGGCTTATGGCCTATAGTGGATGGTTAGAACAGCTGAGAGGATCATCAGTGTCACTCTTACATCCATCACTGAAATCTTCAACAAACAGTTCTTCTGCTGTGCCACCAACATTATTGTAGGCTCCTTCCAACCCTCCCATAGTCAAATCAATCCTCTACCATCTAGAAAAAGATACCAAAGTTTCAGTACAAGACCAGAAACGTATTGCCACCCCCAGGACATGACATGGCCACTACAAATCACAAAATTAAACAATTAAATATACACAGTATTTCTTTACTGCGATTTTTATTAACTATGAGTCTGTTAAGGCACAAGATGACATGACGAACAATTGTACTATATCAGTGTGGTCAAAAAGTGGGTTGAATCCCACACCCTTATTTCAGAATCACCAGAAGTCCAGCTAAGGAATGACCAAGCCTCAAACAAAAACAAGAGTTGTTGGAACTGACGGTCTTTTCTTGCACCCCAGGTTGGATCCCTGTCATTCACCACCATATTGAAATGCTGTTGGTGCATGGTGTTTTTTTTTTTTTTTTACCAGAAGTACGCAATATGTACATGATGGGTAAAACAGGTCTAAAAGATGCAAGGCCCAAGGTCCAGCCCAGTTGTCGTTGTCTTCAGTCCAGATGGGTCCTACCAGTTCTGCAATGACTTATACCTGTTAAATGAGCAGGTCCTCTGTGCTGTCTTGAGTTGGGGCCATGTGGGACAAGAGCATCTGGTATTGTACATTTTCTAATTAATGCCAACCAAACACAGTGGAGTAGATGGCCCTGGACATCAAGTGTGCTTTATTGGAGCTACATGTTTCTGCCTGGGGCAAAGGTTCTCTATAGTGACATGACGTACCATACTACAGTGGATAGCCTAGGCTAAGGACATAAATACTTTTGCAACCCGGTGATTCCTGACCCTTTAGGATGACAACCAGTGCCAGTCAACCCTATATGTGACAAAGGTGGCCGTCTATGGTGGGGGCAAGTCAATTTCACTTTGTCTCAACGAGTAGTGCTCTACATGTTTCTCACTCTAGTGTGCCCCTACTAAAATTACACATGTTCAGAGCAGTGCTGCAGGTCACAACATTGTAAATAAAGTGGCTACAACACCAGTATTTAGAAATGAAGGAGATGCAAACACCATCAGGGGCATAATATTGAAAAAGAAAAAAGGACAAAGAGGAGATGTGTGGTGGTTTCTGGCATCGGTGATATAGGTAATTGCCTAGGTCAGCACGCTCCAACCCCCAACAACCACCTTGGCAGAATGCTCACCCAGCAGGAACATGCTTAAGGCACCAAATGTGCCAGGACCACTACTGACGACAATTTTGACATCTACCACCAACCTAGGATCGCTTAAGGCAATACTGATGGCTCATCTTGGATGCATTGCCTCTGGGACACCTCAGACCTCTTCTGTTCCCCTTCCACCCCCCACCCCCCCCCCCCATACAGAGCATGACATGACATTTGGAGGGAAGCCTCAGTGGTAGGGTGAACCAAGCAGCAGCAGCAAACAAAACACCTCACCAAATCAGTACCACACACCGGAACAGTGGCTGCCACAGAGAAAGAGTCGGCAGGAAATGCATACATTGAATGAGAGGAACAAAACTAACAATCAAAGGCCGCACCGCCCCAGGAGGGATATACAATGAATGAAGACCCTCCAGATAGTGGTGAGTGCGCAAAGTGAACCACTACTAGAACAAAACACGTCATTTTTAAAAGGCAAATCATTCATTCTCCTCTACCGGCTCACTGGAGGACAACTTACCCAAGAAGGACTATTTTTTGCACACAGCTCACTTGCCTGGTCCTTCCTTCCTGATACAACAAATTTGTAAAGCTGAAAAATCAAGACCAGCTTAAACCAAATTTGTCTACCATCAGCCCCCCTTTTGCAAGAGACAAATTCAAAATTCAGATGCTTGGTAGGTGGTTTGGATTTAATGTTAATTCAGTGTGGCCAAATCAGTTTAAACAATGTCTTAATGGTATTTTAAATATTTTCTGCTATTGTGATCTGCATGTGACATTAAGATATTTTTATCTGTGTCATGTTTCAGAAATGTACAGATATGTATTTTAGATGTAACAGTACAAATTTGGAGAATGCATAGACACTTGTTTGTTTCTGGTAAGACAATGTTTTAACATGGTTTTCCCTCTTTCTTTAGGAAGAGGTCAACCCTTGTGTTTTAAGAATTATAGAAGACATGTACGATTCTAAGGGGAAAGGGCTGGAAATGTGTATCGTAGAGAGTTTACTGAAACTCTAACAATAGCAACATTCAATTAAGAATTCAGAGCCGCATTCAAGAGCTGCCAACTTTAGCTATAAATATCCACAGCGGCCCAATCTGGTTGTCTCTATGTTTATTTGGTCACTCTCCTCATTTCAGCATTGCTGTATGGGTGCTATTTTGCAGAAATCGTGAAAAAAAAACTACCTTTCAAATGTGTTCTTGCTGTTTTCTCAAGTTTTTCCTGCCCTAAGACCAAGTTTGAGACGGCTGTGCTTGGAGGTTTTCAGCAGGGAGTTTTGATACTCCAGGCACTATACCATGACTAGACCCAGCTTTTAAAGTTATGGAATTTTTATTCTTCTTCAATAATAAGACCTCACACAGCAATTTGACAAGGAAATAAAGTAAAAAGCCAATTGGGTGATAAACTTGAATGAGATAAAAGGTCTTCTCTGTGCATCTGTGTGAAACCAAATATACATTTCATTACCCCAACTTAAATGTTTAGCTGCCCTAGATATGTGTATCTTGATTAAAGATTCAAAATCGCTTCTTTTCCTGTGCATGTTTGCCCACACCATCCTGACATCCGATATGGATTCCTGGCAATTCCTGTGAATGCACCCATGTGAAATATGACCGATCCCTGAAGGGGCTGACTTATGTGTCCCTGTATGCCTAATGTGCTGGGCATAATTGTAATTGTATAACATGCTGTGGGTAGGACCACTAGTTAAGTATGAAATTTATTAATTATAATAACCCCTGATGCTTTATATTTACATAGATTCTTGTTCACTGAAAAATACTTAGACATTAGAAAAAAACGTTAGAAAAAATGTGGCATGTAGAGTACACAATCTTTCAGGTTAAGTACTCTATTGTAGGGCATCACTGACAGTATTGCAAAATTCATAACTGCCGATTGCACTTTTAAACAAAGGCTTTGGGTTTGGTATTACTTGATTTTGCTGTAGCGTGAAAGGTAGGAGTGATAAGGAGAAGGTAGACTGTTAGTTTAGCATATATTATGCATATTCTAAGCCAAGAACTTTTTGCAGAACTCCTTCTATGATTAAACTTGCGTTTGAAAAAACTTATGCAAATACAGTGAAATTGCCACCTGCATTTGGAAAAGAACAACAATCTAAATGCTCTACCAGACATGATATTGACTGTCATCAACTGACAATCAGCCTCACTACATCTAATATATGCCTCTACATGACTCCCTACGGCCTGATTTGATTGCTTCGGAAATGACAAATTAGTAAAAAATTAGATTTGTTAGAGCACTTGACATGTAGATCTGTGTAATTGGCTTTATTTATTGAAAGTAATTACAATCATTTTGTAGTTTTCTCTCAGTGTGGTGCTGACAGCATATGCTTTACAGAACTGTTATTTACATATAAGAGAGAGTCTAGGAGTCAGCAGTCTTTCATTTGTCAGTATATTTCTATTTTAAACTGTATGTCATCCATTGCAAGACATCAGCACAACTGATGCAATGTGTAATTTTAAATATCACTTAAAAATGGAATAACACCATGTTTATTTAAAATAAAATATATTTACGTCCTTGTAAAAATAACTAGCTGGTGCAAACAAATGGTAACAAGCTTACATCGCTAATAGATGTACAAGATGAGCCTTAGTTACAAATTGTGGCTACCATTATGCAAAATGGTCTCTTTTATGAAAGTTAGAATTATTTGTCAACATTTTATTTATTCCTCCCATTGCATATCGAAACATTATAAAATAAAACAGACAATTTGGTCATTGTTTCCCAGCGACCACATAGTCTGCCCAACGACTGCGGTCCATTTCACAGAATGGTCCACTTTCAGGTCTCGGCAGGACTTGGGCATAAGCGGTTAAGTATATTTTAGTATGTATTCATTAAAAAGTAAAGAGTTCAGTCAGGGTACACGATTGTGGCGCCAGAGTGTGATTGTGGCAAGACAGCCTGACCGCTTAGAAATCGCTGAACTAACAGGGACAGAAGTCAGCTGTACAGACAACCAGCCAAGTTTACATTTGCCACCACACTAACACACCTTAAAATGATATATCATCGCAACCCCCCACCCACTGTAAATGTTTGTGAAAATAAGAGCATGCAAATGGAGGCCAAAAAGAAGTTGGTAGTGTGCAAACTGACAACTCAAAAGGACAGGTACCTTGCCATCACTGGGAGAAAAAAATTTCATAGCAGCAAATTTTAAAGCTCAGCCTTTCATCAAAGGGTACACTTGTTATATTTTTCTGATACCTTGTACCAAGAAAAAGGCATTTATGGTTACCCACCTATCAAATAAAATATCCTTTGGAAAAGTTAGGGAGCATGGATCATCTGTCTGCTGTCTCCTTTCTTCTGGGAAAAAAAAAAATCAATTTTTTATGTTTGAGGGAAAGATCTCTGGACGATATCGAACATAAACGTATTTCTGAAGCTATGTGATACAACATCAAACACTGATGAAGGTTCTTGCCTAACTGGAAATGCAGTTACTTTAAATGTGTTGCCCAGTCAGTCTGTTTTACATTCTCAGGGCCGTCCTGCTGCTTGAATGGTCGTTTCTGATCTGTATTGATAGGCTCTCTACCAAAACCTGCCTTCAGCAATTCTACCTCAGAGACAAACCTGGTCATGTTTCACATACTCTTTTGTGCAACATAGGGTCACTAGCTGCAAGAGGTTTGGGGCCCCAGGGATGAGGAAGTGCTATTGGCAGCAATGTTATTTCTCAATAGGGGGCAGTATTTTATTTAATCCACAGGTTAACCTACCCTGGTAAGCTACTAGTATGCACAGGGGGTCTGGAAGACACAATGTTAGTAGTGTGGATGTTAGGATTCAGAAGAGTTGAAAGAGACAATTCTGGAATGAACTGTCATAAGAGAGCAGGCACCCTTAGGTCTCTCCTTGAGTACTTTCAGTGCTAAACACCATTCTGCCCCTCACTTCGACCAACCTTTCATGCTTCTAAAGCTGACTGTTTATTAGGGGCATAAAATTCTGCTCCCATTTTGTAAAAATTACATTTAATGCAGCCTTGAAGGAGCTTTAAAAGAGGTTGTGTTTTATGTTAAAATATATATTCTATCAAAATAATGGGATGCTAGCTTTGGTAACTCATTCAGACAGCCATTTATCCAACACACCCATGTATTTGTTGAACTCAACTATGCATACACTTTGTTTGGCTAGTCAAGACCTCATAAAATTATTAACTAATTAGCTGAACTGATGGTATTTTCCAAATATATGGAATGGCTGGGGTTTGTAACATTATGGAGAACATTCTTGTTACTTTTTATTGTTTTACTGTTTATTTGTACAATGCATACAGTGTATATTTAAGTTTTTTTATTTTTAATAAATTAAAATCACCCCAAAACCTGATTTTGCTTTGTCATCGCGGAGTGTTGTGTGTAGATTGATTATAAAAAATATGAATTAAATCCATTTCAAGATGAGTCTGTTAGACGATAAAATGTGGACAACTTGAAAGGGTCTGAAAACTTTCTGTGTGCACTGTATATAGTTTAAATGTCATTTTTTTCTGAGCAAATATTAACATACTACCCCTTCACCATCAAATTTACACGTATTTACTATATTTAATGTCCACTAACAGTAACTCATAAAGCCAAGTGACCTCTTTTATCAACATTGGGTAGAAAGAGTTTGGGTTTGAGATTTGGGTAGTTTGAGATCGGGTAGAAAGATATACATGGAAGATAAAACATTCAAACACACAAGAAAATTTAGATTTATCAATATTGCAAAGATATGTCATACTCATATCAGCACGCAATAAATCTTGATAAATCCCAATTGTACATACTATCTGCGCTTGTGTTCGTGTCTGATCATTTGCTTACAGAAACACACTTAACAGACCATATAAGGATTTGACCTTCCATAGGTAAACAACACGTGAAAAAGGGTATTATCTCAGAAAAACGGCAAAGAAATGAAAAAAACACTATTTTACCGAATCTGAAATTGAAGTACTTGTCTCAGAGGTGGAAGCTAAGTAAAATGGCATTTTATCTCATAGAATAACAAGTAAAAAAACCTGCAGTGAAGGCACAATCAAGTTACAGTATAGGTTTGCCACTTGTCTCATGTAATATGGGATTGGTCCACACTGAAATGTAATATGCTGTGTGCCAGTGCTCCATTTTGAACCTATATGTGACACAATTTGTCTCATATTCTCATACATATTGTTTTATACATAAACATTCATGTCAAGTGTTAGATTTCACCTACGAGTCTTGCGGTCTTCAGCATGTTGCTGCAATCTCTGTTACAGCCATTAGACGTAAATGTTACAGGTTGTTATGGTAGAAAATAAACAAAGTTTGTCGGTACCCCCCCACCCCCACCCCACCCCCACCCAAGATTGCACACACATTCTCAAGTACATAAGTATACCATAAATGTAAGCACAATATACACAAAAATCTGTGTACGTACTGTTGATATATATAATTACAGGTTCTTTGGGGTAGTGATGTTAATCCCCTACACATTAGTCTTCTTTGGATAATATCTAATTAAACTTAAAACCAACTGCTCCATTGAACGGTACTTTAAAAGTACTATATTTGCTTTGGTCACATGAAATTTGCTGTTGGAATTATTATATTGTTTGGAGTTTCCTTCCATGCACACAATACTTTAATAGTCTTTTTATTTGCTGTTGTTGTTTTTAAGATGTTGCAGTCTTGATTATTGTAAAATGACACATTTAGCATACATGATTTAACACACAAAAAGGTATGAATTTGTCAAATGCTGAAATGTGTAAAAATAATTACAATAATAATAATAAGCTGAAAAAATGTTTTTGTGTGTTCGTTCTTCTCCTAGAGTTTGTATTAAAATCCAAAACAAAAATATCCTTGTTCATTCCACTTATCCTCGTATGACATGGATGTATTTGTCATCTCCACCAGAATAAGCCTTAATAATAATAATAATACTAATAATAATAATAATGGTGATGTATGTTATGTTTGCCATTTTTCCTGAGCAAGCCCCAGGAGTCCAGGTTCCAGGCAACACAAGACATAATGCTGCGTTCACGTCATATGTGATGGATAGAAGAAATAAGAAAGATTCCCATATTCACGACTTGCAAGCACTCATGTCAATTTAAGATAGCAGCTTTTATGACGTGAACGCAGTAGAAGAGTTACCGACACCACACAGGGAGAACATGAAAACTTCACACATCCACAGCGAGTAGAGGCAGGATTGAAATGCCTAGTGACGGAGGCCAGTCTGTGAGCAATATTTTATGTACAAAATAATGATTATTTTGGAGTGTGTCTTTTGAACTTGAAATCACCTTACAACATTCTGTGCAATTCCAGCAATTGTATTTTGTTGTGAATACAAATGATAGTCTAAATTCTCTTTAATATGAAGTAATTTACTCTTTATTAATGAATAGTTTATTACCATTAAGACCTAAAGATTGTTTCTGGACAAAGGTCATGAAGACTTTCTACAGATTCTCAGTAGGATTTAAGTCAGGGCTTGTGTGGGTCACTGACAGACACTTAACTTTCTTAAACTCATTTCTCTCAGTAGTGGTTTGGCCTGCTGCTTGCATTGATTATTTTACTTAAACCTCCTGTTGTGATTTACCATGCTCAGACTTTTTATAGTCTAACAACAAAAGTTACCTTATTATTTTAGCTTGAAACTTATTGACTTCTCTTAATATGATGGGAAATGAGCAATGAGCAAACATAATACATGTACTCTCCACCCACTTGTGAGTCATAAAAAACCGTACTAAATTTAATAAAAATGGAACCCAGACCTACAAGATTTGCCACCCTGCACATCCAAAACTTCAGACCTTCATTTGACTTGTTCATTCCACAGTCCATGTTATCTTCATGACTAATGTCGTAGGATGGTGTGTCAATATAGAAAAGTAGAACATCGACTTGGATGTTTACATTAGGCTGTAGATTTTGGTTGGGACATATAAATGAAGTGTGGCACACGCTAGCCCGTGGAGAGTTGACACTGGTTGGGCAATGGTTCAAGCAACAACATCACTAAATACATTCAATATCTTCTCCAGAGTAAAATGTTTTTATGGCAAGCATACAAGAACTGGTCAGCACGAAAATGGCAAAGTTAAAGCAATACAAGATGTCTGGGACAGGTGGGCCATATATACTAAACATACCAGCAAAGTATGGAATAAAATATTTGGTTACCCTCAGTCAAATTATTCATCCTCAGTCAAGCTATGCATGGAATATGCAGACATGCCAGTCTACATTGGGACACCAGCTGATACAGAGCCTGAAAAAAAATCAGGGCATGTAAGTATTATAAATGATCACAGAAATTAATGGTCACAGCATTGTTGAAATGAAAGATATGGTCTGGACAATAAAAAGAGCAAGCCAGAACTACCCAGTGAGATTCTGAAATTGAATAACAGAATTCATAGAAAATACAAATGTCCTATTGATGCGTACTATGCCTAAAAATGCAGCTCAGTGCAGCAGAGAGAACACAAAGACACAGATTGTCTTGAATTTTAACACGACAAAGTCAAGCATTAACAACCTGGATAAGATCAAAGCAATTAACAGCGGCCAGCGCATGACCGCCTCATTGGTCCGTTTGACTCTCGATCTTCTACAGTATCAGTGAGTTGAGTGCTTAAAAATGCCTTTATTTCTTACTGATATGAATTAGAACTGGAATACTGGAAAATCCACCAAAAGCAGCTCATATTAGAGCTGCTGGACTTCTGTGCAACCTCACACTGGAAGAACAGAGCACCTTCCAAGATGATCAGCTGCTCTGCCTATTGTGAAAGATATTCCAGCACAGGCACCCTGATATTCTCAGCCTGTGCTGCCAGCAAATTAAAGAAAAGGATCCGTGTGCCAAGTGTTCCAACAGAAATGTTTCCAAGACCAGCACTTCCTGTGTAACATGCGTTGTGTTTGCAAAGAACACACACATATTCTGTACATTATATTCAAAGTATATGCTGTCCATAATTTTGTAATGCCAGGGTTAGCAATCCGTTTTCCAAGCAATTATCCTGGTCAAGGTCGCGTGGGGGGGGGGGCTAGGGCTGAAACCCATTCCAGGCAGCATAGGGCAAAAGACTTAGTACAGCCTGGACCGGTTGAAGGACCATGACAGGGCACAACAATGGATACACTCACGCACACACACACAATTTAGAGACATGCAATCAACATACCTGTGTATCTTTGCACTGTGTTAAGAAAACCAAGCAAATGCTGTTAAAAGAAGTAATAACAATAAGGATTGTACATAAAATTGGTTATGTCATCTATTGACTGGAAGCCATAAATGTGAATGCTTGTAACATGTAACCTTGTTCTAGTTCAAATGCTATTAAGTGTGAAACAAGATGAAGATGAAGTCAGAAATGGGCAAAGAACTGAAACTACTGAGAAGTGATATGGGTAAATAAACAGCCCTGCATGACAGAAAAGCACGGAAAAGAAAATCCCTCTGAGATTCTTAGACCAGTTGACCTACTTTATAATCATCTGTATGTTCTTTGGCCAGCTGATGGCAGCCTCTTTTCCTGCTTTACTTGCAGTCATTAGACACTAAAATTGCCCATTCACAATATAGCTAGTCTTGCAGTGAAGTAAGAAAATCCTGCATCATTTACTACCTTCTTTTGCGACAGCATGGATGAAAGAAACTATGGAATTATAGAGATGGTGTGTGTGTGTGTGTCTGTGTGTGTGTGTTTCTCTGCATGGGAGACAGAGAATGGGAAAAAGAAAGAAACAGCATGTGTGTGGGAAGTGGTATTAAAGAAAGGTATGAGAACCAATTGCAAATTCTACAAATATCATCACAGCTATCAGCATTCTGCTGTGATGATCTTAGCCATGCCTTTTTGTTGTCTTTGAAAGTCTTAATATTTGTTAATAAGAAATTTAAAACCACTTTCAAAATTCTCCAAATTCTCATGCCCTTTTAATGGTATATTCATTTTAGTGAATGACAGCGATGAATGAATTGAATGATTTTCGTTTTGATAAATGGGTATTGAATGCAGTAATTTTGGTAATGAATGCAAGATGGAATAAATAAACTGCAGCCACTCGACTTGAAACTTTTGACCAAAGAATTTGAGATGCAAATAAGTAATGTATTGTCAGATTCTCTCCAGTTATCCAAAACAGTTAGTATACTGCTCATTCAGTTAAATTATTTTATCTGTTAAATAAATGCATGCTACACCATTTTTCAGCTAGTATTTTCAAGCATGCCATATTACATTTTGTCAAAGAATCTATACGTTGAGATGTCTGAGATGCTTAATAGCAGTTCCTGTTGAGGAACAAACCTGAGGTGGTGGGACTCTTTTATCATTTTTCCATGACGCTTTATAAGAGCTCCTTGTAGGTAAAAAGAGAGCTGCTGCATGTCTTCTGCTGACCTATTTAGGTAATTGCACTCTTCATTATGAAACTCTGGCTGAAAGAGAAATTGCATTTCCCCATCGGTATCTAGGTAACATAATATCCCTCCCGCGAGCTAATTGCATGGCATGATATAACCTCATAGGCAGTGCCTGTTTAATTTTTCATCTCTTTCAAATAATTATGGATCAGTGGAGAGAGGTATTGATTTGATTCATTTACTTTCTAGTCTGTGCCAAGGTTAATGATTATGTGTATCCCAATTACACTGTAAGGATGTAGCAGACTATTTACTTTGATTGGCTTGTAATAAATTACTAGCAAAGGTTGCATTGATACAACAAAATTAGTCAATACAAGCTCTATAATAATGCAATTTCCAATTAATTCAATTAGAAATCTGCAAACACATTCCTGATTTAATTTTGCATATGTGTGTGTAATATTGAATAATTTTATTTTGCTGATTTTATCATTTTATTATTTGCATTATAATTCAACTAATGCTGTAATGCATCTTAAATTACATTGACTTTTTTGCCTGAAAGTTAACATCAGGATTTCCACTCAGAAATAGATTGGATCACTAATGATATGGGATATAATGAACGTAGATTCTACAACATCTTCCATTCATTGCAAGGTTTCAGTGAAACTGGTGAACCCCGAAAATTACTAAAATGTTTACAAGTCATGTGTTATGTATGCTTCAAACAATGCCAGGAAAAGGTTTTATAAACACACACACACACACACACACACACACACACACACACACACACACACACACACACCCCAAACAACTACACATAACATATAGTTGTTTTCTTAAAATGGCTTTTCAAATGATGTTTAAGCATTAGGATGTAATAAGCCATTTGAGCTCAAAATACTGTGTTGTCCAGTTCCGTATATTAATCTTAATTTATTATGAAATGTGAATGTTACCCATATATGCAACTGATATATCTGTAAACCGTAATTTGATATAGTGTATTTTGATGTTCCTGCAAAAATATGTAATACATATGAAAAATATTGAACAATACCTCTCTCTCATTTGAGAAAAATTTATAAAGACAATCTCAAGAATATTTTTTCGTAAAGTGACTTTGCATACAGGTTGGCATAAGGAAAGTGTGAACTGCAGTAGTCTGTTTCTTCTAAAATGATGTTTACTCATCAGTAACGTGTTACCTTAGTTCACTGTTATGCAACACCTCGACTTGTATAATCGACGTATTCTTCTCTGTACAATGAGCACAGAGATATGCTATTTTACACCCTCGCAGCTGTTTTGCTAGATCTATTTTACAAATTGTCTCTCTCTCCTTGGTTGTTAGTACCATAACTCACCTACTCTGTTATTCTGAGGCCTCCAGCTCTACCATAAAACAAAATAGTTAATCATGAGGCTGTGATGATGCAATGGAATAGCAATTTAAATGGCCTGGAAAGTTTAAATGTGCTAGTAAGAGCATTTCTTTTCACAAAATACATTAGTTTCAGATGCAACGCAAAATAAGTCTTCAGTGCAGACCTTATTTTTTCTAATAAGAAAGTAGCTAAAACAAGTCTAAGTCCCCAAAAAAGAAATATCAATAAATAGACATTTTGCTTCTTAGCACAAGACAAATTTGCGACTCAGCTTGCTTTTCATCATGGGTGTACTTGTACACAAAATGGTTTTACTTGTCAATTTTGTTCAAGGATTCCAATCAAAGTATTAGGCATTGCTAACATTTCTGGCGCAGGCTACCATATACAGAAGTGCAATCATGGTTTCAAATTTCAAATTAAGATCAGGAAAAGTAGCTTAGTCTAACTCACATACCCCATTATTCACCAAAGACTTTCCAGAAAGTGGGAGACGCTAGGAGTATCTCGCTTTCCTTCTCTTGAGTCCTCTATCTGGCAGGTTACTTTCTGCATTACCATTTCACAAGGGGCCGCCCCAGTTGGGTGATTTACAGCTGTTGACATAAAATATACAGGTTTTAACAAGATTTTTAACAAGGGCAAGATGTGGGACACAACCTTTGGCTATAAATGTTTTGAGTCTTAACAAGCTACTGAAGAAGAATTACGCTGCAAGGACAGGGCTTTTTGAATTAAAATGCAGATTGTAAGGTGTCAACAGGGGTCCAGTACATCTTTAGAGCTGGTATGTACTCTACATAAACCAGAGCCTGTCTGAATATAGCACATCCTCCCACTAGGTTTGTATTTACTACAGTAAATAATTACAAATGCATGAATAAGTAAACATTGGGCATTTTTGGCACAGATGAATAGACTCCCTGTGTGACGTACAAGCAGTTGAGTTTACCTGTTGAGTTTACAAGCTTTCTAACAGTATTATTAAGCCCTCTTCATAGTCGTGTTAATGAGAATATAAAATAGCTTTTTATTTTGAACATATAGAAATAATTTTTACATATGGTGTGCGTTCTCATCCACTGTGACATTAATAACTTGTTTCGTTCAATGCCATTCTTGCATTTTTGTTTGACGATGTTTTTCACCTAGTTGTCAATGCATTGCATTTGGAAGAATACATTATTTTGCATACTGCTACAATATAAATTACAAGTATGGAAAATGGATTGTTTTTTGATGGTTTGCTCCATATATTGTACTTCAAACTTTTAGCAATAACACAGTAGCCTGAAATTACAGTTTGTTGCTAAGAATTCTGAAAAAATAATGAACAAAGACAATTCCACCAGGGACAGGTAATACGTCTATTGTATTTCATTACTGTTACAAAAGTGTACATCTGCATCTTTGGCAGTCTGTGTTCTTCATGGTACACAAGCCCTTATATGTGATGTAATTGTGCTTAGTTAGCATTGTCATGAGTAGAATGGAGACATTGCAAAGCAAAGCAATTTCTTACCATTTGACCCTGAACGCTGCCCATGTAACCATGTGGCACTTTTATTCTTTTTACATCCCGTCTGTCTGATTAAAAAATGTTACACAAATCTTAAACATTTCTATCAATGATAAGCACAGTAAGGGATTCCAGGTCTATATGACACATAGTCATAATGCGTAATTAAATTTGTGTTAGGAATGTCGGTTAAATTCTGTAATATACTGTAGCTGTCCAGGGTATAAAATGCTTTTCACATGTATTGCATATATGCATTTTATAGATAAATTTATTAATGAAATGTAAAGCAATTACAGTCAGGTCAATTAATTATTACTTTCTTTTTTTTTTTACAGCTAGAATCCACTATCAGAACCTGTTTTATGTTACTTTACCTTGGCTTGTGTTATTTAGTAATATTCAAATTTAAGTTTTTCATGAAATCAGGTTGAAAGGTACAGTAAACATTTGAGGCTGTTGTCATAAAGATAGGACTATTTTGTGTATTTACGTTGATGACTAACATTCTATATATGGCTGAGGATTGTTTAAAATCATTTTTTTTTTTTTTTAAAGATTATCCTGTTTTTAGTCATTTTAAATAAAGCATAATATAATTCCACATGGCAATCCTGACCAGGTTAAGTGTTAGAAAATGGATGGATGGACGGACGGACGGACGGACGGACGGACGGACGGACGGACGGATAATATAATTTTACTGATTGTATAGTATACTCTAGTTACATAGAATAAAGCCTACAGGAAAGGATTTGCGTTTACCTTGCAAACTTTTCAGCCAGAATTTTTGTAATGTTATGTATTCTCAATTCTTCTGAAGCATTAAAATTCAACCTTTGATTGTGTATGTAGTTTCAGACAATGGCTCCCAATTGTCCACAGCAGAAATTACTTTCAGAAGCACACTTTCACATCTGTTATTTTGTCGTGAAAGCTTGACACATTTTCCCTTTGCTAGAATGACACGGATGCTCATTTCTCAAAGAGCTGCATGGAGTTTATTGCTGTCCCTTGGCCAGTCTATCCGGGTTTGAGGTTGCCAGAACCTCATGCATAATTTTACAACATGAAACTATTTGCATTCATGTACACATGGATGCATACACACATTTGTAAAGAAAGATTAATCGAATTGCATTTTTCACTGAATGATTAGAAAAGGGTCTTTAAAAATTCTTTATCAGCACTGGTTTTTGACCGTGTGCCTGACTCCTCCTGTGGGTGGCGAATGGAACGTTAACAGTTTTTTTTTTTTAGATATAGTCAATGAGGAAGGAATAGCAGCTTGTCAGTAGTTTAGCACCATCGTGCAGTTGACACTCCGGTGATGGGATCAGGAGCTCAGGTGAGCAGGCCGAGCACAATGGATAGAAAGGCAGCTTTCAGCTTCACCTCCTTGCATGTGTCACTGTCCCCACCGACACATCTCCAGAGATTTGAGCCTGAGAATTACATTATGAATGTGACAAGCTCAAATTCCATCACACACAAGTTATAAAAGAAATTAAGGACCTTGTCAGCACCTGTCATTTATTTCTCTCTCTCTCAATATATATAATATACACACATACATATATATAGTGTGTACATGTGTGTTTAATTGTAATATTTTTTAATGGTTTTGATTGCATCATTTCAGCTCAGCAGGTAGTGTTCTGCATAGTTTGAGTTTTGCGTTTCTTTAATTTGTGTAATGCTTATTTTTTAATAAATAATCTGCCAATATCTGGCAGTTAAAATATGAAGAGATACAGAATATTTATTAAAACTCTGCATGATATACAATGCATCAATCTGTTTAAAATCACGATATTAAGAAAATGTTAAGATGAAGACATGGCTAACGTAGCTCGATGATCCACAAGGATATGAAAATGACAGAGGGTAGCTCTATTTTTTTTTTTCCCGTCTTACTCACATTCTCTTTCTTTACAATTCAAAACTGCTGGTCACTAGTCTTTACACAAGGCACTGATCGGTTGTGAGATGTCTAGAGTGGAACATTGTGAAGTGGCAAAACTGTGAATGCAGGCTGTGTGAGTGCCGAGATGGTCCAGATGCTCATCTTCACCAGCGTGGGCCGCCGCGGCTGTCTTCTTGGCGAGAGGCAACGGATGTCCTCTCCCCAGTCAGATGTGACTTTGGTCACGCAACCCCTTTGTTTACCAAGGGCAGGAGCAAAATGAGCCTTTAGGATCGTTTGTCCTGAAAGGCAGAAAGGCCTTTTGGGATACAATTTGGGAAGCTTGTTAAATAGTATGGCTCCACATTGACAACATTGCCATTCCACAGCAGATGTTTGTTTTTATTTACTTCACCCTATAATGCTAACATTGTTAAATTCTGAAATAGACTTATTATGAGACCCTCTAAACAGATGAATGCTTTGCTGTGGATCTGCAGTGCAGGAATTATCTCAACAAAAGTGTGTAATAATTTTTGTATGTAATGTATTTAAAGTCAGTGAAACAACCTGTATTCCTTGGTAGATTACTATTGAGCACATAACATTCATGAGTTGTATAATATCGATGTAGTTTCAAAATTTGATATAGTGTACATCTATATATTTCTGTGTATGTGAATATCTCTTCCATAGTGCATTTCTTTAGATTCACATAACACATAATCATATTCATTAATAACCACTGTTCAAACTGTCTACAACCATTTCATAATTATGGTGCTAACCATAGTTGGTGACTGCACATAAGAAAGAAACCTATTGCAAAACTCAATCTGCTTTCTCACACCTCCAAGGCTGGGGGTTCGAATCCAACCTCATCCTTATCGAACTTGCATGATCTCCCCATATCACACGAGTTTCCTTCATGTGTTCCAAAGACCTCCAGTTATGCTAATTGATGCCTGTAATTTTCCTGTAGAATAATTGTGTGCGTGAGAATTTGCATGTGTGAGCACTGTGATGGACGGCAGCCCATTGTTGGTGTATGCCTACGTTGTTGCCAAAGCTGCCTGGAAGCAGCTGAAAAATGGATGAATGGAATGAATGAATAAATAATAGATTATAGTTGTCTTATTACCCTTATATTCATCATAATTGACACATCTCCAGAAAATGTTCTTATTTCATGAAATCTCAATGCATCTGTAGTGTACCGAGCCTGAATTGACTTAATGAGAAACACACTTGGCGAAAAGGCAGGTGGCTGGAAGGAAACAAGTGAAACCATTAGCATTTTAAAAGCATTGCAGTGAAATATCTTGGACTGATGGGTGCTGTTTGGTCAACATGTTTTGTAAGGTCTGGAATGCAGCGGTTGTGGTAGTGACCACATGAGAATAAGGCATTGGACAACATTCCTGTGGCAAGAAAATGACAAAACTTTATACTCCCCTTGTTTCCTCTGCTCATTGACCTGATGTTGACAATAAACATGTACAAAATCAAACATCATATTTATAATCCTTAAAATATCAGCAAAAATGATACATTTATGAGTTGCATTTTTAATACTTTCTGAGAAAACTATGTAATACTCCATGGGAAAACCAATAATTGTATTTGCCTGAATGAAATTTATTCATGAATGAGCACTGAACTTGTACCATCTGCCCTGTTAGTTTTATAAATTTTAGTATGTAATGCATGGATTCAGTGTTTATTCCTATTCCAGTGATAAAATGAAGTGCAGAGACTACAGGGTGAGAGACCTGAGGACACTGATTGCTGTAGCAGTTTATGTGACCACTGATGACCTGAGCAGACGCACTGTCAGTTCTTTCTGCAGTAAGATGCCTGCTCGGCTAAGCCACCAAACCACAATAAATGGCCTGTGACCAAAGGAGCAGATCTTTGCCAGGGACTACAGGGTGGGGCGGATTTACTCAGAGCGCGCAGGATGACTCCAGGATTGGGAATGAAGGTTTGGAGCCATGGGGACGTCTGGTTCTCTTGATGGGGACAGTTTGTGGTGAAAAAAGGGCCCTGTGGTTGTTCCCCTCCCGATGTTCCCTGTCCGACCAAAGATTACAGAGAGGATGCCTTGTTTCAAACAGAATGAGCAGTTTAGTCATTGCCTAAGCTACACTGGCCGCAGTGTTTTGCTGTCACCGGTGGTATGCGTCACCCAAAGCTGTTTGAAATAAACATGTACATATCCTTAATCATGTTCGACAAGTGTTGCTTTTTTGGTTACAATTACATTAATTGAAGTATTAGTTGGTGTGAAACAAGTTAGATATGTTGGTCATTAATGTTAACAGAAAGATAAATACATTGAAATGCATGTTTTATCTGATGATGTTTGTGAAATTATTTCTTAAGTAAATTTGGGGTATTGTTGAAAAACGGTTGCCATAAAGTACGGGTGAAAACCATGTGTGTTTTTTCACTAAAGCATACTGTATTGCTTTCTCAAATTTATGGTATTACATTATGTTGTAGGGTCCGGCCATCATGTTATGCATATGAAATTGCATCGATTTCTCCAGACAGATGTCTACAACACAAACATGCAGCACTTATATGAAAGGTTTTCATTTAAAGTTTACAAATTACTTCCAAGCCAAAACCAAAATTGTATGAATGTGACAAACCTAGAACTGCATGTAATTGGTAAATTCCTCTAATTTTTGTGGAAACATTGAAGGTTGTTCTTTATAAAAATAAACTATTGCGGTGCAACACAAGTATTGTTTTGTAATGAGCTGTGTACATAATGGATTATGATTGCAAACTAATGGGTAGCAAGCACTTTGACACTATAAAAATTATAACATAGTGACCCTCTATCATTTTCTCTTAAATATTAGTGCACAGTACATGAGAGGATTCTGAAAACAAGATGAGCTAATGATCTAAAAGTCAACACATTGAAGAAATATTTGCTTAATATTGGTCATTTTCAAACAGAGTCCATGTTGCTTTGCTTAAGAGAACCTGAAATGAATCATGCCTTGTCTGCTTTCCGCATTTCAAGAATGCCCAACTGCTTATTTAGCTAAAGCCCCTTTTCTGGGTTAAACCTGAACACTACAGGCCCATTAATAGGATAAATCACTCGCTATTCCTTGGTTACGACCTGATCTCATTTTGACTGCTGGTGACAGCACAGTTCAGCATTTGTTGCTTAGCACAAGTAAGCAATACCCATGTATGTCATAGTTACTGGCTATTGGTAATTGGTAAGTGGCTTTTCCAGACAAGGCATAGCCTAAGAAACAAGAAAGACCAGCAGCTCTTTCACACTGCTAGCAGGAATCTGAAATGTAGTGCATTTCATCCCAAACCTGAATGCCACCATGTAAAAAAAATAGACAAATATTTGCAAAAATGTCTAAAATTGAATTTGATGAACTGCAGGATAAAGCTTTAAATATATATTAATGGCAAATAAATGTAATTACTAATGTATATTTAATATAAAAAAAGTTAGACTTGAATAACAGTAGACATTTTGATATGTGGTTAGCTGATACTGTAACATGTAAATAAGAAAAATATATAATAACCTATAAACATTTTATAATTCAAGTCTGTCTGAGGAACCTTGACCCGAGTGACTTTTAGCTCTGAATGTTTACTCAGGCTGCACATAAACAACTTCTGGAATGACAGAACATCCAGTGTTGACAGTAGATGGCAATGATGAGAAAAGGTACCGACCAACTAAGCACTGGCCCCAATGTTAATCTTATTTGCAGAGGTTGTACGCTCAGTTTCAGGCTTATGTTGAAAAAAAAAAAAAAAATCCACACTGTGATTTTAATGACATGATTTTCCTTTCACATGACAAGCCTATCCTGCCCAGGCCACTCACCAAAGCACATCCCTGCTCCATCTCTGAGTTATATTTAACACAGTCAAATCGCAGTGGAGAATTGCTCATTGTTGGGAATCACTTTAATGCAACTATAGAGTACATTGAGTATTTTTTAGCACTTCTCCCAGCTAGGTGTACCTCCTCGGTGAGTGAACTTCTTGGAACACATGCTGACTTAGTTTATGGAAAGTGAAACCGTCATAGTATTTGACAAGATTAGTTGATAAATACACTTAACTTTTCTACATAAAATTGTAGTAAAATGTAGAATGTCTCGTTATCATCAGTAGACAGCTATCGCAGCGCCCGACTGTACAGTGAATTTATGTACAGCCAATCATGAAGCACAATACACAGTGTATCAAATGCAGACTACATCAACTAACAGCGTTAAAGAGTCTCAAGGAACCTGAGGTTAAATTGAGTCTCACCTAGAATAAACATAATATATTTGGAGACTCAACTCTAACACTGAGCAGGTGGTGATGTCACCTTGCATGATTGAAATCGTGAGTTGGGATGAGGTCCTATGTCCCTGTTTGCACACTCTTTGTGTGCTTATGGGTGGTAAATGATATCCAGTTAAATCACATAGTTCACTGATTTATGATTCATGCAAACGGGTAACGCCTGCATACATGAGTACCGTGTATACCTGCAAAACACTTAGCTGTTGAATTGTTATTGTTGTATTGTATTATGCAATTAAGAATGAAAACATTAAATATTGATAAGCTGATCTTTCCAGCAATGCTTATCAATATTTAGTTATTACACAGGTATTACACATTATTGTTCAAAAGTTTGGGGTCACTTAGGATTTTCCTTGTTTTCTATGACAACATACATGAAATGAGTTTGAATAAGAAATATAGCTAAATGAATAGGAAATCGCCATTGACAAAGTTAGAAATAATGATGTTTAAT
>JAACJT020000034.1:18278362-18297171 GCA_009936485.2 Gymnarchus niloticus
CAGCTACGATAGTCATTTACAACATTAACAATGTCTACACTGTATTTCTGATCAATCTGATGTTATTTTAATGGACAAAAAATTTGCTTTTCTTTCAAAAACAAGGAAATTTCTAAATGACCTCAAAGTTTTGAACGGTAGTGTATATGAAAAAGTATTTTATATGTTGCAAAAAGAGTATATACATTAAGGATTTTCAACATATTTTGTTACTTTGTTACCCACAAATTTGAAACGTGATCAAGAAATATGATGGATAGTTTGCCCAGTTTAGAAGAACATGTTTGATAATTTCAAGGGTATACTGTACATGTGTGAATTGTCAAGATACAAATATGATAGTCTTTCTTTCTATAAATCTAAATAAATTGTGATTGATTAGCTCACAATGGCAAGCAGTATCTTTTCATGCAAGCCTGTTTTCCCATGTATAAGCCTATGTTTAGTTCATATTATAATAATAGCATGGTATTATAATTTATTTAAAGCTCCCAGAAAGTAGATGTAAATGCCCAGGGCACGGAAGAGTTAAATTTCTTTGCACAAAGGTGCAGTATTAGGCCTATTCTTGGAAAACTCCAGTATCACACAGATATTTGGCAATTTTGTGTATTTCACGATAAAGACACCTGAAAAAACATCATGCAAGCCAGAGGTAAATTTAAATGCTGTATTCTTACCTTTCAGAAAAAATTTGTATTTCTTTTAATGAAGAGACTTTTCTTGAAATGTTCTTTAAACGCACACTTTACTAAAGCTACATAGAGGCAGATTGTGGTCTTTATCGTTATTTATACAGTGAATGTCAAGCAAGGTCACCAAACACACCTGCCAGTCATAATTTCTCATATGGTAGAAATAACTTTTTTCTGTGACTTTTAAATGGCTGGTCTGTGTAGTTGACTTTTTATGTCACAGACGTGACAGGTTATGTCGCACTGTGGTTAGAATGACACAATTTAGATATGCTTATGCAAATATGCTTATGTAGACATAATTATCTAGATATC
Organism: Gymnarchus niloticus; assembly: GCA_009936485.2. Classification (NCBI taxonomy): domain Eukaryota; kingdom Metazoa; phylum Chordata; class Actinopteri; order Osteoglossiformes; family Gymnarchidae; genus Gymnarchus; species Gymnarchus niloticus. Next base: position 18,279,373 of record JAACJT020000034.1, read on the forward strand.
AGTCTTCTCCTTATCTGCTCTATGACAGTGCCAATCGTAGTAACTCAATGAAGTAACTGAATTGATAAATTATAGATTTTTTTACAAAATTTCATATACAACTTTACTGAAAAGGTAGACATATAGTATTATGTACTAAAATGATTTACATTCTCTTTGTTCTGTAATGTCATAATATATTAAATTTTCAGCATATAAATGATGCAAACCACCAGCAAATAAGAGTCATGTAAAGGTAATTTTACAACCATATTTAATGTTCTACTACCATCATGCAACTCTGTTTTTAGACAAGCGAATGGCTTGTATGAGCATTAAATTAATTTATGCCTGAAATATGTTTAATAGTTGCAGCATCTTTTCTTAGACCTTTGCTGTAGTAAAGATTTATGTAATGAATCATATGTCTAGTCCATGTATTAAGAACAAGTTTGATGAATAGAATTCAATAACATATACTGTACTGTATGTAATAATGATAACATAGACCAGAAAATTTTAAGCAATATCTTACCATAAAGTGTTTCTATATATTTCACAGCCAGTATCAATCCCTGAATCTTAAATTATACATGAACGTGTTACCGGTACAATGTGTCTATTAATGGACTGTTATCAGATGTGTATTGTGTAATTAACCTGATTGCTGTGGAGCCATTGTGATACTTGCTTTTATCTTCCACTGATTCTTTAAGGAACTTTTTTTTTTTTTGGAATTCATGATGTCATTAAAAAATCTTTGTCATTTAACCATAGGTTATTGCTACAACACCATGAAAACGACATGTAATTATTCACCTTTCTCATTAAACATGAAAGTCTTAATATGGTAATTAAAATATAAGAGAGGTGGTTGCCAGTTTTCTGCTCAATCCATAGTTTCACAAAGAATCTAATGCCCCTCAAGGGCTGTAAGCCAGGTGTCTGACAAATGAATTCAAAGGAAGCTCCTTCTATGGAGAGGCACTTGACTTCCCTGACACCAGACAGTCCAGCACCACTCAACAGCCTGCAGCAATCTGCCTGTGTTCTCGGCTTAGCTGCAGTGAATCGCAGACCCCATGGATGACTTCCAAAGAATATCACAGGATATGAGGAGCAGTGCTGCCGGCTCATAGAACTACAAGTGACCCATTTTATTGAGGGGGCTCATACGTGTATGTGTGCTTAAGTCTTTTGGATGCTTTTCTGTATATTGGGATGTTAGTAGACATCTTTCATAAGCGCTTTTGCAGAATGGATAAGGCACAAGGTAAAGGGCATCCCAGACAGGATGCAAGCCCATCACAGGGCACACATTTTAACACACTAACAACCTATGGGCAACTTAGAGATTTAGAGATACAATTGCACTAACGGCATGCTTTAAGACTGTTGGTGGGGAGTCCCTGGAAGAAGTACAAGGAGATCGTACAACCTCCATGCACAGAGAGTCATGAGTGGAAGCATAAACAGGAGCGATGACAGACGTTCAATAGTGGTAAATCGCACTCGTCGATGTTTCGGGATAATATTAATATTATAAGTAAGAACATTTTTTAAGTGCCATTTAAAGTCATTTTGGCTTCGAAACCCAGGGAAACATACAAGATAAAACAGGCATCGGATCCAGGGTAGGTCTGCTATGGACATCATAGCAATTTGGGTATGTACATATTCTCTCAACCAGGAAATGAGTCAAATAACATCCTTTTATATTTTTATTGATTAATTCCACCCAAGAGAATTGGTCAACTGATAGGCTAACTGATACCAGCCCTGCTCAGAACATGCTAATTTGCTACTTAATTGTTTTGTAACATTACTTGAGAATACAACACTGACATTAGATAAGACAATTACTGTATTATAGTATGATTCATTTCATATGAATGTTAAATATTATTCACTTCCAGTTTTGAATCAGGTGTTGGTAGAACTTAGGGCATGCTAAATTTATTAGTTTATGTTTATTTATTTTAAATTAACGTAATCTTAATATTAGTAAATATGTTATTATACCACATAAATGTAGCTGCCTCTCTAATAAATGTAGGAAGTTTTCTCTACAATACCCTAAATACCATAGAGTATTTTGTCATCATGGAAAGATATTAATTCATACATTTTTCAGTTTTGGGATGCCAGATGCCCCTTTAATGGGTGATGTGGTGGTCAGCTGGGTAGCAGTATTGCTATCTCCAAAGCCAGTGATTTGAATCTCATCCCTGCTCTGTGTGTCTGAGGGTTTACTTGTTCCTGCAATGGACTGCCACCCCAACAGGCATGTCTCCCTGCCGTCTGCCGTATTTAGCCTGGAGTAACTCCCCATGACTTGTAATGTCCAGTACAGTATGTGCAATGGTGCAACTTGTGTCTTCAAACTTATGTATTTTTATCATTACCTTAATTTCTCTTGAAACGGCCTGGATTGGTGGGATTCTACCCCACCCCCCCATCCCCGAATGTGTTCATACTGATTTCATACTCCATGTTCCATGCTACTACTGTACACCACTCAAGTAGAAGCAACTGATATTGGTCAAGTCTCTTTTTTTTTTTTTTTGGTTAATTTCCCATGACTTTCTGGAAATATTTTTCAGCTACTAGTGAACTTACATGGGCGGCGGTTAAGTTTAGTAGTCTAATTGGATCTGGCATGCTGTGAAACTTTTCCTGTCCCCCAGTAGGAGGGATCTAAAAAGTTTCAGTGACTGTCTCTCAGACGTCCTCCTCCAGGCATCAGCTGTGGCAGGAGCCACCTGTGCATGAAGGTTTTATTTAATAACCCTGTCACTGAGGGGGTAATGAGGCACATCTTTTAGTCCACGCAAGTTCCTCCCCCAGACAGATTTACTGTGACATCGTTATCAAAACAAACAAACAAATAAATAATTAAAAAAAAACATTTCATAAAAAAACTTTAAAAAGACAATGCTTTTGGCAACACCGGATACTGTTGGTAGCATAACTGCAGTCTAGCAAATATTTGAAATGCATGTTTGTTAATATGTTCATCTTTCTAGCTTGTGATGTTTGGATTATATGACAGCTGTAAATCCATTAATATACATATCTTAGGATGTCAAGTTATATCAGAACACATTCTACAAACTGTTTAAATTATTAGATCCAAGTGCTTCATTTTCTTACTCACAAAACCTCTTTGTTCTACAGATGTATTAATGAATTACTAATATTTTCAGTGGTGCCCAACTGCTGTGACTGAAACAGTAAGTAAAATTGCACATTACGAATATTTTAATCGTTTTCTTTTTCATGATAGAAGGAAATATCTGCTAGAGTTAATTTGACTTTTTTTATTTTTCAGAAGCCATACAGAGATGCATAATGGATAATGTATCACGATATGAACATTAGGACAATATTTGTTTTATTTTAGAGAGAAAATTAGTCATTTTACATTGTGCATTTTTTTGGTAATTTTGTCTTTCAATTTGGAAATGATAATTAACTTTCAATTGGCAGGAAATTACTTCTCACATAATACATTTAAATTACTTAAACATGAAAATCAGTCATTTGTGCAGTACAAACATATCTGAGACATACTCTCCTGCCTTACAAATAAACATATATATTGATACAGGTTGTTGCCCAACGCTCAATGTGTGTAGCAGTGGTACTAACCACTTAGCCACCACGTCTCCATTTTTACAAATAATATAATCTCATCTAAGAAGTACTTCATCCAGTTACACAGCAGTTATTTGAAACCTGTTGGCTAATGACTTAGAGTAGTAACTGAATTTTGTCTGCTTCATATTGACTGCACTGAATGATATTGTAAGCAAAAAAGAAAAAAAATCAGAGCATTGTTTTACCAGTTTCAGATGTCATATTGGATTGGTCTAATTATTCATAACAATCACAGACCATATTCACTGATGGTAAATGTAAATTTTAAATGCTACCTCTTTGTTCTCTTTTTGATACGAATAATCTTCGTGATTTTTTTGGAAAAAAAAAGAATTTCAAATGAGCGAGCATCATGACAGTTTCATACAAGAATGCAGATTCTTATATACCTGATAACAATAAACAGACAATTTCCAGTGTCTGATGAATGACTTGATGGCTGAAATTGATTATGATGTCAAATGCCTACTAACAATAATTATCATATGGTTACATTATGTTGCAGCGAGAAAGAGGATTCCACACTTCAAACATAAAATGATGTTAAAAATAAAACCTGATTTTCAGAAAAACATATGACCTTATGTGGATGCCGTATTATAAACTAAACTCGACAATGACCGCGATGACTGCTGCGCAGTAGGATAAAATGACAGGTGAACTGAAGTTACTTAAGGGCATTGTATTGGCAATCACCCTGGCTAAAAATACTCATCCTTATTCAGTGCTCTTAGGACACTTAAGATGAGCAACAGGTGAGAGCTTTGACCCCACAGCCATGGGCATGATAAGAATTTCAACACACACCTCAGCATCTCTGCTGTCGTAGTCATAGTAACAGACTGTCACATTAGATTGACGGTCAGTTTGAATGTATATGTTTTATAATTTTTCACCGGCTTTGGAATTCCTCTGTTATAACTGTTGTTTTTGACAAGACAGAATAAAAATTCAAAGTTAAATCCCCTTCCCCACCCCACACACACACTTATTTATTCTTCTAACCTTGTAGGGACCTTCCATTAATTTCTATAGGCCTAACCCTAATCCTGACTATGATAAGCCTAACCCTTACCTAGCCCTACCCTCAAACATAAATAACCCTACAAAATACAAGACTTTTGGCTCTTTTGGTTTTTTCATTGTGTTCACAGATTTTTATAAAATTGAATTTTTCACAAGGTAAAAGTGTCTGGTGTTTATTACTTCCTGGGGACATTTAGTCACCACAACGTAATATAAATGTGTTATTGTCTCTCACACACACACACACCAAGCCAGCCTACGTCTAAGCTGCGACGCCCGACCTACTTCTGTTCAACATCCCCTGAATACTGACCAACTGCGTGTCGTTAATTGTCATCAAGTAGCTTCCAGCCATGCCTTGTTCAATCCCCTACTTTAGCCCTGCAGTTGAGTTGCCTCCTTGTGAGGTATCGTGTTCCTAAGACCATTATGAAGTGGGCTTGAGGCGATTGTATGCCACCAGCGTATGGCCCTGATAAAAGGAGAAGTCAAACAGCCTCCTGTTTAGTTCTGCTTGCTGTGCTTGTTCCTCTGCCCTGGAATTGACTTATTGCCTGTGACCATGACTACGTTTTGGATGAACCACTGGCTTTTCGAAATCCTACCTGTTCTGGTTTTTATCCCGCCTGTTCTGACTATGATTAAACCGTGTGATTCTGCTATTGGATCCTACCGTGTTCTGAATTGTTACAGGTATATACACACACACACACAAACCTGACCTCTTGCACCTCAGCTGTACTCCTTCCCCTTCTTTTTCAGCTCTGTGTCAGGAAGGAAATATTCTGACAGTTGAAGGACAGCTGGTTCTATTAAGAGCTCTGCATATACGAAAAGAGGGTGGCAGTAGTCCAAGCCATTAGATCTGTGGATGCTTGTTTTAGCTCCAGTCGCAGCTAAAGTCCACCAAACTGATTGATACTTCAGCTTGACGAGACTGACACATCTCATTAATTAGCATGTGCAAGCATGATGACCTAAAATAAAACTAGATTTCCACCAAAGCTCTGACTCAGTCCCAGAGTCAGTATATTTTTTAACTTAAAAACATACCAAGGTAAAGTTTCAGATTTTACTTGAATATATATATTTTGCTGAAACAAAAAAAAAAAAAAACTTGCATTGAGCTCTCAAACTAAGACTAATCAGGATAAAAAATAATGCTATCTTGGGAACTCGTTTGTTTTGTCTCCAGGTAATGTTATGCTTATCAGAAGGAAGATGTATTGCATATGCTGTGAAATTTACCTCTGTTTGATTTCTAATTCTTAATTTTCAATGACATGGTAGGTCTCGACAGATTGCAGAGCAGCATTTTCTTGACTGGCAGCTATAATCTGTATGCCAATAATTTAGGATTGACTCTTGGAACAGATAATGAAGCTCACAATGTCAAATTGTTAAAACTTTGTCTTGTTATACATAAAGACAAGAATACTGAAATATTATATTGGAATCAGAAACATTACTGAAAATTTGAAAAGGTCTTTTTAAATATTTTGACTTTTTATCATATATTACCTATTTACTCGGTAGCGATCTTCAGCATCATGACCCTCGATGAGACGAGTGGACAATACACTAGACCCCCTCAGACTTCAGCGGACTCCCTAGGATGAAATGAGAGAGTACTGTCCTTTCTACCTGCTGTGGGAGTTTATGGCTGATATTATTGTGGCTGTTTACATTCCTCTCAGCAGAAATGCTAAGGAAGTACCATGCGATCTCTACAGAGCCATCAGTAAGTTTCAAACTGAGCACCCAGAATGCTTTTTCATTATTCCTGGGGATTTCAACCAAATTATGTGTATTCAGACAAAATCCTATGAGCACATTGACTTTCCTACCAGAGGGGATGACAAACTGAACCTCGTGTTAAAAAACACAACAAAGCCCCACCCTTCCCCCACCTCAGTCTCTCAAAGCACATATCTGTATTGCTAATGTCATCATATAGACCACTACTAAAACAGACCAAACCTGTATGGAGACAAATTAGAGCTTGGCCAGGAGGTGCTGTTTTAAACATTTGGGACTGTTTTGAACACTAAGACTGGAATGTGTTCATTGAAGCGGCCACCTGTGGTCGCCATATGAATTTGGACATGTGCAGCATCGGTCACCATCCAATCACCACATCAATAAGTGCACAGACCATGAGCCTGTCTCCAAAACAACATGTACCTACCATAAACCGTGGTTGTTGGTACCACTGTATCAGGGCAGCAAAACCTGCATATGGGAAAAGAATTGACTCGCGCATTCTTGTAGTGGGGCATCAAGACCATCATGAACTTCAAGACCTCACCGCAGGTCTTTGACAGCAATGCCTCCCTCCCAGATGCACTGAAGGACTTCTCTGCATGGATTGAATCAACAAATGACATGCCTGTAAAGAAGATGATCTCCTATGCCGAGGAAAATGTACTCTGTCTGTCCACAGTGGAAGTGAGGAGAACTCGGTCAGGATTAAATCCATGCAAAGCTGCTGGGCTGGAAAACATACCTGGCTGGGTGCTCAAGGAATGTGCCTACCAGCTGACAGATGTCCTCAAAGAGATCTTCCACATTTCCCTGAGCCAGACAATCATCCCCAAGTGCTTCAAGACCATCACCATCATGCCACTGCCAAGGAAGACATTGATATCCTACCTCGGTGACTGTCGCCCTATTGCACTCACACCTGTCATCATGGAGTACTTCAAGAGGGTAGTCATGGGGCTCATGACTGGGCTCCCCATCTCACACAATGCTCTCCACTGGCTTTATTCTCATTCTGAACCAGTCCATTGAGGATACCATATCCCCAGCTGTTCACCTGGCCCTGTTCCACCAAGACAGGAAGGACGTCTATGTCAGAATGCTATTCAAGGACTTCTATTCAGCCTTCAACACCGTTCTCCCTCAGAAGCGGAGAGGGAGTTGAGTCTGCTAGTTATTGACACTCTTCTGTGAAACTAAATCCTGAACTTCCTGGCCTTGAGACCTCAGACAATTTGTGTCGGCAATATAGCTTTAGCACCTTAACGTTTAGCACTGGCGTCCCCCAGGGCTGTGCGCTCAGACCACTTCTGTTCACCTACTTAGTGACAACTGTACTGCATTGTGCAGTTCAAACAGCGTGATGATGACACAATAGTGATCGGTCTCATCTGCTATGGTGGAGCACTTCTGAATTTGTGCAAATGCAGCAAAATGTCTCCTAACATGAACAAAACAAAAGATTATTGTTGATTTCAGGAAGGCCCATGTTAGCCACTCCCCACTGTACCACTTCCACCCCCAATTCTCACCAGATACTACAGGGGCACAGTGGAGACTGTCCTCACCAACGGTATCACTGTCTGGTCTGGGAATTGCAGCTTCTCAGATCACAAGACCCTGCAGCAAATAGAGCATACAGCAGAAATACAATCATCAGGACCTCTCTCCCCTCCATTAAAGACATTTTCCTCAAATACTACATAAGGAAAGCCTGCAGCATTGTGGAGGACCCCACCCACCCTTCACATGGACTATTGAAGCTAGTTCTGCCAGGTTTGGCAACAGCTTATTCCCTGAAGCTGTCAGGCTACTCAATACCTCTCTGCCCCTTGTACCACATACCTAAGCCAGTAATACCCATAGCCTTTCTATCACATTATTTAATTTATCTGTTCTCTATTTATTGTTTGTTTACTGACTCTTTTATTCTGAAATACTATTTAGTATTCATTAAAGATTTACACTATGTGCTTATAGTCTTAACTGAAAATGCCACCCCATCTTGCACAGCCCTGTGTTTCTGTGCTTTTAAATGGATGTGAACACCTCCTTTGTTTAATTGATGTAATAGCTAACTGTGAAGCAGCCCATTGAGCATATCGATAGGCAGTAATCTTCTGGTGTCAAGGACATCGAATATTCCACCTCTAAACAGTATGCTGGTGAGCAACATGGAAGCTCTATTGCTTAACTGTTGTCAATGCAACGTTTTTGCTGTGCCCCAGAGTCCAGTTCTAGAGAAAAAGAGAACGGCAAGAGACAGAGAAAGCAAGATGGCACCTGTCACACTTTTGGTTAATGATCCATCATATCACACAAGTAACTGGAGGTTGTGCGGCCTTTTTAATGGCTGGCATTGACGTTGCTTGACCTCCTCTTCACCCACTGGCAGTCAACAAAGCCCAAGGAGTAGGAAATGAATTTTAAGATGCTCCTTTGCATTGTCCATGAAAAAAAGCTTAAATATAGGAAGAGAGATACTTGAATTTGTATACTGTTTCAATATTTCAAATGAATGTATCAGGAGTGGCAGCATGTAGCCTCTCACCTGCAGAAGTGCAGGTTTACTTCCTGGCACTGTGCACTGAAAAAAAATTGGAGTGAGATCTACTTGAAAAAGTTTGGTGACAATTTCCACATAGAAATTCTTAATTTAACTTAACTTTGTTTTAAGTAATGTTTGCATGGCAGCAAGTATTATTCTCACCAAAATACTTAAGTAAGCTTAACTAGCAATTTTCTGTTTTCAGTATTAAATTTTACTCAGTCATTATTATATTTGAATTACAAAATACACTTGAAAGTAACTCAGTATTTTAAAGCTGGTTTACATGATTTGCCCTGTTTTTCATGTGTACAATATTGATATAATTCTTAGTATTTCAGGACTTTATTTACATCATTAGCTTTAGTATTTATTAAGGAAGTAATATAATATAGTAATATTTAATTGAAGCTTTATGTTAAAATTAATATACAACAGAAAACAGTTTTAAACAATGACACTTTTTATTTTTTTTTCTAACAAATGTAAGAATGAATTGCTTAGATAAAAGTTTTCACACATGTGCATAAACAAGATTTCGAACACAGGACATCAATATATGTCTTAAGGCCCACAAATTCCACCGTTCAAAACACAAATGCAATATAGCAAAAATAATTTAACTCAAGTACAAATATTAAAAAATTACATTCAAATATAAAAATAAATACAATTTGCAAGAGGACATTGATATGTCTTACAGCAAAAAAATCACAAACATAAGTACAATAGAAAACCAAGACACTCGGCTCAAATGCAATTATAAAAATTAAAGCTTCCAGCTCTTATATCTTCTCAATAAGGAAATCTCAGAAAAAAGTGTCAGAATAAAGTGCTCAGTTAAAATCTAAGCAACAATAACATCTAACCAAAAGCCAAAAGCAGGCCTTCCTTCAATTAGAAACGCTTCATCACTGACTGCTGACATTGCAATACAAAATATTTCACTTCATCTCAAAATACCACCACATAGGAACATAACAGTAAATTTAAAATTATAGCAATTTTCCAACCATTAAATTTATCCTTCTTCATTAACAAGATCATCAAAGCAAAATGTACAATCTAAGTGCAGGATTTTCTGGTGGTTAAGGAGTTTGTAATGCATATAAAAAAAATAAATAAAAAAATAACTAACCGAGAAATGTTTTGAAAATAGACGTTCATCGACACAGAAGGTGTGGTGGAGCAAACTGACTCATGCGAGGAGCTTGTTCCTCAAGGACTGCACTTTTGGAGACATCTTAAGGGCATCAAGGTCAAGAAAGAGCTTTTGAAAGACTTCAAATGTGTATTTTAACTTAGGTGGGTAACTCAGATTCATTGCAAAAGTGAAGCCCATGAGAAGAAGGCAAGTCTTTGTCACACATTTACAATTGTCAAGTACCACAGTTCCTTCAGTGATGATGGACACCTTGTCAGGACCAGGGCCGCCTTCTGTTCTATGCAGTACAGAGATTTTCATGACCTGTTTGGCGAACTCCTCTTTAACATTTTCTTCGCTGAAATCCTGCAAAACAAGTGAGAAATTTGCATTAAAAACTCTGTATACTGCACAATATTTCACACATTTCTGTTGAATTTACCAAACACTTGAGGGGAAAAAAGTAAAACGCTTGGTGAAATGTAAAATCTAAGTGCAGTAATTTCAGTAAATCCACCCACCACCCATGTGATAGAAACAGAGGGTTGAGATCATGACGGGGACAAAGATGAAGAGCTCAACACTCTGAAGGTAAATGGAAACTGTCAGTGTTCAGACCTGTTAGTAAATCAGTAGACAAAATGTAGGAATAGATGCTCATTGGAAGTCTATGAACTAAGCCGTAAGAATGCTTGCTACATTAATATGGATGCATCTATAATCCCTGAAAATCATCAATAGCTATTAGAATTATGATACTGACTTTTTCATTTTATGTCTATCATTTTAAGCAGTGTGCAGGCCTCCTGTGTGAAATAATAATGATGCCAGGAATAAATATTTACCTGGAGGTCTATGATAAGCTCCTCTCCAGACTCTCAAGCGGACTGTATTAGACAGCGGATGACAATGTCTCGTCTACCATCAATATGCTGCTGTTGAAATATAAATTCATAATTAAATTGTACAGAAAACATTTACTGTAATTTTAAAGTAGCCTACGCTCCCAACTTGACAACAAACAACAATTAAAATAATTGTAAATAAATTGATAATAGTATTTCAGAAATCTGATAAGAATTCTTTTTTTTTTATTGTACCTGAGTGAATGAATGTAGCATGGGTTTTATTTTTGTGCCTACAACTCTGCCCTTTGTCCTAAAAATGTCCAGGAGTTTTGGAGTATAGTCATCCAGTTTTGCAATAAATGTTCGCTCCAGATTAATTGTTGTTATCCTCCTGAACTCCTCCTTGATCTAATGCAAAGGGGATTAAAAAAAGAACATGACATTTACTACACCGTAACAATCAGGACCAAAAAGTAACTGCATTACACTTTAAGCATCATTTCTGTGCAACAGCAAGGATGAAGGCTTACCTGAGATTCACAAAACAGAGCAGGCCATCTCTCAATGAAGTCTTGGACAGCAGGACACTGATTAACAACTTCAAGTCTTTGATATGAGAAGGACTTCTCCATTTTCTCAACAATGACCTTGTCATTATTTTTCTTCATACTTTCTCTCAGCACGTCCAATCTTTCCTTTTCCAAAGATTCCTGAGTTTCTCCAAATGGAAGGGGGGGTAAGTAATTGACCTCTGCCTTCCTACACTCTTCAGAGGGTTACACACCTCAAAGTCATCAATGTACAGAATTAGACTGATTCTGAATTCTTTTTCAGAGAAAAAGTAATTTTTCTGAAAATTAGACCCATCATATAAGGACTGGTATTGTGAAACAGATTCTGAATTTCTTGCGTTAATCATAAGCTTTTTTTGAATGTTCTTATTGTTCAAGACCTGCAACAAGGACTGCAAAATTGGAACATACTGGAATGTTCTGCTCTGCCTTCTACTGAGTTTATACTCTACTGGTTCCACAACTGAAAAATGTTTCTTCAGAAACTCCCTTCTCTTAAATAAAGTAGTAAAAGGCCCATCTGTTCTCAAAGCTGGACTTATAGGGTGTCATTTGCACAAGTTTTTCACCAAGTCAAAGATGACACCTGAATCTAACTTAGTTATGCTTTCTTAAGGTGGACTCAACAATGTCTTTTATAACTGAACCACATGCACAGGAAGATATGAACTGTAGTTCATCTACAATCTCATCAATGCACATGTTTGGCACATTAAAAGTGTTCTCTAACCTAAGAAAAAGGCTGCCAAACTTCTCCTTTATGACTTCAGTGAAATCCTCTGGGTTTTCAACCACGGGTTCAAGAATATCATAATCCTCAGAAACTGCTTGAGTATGTATAATGTGGGATCTGGGTGTTTTTGAAATATTTCAGTTTTGAAGTCTTCATGGCAATGAGGATTATGTTTCCTGTGTCTATGAGTAGCAAAAGTTGAATAAATATTTGTAATAAAATTGCAGTTTTTGAAAACACATTTTACTGCTTCATGTCTTCGCAGGTGGCCACCAAGATGCTCAAAGTATTGCCTCTCTGAATGGAAATAACTCGAGCTGCATGACAGACAATGAAAGAAAAAATGAAAGAATTTCCCCTGGTGTCACTAAACTGGTGTGCTCTTGGGACAAATGAGTCCGAAGAGCATTCCATGTTTTGAATGAGCAAGGGCAATCAGAGTACAGGCAAGACACTGACTGGCTATAGCCACGATTTCCATGTTTCAGCCTATAGTGCTTTAACAATTCAATTCTTTTGTCTGCTTCAAAGCTACATGTTTTACAAAACCATCTCATGTTGGTGGCACCTATGAAAGAAACCAACTTCACACTACTTGAAACTTACTCATATTTTTAACAATCCTTAGGCCTAATTTAAAAAGAAGCATAATAATTGTTTAACCTTACCTTTGTGAGGGCTCTCAAAATCTTCAAAAATGTTAACTGAAGATATTTTCTGTGGAAGACATTTTTGAAACTATTAAACAATATATAATAGGAGTATAAACACAAGCTATGAACCAAACTTAAGAGTACACTATTTAAAAATATTTAGACTGCTTATCAACTAATCGTCAGTAGGTTATGATACATATAGACTTAGAAATGGAGCCTGATTTTTTCATATTATTGCACACAGTGCTTGACGTAGGCCAGTACTCCAGAACTGTAAGTTTCATGAGGCGGTGGACCCCCCAATGTTATTGTATCGCAGCCTTAGAGGGGGACAAACACCCCACACACTCACTTCGATTGAATGATGTTGTGTCACATAATCTGAGCACCGTGAATAATTTAGTTCCACTTCAAGCACGATTGAACTGTAATATTACCTGATAATGTTCACCTTTTAATAACAAATCATGTACTAATAATAATAAGCTGCATATACGTGAGCTCTTTTACACTATCCACATTACTTTAATGTATTATGTTTAATTAATGCATATGTACTGTATTTATCCCCACCTGGCAGGTTGAAATTCAATAGAACTAATTAACTTAAGGTATACTTCACATTCCGATTCACTCAATTAAACTAGTTTAACATTATATTATCTCCTTCTAGATATGTAATCGTTTTAGACTAAGTATATCTCTTCTAAGATGTGTCGATGATTAATTAATGTCTCACCAAATAAACTGTTTTTGAATTGAAAGAGTAAACTGAAACAAGATGGCTGCTGTAACAGTGATGCGTGTTGCCACTTGAGCAACTATTGCGATCCTCCTTTACTTGAACGAGGTGGCGGGTTGGCAACGGAAAGCTTTCCCTAGCGGACAGGCTGTTCACTGTTGGCTCGAATTGCAATCCGGTTACACTGCGGGCTCATCCGGGATTCAAAATGGGCCATTGGGGTGAAACGGAGATGGGCTCCTCACAGAAAGTTGGGCCACTCTCTGCGCTGCATGAATGGATTCTTGTCTGGGACTTTCCAGTCTGTGGACGACGTGTTAATTTAATACTACTTACACTACATCGTTTACCCCTTCTAACCCCCGAACCTGTTAATATTCTTGTTCTCCATTGCTGATAAATTGTTCTACAACACGCTATTCGCTAGCTGTGTAATCACAGAGGAATGAACACTTATCTCCACTAAAGTAGTTGGTGTTATTCTTTTTCGGTCAAAGGGAGCTTGAGATCTTTGAAATTCTCAATTTCTTGAGAAATGGGAACATCTCCTTTGCAAAAAATGGTCAGGTGTTTTGAAATTCTCAGTGGTGTAACCTGAAAAAAATGCGTGAATTCTCCTAAGATGTTGGATCTCTCAAGTTTTTTGCGTGATGTGCAAAGCACGCATGTGCGTTCCGCGCTGGGCTTGCAATTTATTTTGATTTTACTTACTTTATTGAAGTACTTGAAAGTCATTGTCTAAAATTAGAAAACCATTATACAAATTATTGGATGTTATTAGATAAAGGAAACTTGTTGTTTGTTTGTAATTTTCTGTCTTCGAATCATTAAGTAATGGGTTAAATAATATTTGAAACATTGAAGTAAAAGTAGGAAAATAATAGTTTTGAGTAGAAATTAAAAAGATAAACTTGGTTATATTTACAGGACCAAAAAATCATTTTTATCAGTGTGTGTTGATTTAGCATATTCTTCCTGTATCCACCATGGTTTTCCAAAAAAGAATTAGGAATTAGGTGAATTGCTGTCTCTCAGTTGGCCTTGCCTGTGCTCCATTATGGACCGATGTCCTATTCAGGGTCTGCCCTGTGCCTCCTAAGTTAGACTCCTGGCTATCTGTGACTCTGCATTTTTAAGCAGCTCAAAGATAAGGAGTGGCTGCTTCATTAGTTGTACTTTTTTATTCGTTTACCATAAAATGTACACATATTTGTGCCATAAGCTGCCTGGAGATGATAATCAGATAAAAAAATGGATGGATGGATGGATGGATGGATGGATGGATGGATATGTACAGGTGTGCATTTTTCCAAGATTTCCATCCAAATTCAACAAGTTCAACTGTTTTCTTTAGTTGTTTCTGGTATTCTGGCGCATTGTGTGGTAAAGACTTTAAAATGATTTGCAAAATAATGTGTCTGCTGGCAAATGGTAGCAAACATGTACAGCTCGCTCACACTTTGTTCAGTGCTTGCTGATGGCAATTAGGTTGTGTGAATTTAGAAATTCACAATAAATAAATAATGTGTCTCATTTTCACCTTGCCTTTTTAATTCTGTAATATGGTACATCAGTCAAAGGAAGTTTTGTCCTGCAGCTAGGACCTTGAAGTGTCAAATGTACCATCTATGTTGCTGAACAGCAATGCCTGCCACCAGTTAGGTGCCTTCAGGGCTGTGGGAGGACCTGAGTGAACAGCTCTGCTCCAAGGACATTACATTGATCAGTGAAGCCTAAAAAGTAGAAAAGGAAAAGTATTCATGTCTGAGAATTCTGTGTCGATGCTCTTCTTAATTAGGGGGAAAGGGGAAGATAATCATACAATAAATTAAATTTACTTTTTTGCCTGAACAGGCTAAATGTAAGATATTGGTAATGCACTTATTATTTATTTATTTTTTTTTTACTGCCAATGTAATTTCCACTGCCTTTTAATCTGGTGCCTTAGTAGGGCAACTAAACACTGTATAAAGAATACGGTAATTCTCAATCATGATGAGTATAGTGTTCAACTTCTATAGTTCACCCACTACTTAGTAGAAGCCTTCTTTGATGTACTGCATGGGCAAGTGGCTGGGAAAAACAAAGGTGTCGAGTACATTTCTGAGGGCAAAGTACACCTTTTGAAATGCCCAAAATATTTTATATTTACTGAAACCCCCTGGATCCCCAATAGAATACAGGTGAGCTTCCAATATGAAAAGTCTGCAGTTTTTCTGACTTATAAGTAGTACATCCTACACATTCTAATGTAATTTGTAATTTATTTTCACCATGTTTACTAAATTGTTTTCAGCATATCTGTCAGATTGTCTTGTATGCTACATTTGTTTGTCTGCATTTTAACTTTCTACTGTATGCAAAGGAATTTCCCCCTAGGACAAAAACAGTTATATATATATATACACACACACGATAGGCTGCACGGTAGATATGCAGCTCTATAAACTTAAACAAATATACTATGCCATGCAAGAAAAATCTATATCTCTCAAGAAGATTTTCCTTGGAGGAAAATAAAAATGGTATTCACATTCTGAATTCTGTCAGGAGGCATTCTGGAAGATACGGGTAATTGACAAATCCTGAAGTTGGGCTTTCAGTTTTCTCCAATCAGAATTCAGGTTAACGATAGGATTTGTTAAGCCCACTTGATGGAATAGGAATACCCCCAGTTGGCCGTGCAGTGTCTGTTGCTATACCAACGGAATCCTCTAAAAATTAACGGGTGTTATTCAATCAAGCAGGCTTAACAAATCCTATTGTTAGCCAGAAATTTGGGAAGATTCAAGTAATTAAAATATCCTGAGTTTGGGCTTTCAGTTTTTCAGTTTTACTGTAGGATTTCTTGCTTGAAGGAATACAACCCCAGTTTTGTGATACCAGTAATTCGGAGTTAAACCCAAAGATAGCTGACTAACTTATTAATCCCGCTTTGTGATACAGGACCCCTGGAGTTCATTTTACATTTATTCTGATCAGTGCTGCAGAAGGACTTGGAGCCTTCAACAACAACAACAACAATAATGATAATAATGATCCTTTCATTTAATATTTATTATATAATTTCATTCATTTATTAATAATAATTTTCATTTATTACAGATCTGTTTTCTATGTGGATGGTTTTTTGTTCTCACAGAGAGTTTTTCACATTAATGTACAACCGTTGTTCACTGCTAGTTCAATACCCATTTTTCAAAGGACCACAGCATTGCAAACAAAGACAGAAAACGGTTAATTCCACTGTTCCAGCATTCATTTTCCAGCTTGTCTAGGCTATCCAGGCATGTGACAAAGGCAAGCCGGTTAATGGTAGCTCCCAATGGAAACAGCAGAAATAAAGGCTTCTGGCAAGTTTCAATAGAAGTCCAAGAAGATGCCTGCTGCTGTGGTTTCTTGATTTCACATGATTCTAGTTTCAGGTGACATGCATCATGCTCTATTAGCAGACTCTTCCGACCACAGTTTTCTTTGGCAGCAACAGTTGCCTCAAAGTTTCACTCTGAATGTGAAGGTTTTTCCTCAGCTGCCTCACATGCTCTGTGTTTTTACTCTTCCTGGAGTAGAGCTACTCCAGTCATTTTTACCTGCCGATTTATTACAAACCCTAATACATCTCTGAACTGCATAAGTGTGACATTAGGCCATCGTGTTGAAATGCTTAGAGCTTAAATACTATTAAAGAGCTTGTCTTTGCTAATGAATAACATGGCTGTGACAATTCAAGGCTGAACGATGAATGTGTAGCCAAAACAAAAATACCTTAGCACCTATTTCTGTGGATTAATGGAAGTGAGTTTTATACTCTGGACAACACCCAATGCACACAAAGTCATTTCCCACTTCATTGTGGTGCATGTAATAATCATTTATTCTGGTTGGGACATTTTGCTAGATCTTTTGGCTTGCTTTTCTTCACTTGGAATCTACTTTAAAAAATGTACCTTGGATATATACATATACAATACATGTGTGTGTGTGTGAGAGAGAGAGAGTTGATATTTTCTTTGTTTATATTATGTTGTCAGGGTAACATGTCCAGAGGAGATAATAAAAACCTGACATTTTTACCTTTTGGGGTCATTTGTCAATACATCTTCCCAGGAAAAAAAAAAAAAAAAAAATAT
>JAACJT020000034.1:18297271-18319702 GCA_009936485.2 Gymnarchus niloticus
TAATTTTATATATAATATATAATATATATATATAAAAATCTGTGAATGCAATCAAAAAACCAAAGAGCTAAATGTTGTATTTTGTTAGGTTACTTATGGTTAAGATTTGGGTTGGGTAAGGGTTAGGGGTTATTATATTTAGGATTAGGGTTAGGCCCATAGAAATGAGTGAAGGTTAGAAACACAAACAGTTCATCTGCATTTGTGGGTGTTTGCACATTGCATATTGCCTTGATTTCCTTTAAGCTGAAACAGAAATAGCTTTGATAGTTTAAGTCAAACAATACAGCCTATATGATTTGTTTATTTCACTTATTTATTATTGTTTTCCAAAAATGTGGAAGAATTTTATTCTGGTCTGCATGGAAACAAGTTTTTAGTAAAGTTTTAGAGTAAAACCAGAGTGCTCCAGTTAAAATAAATATTTTGAGTGATAATCATCCTGTTGACTTAATAATTATGCCAAAACACTTTTAAAGCAAATATTGCAAGATGTATTTGGGGGGTGGTAATAAATTGTAAGGACAGTCACATTCTGAACAAATCAATCTTCAAACAATTAGTATAATAATAACTCAAATTTTCTTGTTTTTGGTAAAGGTAATGGCATATTAAAGGACGCTTGCTATACCTGAAACATATTTAAAACATTCTTTCAGATACAGCAACATTGTCTGAAGGAATTGAGATTTAGATACTTTAAAATGTAATGCTAGTGCTGTTATACTGTGTATGAAAACATAGCTTTCCCTGTGTCAGAACCATTGAATGCATTTGCGTAATGAAATTTGTCATAAATTTTAAATGTTTACATTTGTTATGAATATGTTTCTGCTCTGTTTCATGAAGAAACACTAGAAGCCCCACCCCCAAACCCTCCCTAGATCATGTGACTAGTGCAATGCTATTTACATTCTGAGCGCTATGACATGTTTGCTGAGAAGGATAATTTGACAGTCAGATACACCAGCAGACAGACAGATAAACAGTCCAGCCTGGTTTCACAGAGATCTTACTGTCGGATTCGGTGGACAAGTCTCCCCACTAATCTTAATAGCCACCAGCTATATTTGAGGAAATAGTCAAAAGTATACCAAATACTGAGCAACATAATTTAGGCCCACAAATCCTAAACAAACAAAACTAGAAGTCAACATGATAGCTCTTCCAGACCATTCAATTTCAAATCATTTCAGTCATCAGGAGACTGAAGGAGCCCCGCTTTTCATTCTGTATCATACGTTATGAGTAGCAGAGACACCGTTCCCCTGTTCACTTCACAAACTGCTTGTCTAGGTCAGACCACCCAGCTAAAAATTCATAGCAAAGCTGGTGGCTAGGATCAGATGACACGAATAAGGCTGAAAGACCTGAGAAGTGTTCTACCACTGTTCTTAAAAATGTGTTTTTTTTTTCTATTTTCTGCAATTATATAATGAATGGAGCAACGCTGAATGCTGAAATCATCATTTCATGGCAGATGGGATAGGTCATTTACAGTAAACTGTCTAAATTGCATTACACTATTAATTCTCATTTATCTTTCAGTTGCATATCCTAGTCAGGGTCTCTGTATGGCTCACCCTAAGCAGTTCAGATAAAGGAGATGCCAATCCATGACAGGGCAGACACACTATAGACAATTAGCTTAACTGCATATCCTTGGACTGCAGAAAACCCACACAACATGGGACAAGCATGCAACCTCCACAAACAAGATGAGCAGATAAGATTCAAACCCCCAACACTTGAGGCATGAGATAACAGTGCTACCCACTGATCAACCATGCAGTCCCCATTATTAATTTGTTTAACTTTTGGTATCACTTCAGAATACAGGCTAAAATATGAATTTAATTTTTAAATAATTCAGTGTATAACAGGAGTGTAACTTGTGAAAATGCAATGTATGACGTGATTTATGTGTTACAAGGCAAGTTTGATTTTAACAGAAATAATAGTTATTGCTTACTTTTAAAATGATCACAGTCTTCAAAGCTCTGAGTTTAGTGTACTAAAATGAAAAACTTCACTTTGTATAAAGCTTTATTGTATAAAGCAAAGATAAAACCTTGAATTAAGAATAAATTAACTAATTGAGAGTCAAAGGGTATGCATGTGGTGTCCAGTACTTGTGAAATATATTGTTTTGTTTTTTTTTCTACTGAAACCTTTATAATGTGTTCAGGATTAGCCAATAAATGTTATTGTATTTGACTAAGTCATGTGAGTATTATATCTATCTATCTATCTATCTATCTATCTATCTATCTATCTATCTATTATTATTATTATTATTATTATTATTATCTACTGCGATCTAAAATAGTTCCTAAAGGGAAGAGGACGGATGGCTTCTGCAATATTTCCCAGGATTCCCAATTTCAAGAGTTCGCTAGGGATAGAATACAAAAAATATAACTTATTTATGAACATATTCCCAGTTCATGGCTAATTGTTTATTTTATCATCATCCTTTGATGTAACCAACTAAATACACAAAATATACATAATGCATTTTAAGCAAATTCTAATTTTTATGTTTGCTTATGAGTATATGTAATACATACTGAGAGAGTAAGGAATGTTATGCACGCCACTTATTTTAATTGAAAAATCTGCTTTATTGTAAAATAAAAAAGAAAAAGTAAACTTTCTCCATCATTCTTTAAAAAATGGGTACACGGATTTCAATAAAACAAATCATATTCTGTGGTTTTTAGCTGCTTGTTTTGTATCTAAGACATACAGGTGTATTTTCTCAGTGTTAAGGTCTAAATTCTAGACCTACAAATATACACCATTTGGAAGCAAACAAGAAAGCGAAATACGTAAACAAATCTGGGTATTTTATGCCCGTTCTGTAATTAAGGAAGCTGAACATTCCATGGTTAGCATTACGGTCACAAGTTGCCAAGTCAGCATTTTGAATTTTCAGTGGAGGTTTCGGTGGAAGTGAGATCCTGAGCCACTGAAGAAATTAAACAAGGATGAAAGTTTTTCAATAGCAGCTAGGGTCCAGAGGCCCTTATAATTATGACTTTCGGCAGTTGGTACCAGTGGCTGTGTAACAAACAGAACTATGCTTATAGGAGATCTGCCAAACCATTTTCCCACACATGGCTCATGCTGCTTGACAGAGTAGTGGCTTTCCAGGGTCACACACTGTGATGGTCCACAGCTGCCATCTTACACTTCACTTGACTGGCACTTTCTTCAGGTCAAGTTCACGAAATGTCATGTGGCCATTTCCCTGTTGCTGCAAACTGCGAATTGTTGCTTCACTGGGTTGGTTTTGTAAGTTTTTAAAATGATTGTTTGTGAACAAATTTTCATTTTTCAGACTAATTGCGATAGCTGTGGCAGGGCGGTGTGATGTGTAACATTTACTTAGTACATAACTGACAAGTAGTGCTGTAGTAAGAGGTGGAGAAAAACAAAATTAACATTGTTATTTTCACAGATCATATTGTGATGAGCTTATAAAACTGAACAGAGTTTAGAAATTTTAATATGCATGTAATCGTAATATATAATTGGCCTTATGCATAAAGAACGTAAAATAGAACAAAATTTTATTTAACATGTTTAAGTGAATTGCGATTTTGAACATTTTAAATTTAATAAACTTTATGTGTCAGACTAGGAGGAAGCACTAATGGATGTTAGCATTTTATGGCATTTTTTGCCATAAAAGGACAACCTCACCGAAACTTGCTTAGATGTAGTTGTAAAAAGCAAAGACTTTATATGTTGCAAAATGCTGTGTGATGCTCCCAGTCTCAGACTATAAGATATCCAACTGGCCCTGCACCTGTTGAGACCTAAGAAGCGAGTATTTGGCAAATCTCTCTGCCATGCCCCTTGGCGCATGCTCCAAGAGCTGCCTGGCACTAGAGGCATGCTATGGAGCCTCATAGCTGGGGATTACTTTACACTGGATCATGGCTTTTGCGGTAACCTTACCTCAGAGATAGAGGAGCGAGGCCCAAGGCTCAGGGGCTTCTGGGGCAACAGAAAGCCCAACGCTGCCATCATAGCCTGCCTGGAATGAACCCCAACAGCTGAGCTTCCCTTGCCTCCTGACTTGTTTACGTGCTCACTGGCAAGTGCCCGCAGTGCTCTCTGAGCTGAGGCATGCATTCACTCTCAGAAGAGCCTCGCAGCTTGGAAACAAGTTGTTCTCTCCCTACCAGCACTGCTTGATTGCTCCTTTTTTTCACATGTAGTACAACTTTTACATTCTCAAGGTAACTGCATAGTTTCAGTAATCTTTTTAAGCACCGGCTTGTTAAATGTAATATTTGGATATGTACAGCTGAAGCTTTCAGTGTGTTATTTTTGTGCTCTCTTTTCCCGGAATATTAAATATAGATATAGGCATTATTCCAGATGACATTCTTATTACATTGCTACAGAAAGAACAGAATGACATATTCATTGACTATCAATTTATTCAGCTCATTCCCAAATTGATATTTGATACAAAGTGTAAAAAATAAAAGATAATTGATTCAAAGTGATTTGTATTATACATCTTAGTCAGTTAATAACATCTTCATCTCCTTCCAGCATGATCTGAATCAAAATTCATTGTTGATTTTATTGATAAATGCATTATGACAATAGCATCTCGTCATATAAGACAACACCGAAAACCAATTAGGTTTCATTACACAAAAAGCCATCAAGCATTCATTTAAATGTCAGCATTATCCAAACATCAGTTCAGCTACATTACCAAGAATGTCATAGTACTATTAAACTGGTATATTTTCATGGCACTAGATATCTGAATCTGTAATGCTATATGCTTGTTACCAGAAAACGTGAATATATTACTGGGTTTTCAGAGGTCGGGATTGTAAATGGAGGGCTAGGTTCTCTTAAAGTCTATGAAAAATCCTGTTAGTGTAGACATGCCACAAATTCATGCAGAGCTTTGTAACTGCTCTGATGCAAGTGCTACAAAAGCATTTAACTGTAGTATCTAGCATTTCAAGCATTAATAGAAGACTCATCTTTACATTTAAAATGTTAACCATCAATGTTATCCTGAAAGCATCTAACAGACCTACATTTTGGCTGCTAACTGGGCAGCTCTCCTGTTTTGCATACAGTTATTCATATAATGACTTATTTGTGAAATTGCTGCTGTTGGTCTTAATGGCTTTCAATTCTCATTTGTTTTTTTTAACTGCATAATTTCATGTTGGTGTTGTTTTATTCTCTTGTTTTTCATGGGCTTGTCTCACTTTTAAAGTCGTCATGACAACACGGATTTTTGCTCATTTTTTTCTTAAATAAGAATGATGAGACTGCCTGCCTGATACTCTTGATGGGTTACATTCAGGTCAGAAGATCTGAAAATTAGACAAAAACATGTGCTCTTTCTACACTAAGAACACAGATATTTTCAACAGTGGCACAATCAAATATTTATGCGGTTATTTGTTTTATTTTTTCTAATGGATCTGGAAGCCTCTGGGAGGGTTATATACCTGCAATTTTTTTTTTAATTAGCCGCCCGTGGTTATTTACATGTTGAAAACTGTGTGATCCATTCATTTTTCATTGAACGTTTTTAATCTTCCCAGCTCTTCTCCCAGCCCTTCCTGAGCTCTCTTGAAGCAGCTTTTGAAATACCTGTTCCTGATGCCCAGAGGACTTCCTGTGTGGAGAAAACTTGCTGTAAACAGACTCTCATTCCCCATACTTGTAGATGCTTAATCAATATGATATTTTAATATTATTATATTTTCATTATTTTTATAATATTTGTCTAATTTCATCCTAATTGTACACTTCTGACGTATGTTTAATTAAGGATCATTATACTGAAGACAGAATTCACCTGTTAAAAGGCTACTGAAAATTCTATGTATTTCCGTGGATTTGTACTCGATTCAGTTTCTTCATTTGTTAGGCCCACATAGGGGAAGCATGTGGGCTCAGTGGGGAGCAGTATGGCCTTCCAACTCAAGGGTGGGCTTATATGAACCTTAAAAGTAAAAATTTTGAATAAAGATTAAATTATGAGAAAATCATTCCTAATTTTTTCAGTTTTTTTCTCCATTGACTGTTTTTAATCAATTGTTATTTCTTTTTTACTTTTGCTCTCTGAAGAAAATATTCAAGCTAATTCTAATGTTATTAATCAGGACTGATTAAGCATTCAAAAGGGCTGTTCACATGCAGCAGAATTAAGTGGAATCATTTTTCTTTTCTTAAATGCCAAATTGGGAAGGTTTCCACATGTATTTTTCTCTATTTGTCCTCTTAGAGTTAGCCTCTGAACATGACGGTAAAACAAGGGACTCTCCTGTTCCTACAGACCACTATCAAATGAGAACCATAAGAGTGAGCTTGAAAATTTAAATCTTTCTGGGTTAGCGAGAAAAGACTCATCTTTTTGCCACACTGTGACAGTGTAAAGCTTGCCAGCAAAGCCATGACTTTTTACACTTAAAAATTCAGTGCCATTCCTGTGTTTTGATCTGCTACATCCTTGCCATGGTAACCTTGTGATTTTGTTCTTAATTTTTTTCTGTTTAAAGTGATTCTCAATATACAGTACTGTAAGTAAGGAGTCTAAAGAATCTATAAGTCTAAAGTAGTTCCTATTTCTATGAAGGTAGGAATTTAAACTACACCTGTGTACACAACTGCTGTTAATCTAATTTTGTTTTTTTATTCAGTATGCCCACATTAAACTTAACCTTAAAACAGAAACAGAACAAATTTCTTTTGGGATATTGAGGTATCTGCCTGCAGGATCACTTAAGTTAGTTTCCTATTATTTTTACCATAATTTGGGGTCATCAAAAATTGCATAATGAAAGTCTTAGATTCTTAAGATGTGAAGAACATTTGTGGTGTTTCTGAATATTACAAGCCAGATTACTTCCCTACTCATATTACAAGTATAGAAGACAGGGTGAGTGACAATATAGACATACATTCAGATAAGATTTATAAAGCCTACACAAAAGAAGGTCTGTGTTGGCTTTCGGTGCTCTTTCTTTCTTTCTTTCTTTCTTTCTTTCTTTCTTTCTTTCTTTCTTTCTTTCCAAGGATGAGTCTCCCCCCACACACACACTACACAACAATCTTCACACTAACATGAAAGTGCTGTCCATACATTCCTGATTTCCCCTACACTTAATACATCAGACACCATACACCAGTTGATAACCCCGACCACACAGTGAGCACCACTCGAAAAAGCTCCACCTTCCCTGAGCCGCACTCAATCCCCTTGGCAATTAATATTTGGGAAAACAGGTTACTGCCGTCCTGAAAAAAAAGCATATCATGCTCAGGATATTCTCCCCAAAACAAAAGGAAACTTATCTGCAGACAGTCCATGAGTATGCAATATCCAACTGAATCCTCCATCCGTCACTGCTACACATGGACAGGACCCGCATCCTAGTCATAATTCGGAAAGAGTCTCTCAGTGGCAGACTTCCTAGTCCAGACAAACTCATTCACCCATGATGCAGAGAGCAGCACATGCTGAAGCAGGGAGAAGCCCCTGCCACAGTACTCTTCTTCCCGTGTTAGCAGATCCAGCTTACAGCACCCACTCAGCATGCTCCTCTGCTTCATCTCCTCTATTTGAGTTAAACAATTAAGCAGCTTCTTGGCCCATTCCACACAGGCATATCATGTCGTATCATATCATTCATTCATTCATTCATTCATCTTTTACCATTCTTCTGGGTCTGAGCGGCAGAGGCAGCAGTCTAAGCAGAGATGCCCAGACCTACCTCTCTCTAGCCACCTCCTCCAAATCCTAGGGGGGAAACCAAGGCGTTCCCAGACAGCCAAGAGACGTAACCTCTCCACCGTGTCCTATTTCTGCCCCGTGGTGTCCTCCCAGCCAGACACGTCCAAAACACCTCCCCTGGGACACGTCCAGGAGCATCCTTGCCAGATGCCCAAACCACCTCAGCTGGCTCCTTTTGAATCAGAGGAGTAGTGGTTCTACTTTGAGTCTGTGCCAAATGACCGAGCTCCTCACCCTCATCTCAAAGGCTGAGTCCAGACATCCTGCGGAGGAAGCTCATTTCCACCTCTTCTATTCCCAGTCTTATTCCTTTGATTATTATCTAAAGTTCATGACTATAGGTGAAGGTTGGAATATAGATTGCCTGGTAAATCAAAAGCTTTGCTTTTGGACTCAGCTCTGTCTTCACCGCAACAGACCGATACGGAGACCACATAACTGCTGACACTGCCCTGATCCACCTGTCAATCTCCCTCTCTATTCTTTCCTCACTAGTGAACAAGACCCCGAGATACTTAAACTCCTCCACTTGAGGCAGCAACTCATCCCCAACCCAGAGAGGACAATCCACCCTTTTCTGATTGAGGATCATGGCCTCAGATTTGGAGGTGCTGATCCTTATCGAGACTCCTTCAAACTCCGCTCAAAACTACACCAGTGCAAGCTGAGGGTCACAGCCCAATGAAGCCAACAGGACCACATCATCTGCAAAGAGCAAAGATGTAATCCTAAGGCCGCCAAATCAAACAACCTCCACCTCTTAGCTGTGCTTAGAAATTCTGTCTATAAAAGTCATGATCAGAATGGCTGACAGAGGGCAGCCTGGCAGAATCAAAACCCACCAGGAATGAGTCTGACTTACTACCAGCAATGCAAACCAAGCTCTCACTCATATAGAAGGACCTAATGGCACGTAGCAGTGGGACCAGTACTCCGTACTCCTGAAGCACCCCCCGCAGGACAGCCCAAGGGACACGGTCATATGCCTTTTCCAGGTCCACAACATACATGTGGACTGGTCGAGCAAACTCCCGGTATCCCTCCAGTATCTTTGTGAGGGTAAAGGTCTGGTGCAGTGTTCCACAACCAGGATGCTCATATCATATCATATCATATCATATCATATCATATCATATCATGTCATATCCCTCATTAGACACATGAGTCACTGGCAAAAATAACTGACTATCACAATGTAAAATTTTCAAAATATGCGTCAGAGCTCAGCACAACGTTTCCAACAAGTCACTGTTCACTTTCTCCTCTCTTTATCTTTTCACCTAATTATACTTACCCAGTTCCCTATATAGTATGCCCAGTATCAGCTCATTAATGGAACTCAAAAACATTACATGTACCACAAGAGTCCTGCCTGTCTCTGAAATCTCCTCTGCCAGTTCCTGACAACAGCACTGGGCAAGTATTCATTGGAAAAAGACAGAAAATTAAAACCTAAATTATGTATCTATTGAACTGAAAGGAACAATAAGTGGCCATCAATCTATATATACACTGCTATGCTGGGTATTCAGTGACCGTAAGGCAGACGTTCCAGTACTTTAGTTTACTGAGAACAAACCAGGACTTCAGGAGCTTCTGGGTGAATGATACTGAAAATTTTGCTCTTCTAATCACCTTTGCTATTATGAGCTTCAAGAACAGGTGAGCTGGAGGCTGATATGTGAAATTCTCATTAAGATTCAGTCATCAGCAGGGCCCACCTGGACCATCTGAGTGCAGTGTGACTACAGCGGCGTGTAGAAAGGATTGGAAGCATGCTGACATATTAACTGTCAGGTAAATCGATATCTTGGGAGTATATTATAAACAAAAGTCAATGATGGTGGAGGCCGGAGAAAACCTGGACTCTTGCTCACATTTCATGTAGAGTCCCAGACTGTTGCCAACCAAACCAATCCAGGATTTACTGTGAGTTAATGAAGACTGAAGGCAAACGATTAGTGTGTCATGCTGTTTATCCTGGGATTCATTTGGAAGCAACCACATCCTCGCTATTATATGACACAACATAATATTTAGTTTGCGTGAAACACTTGGTATAAAGCTTAGACTGCTAACATATATTATTCTTTCAATACAATTGATTCATTATTTAGGTGGAGCTGTAATTAAATAAAGAAATATTTAGTAGTAATTCCTTATATAAATGAACATTTGGACTATATGATCTCACCAGTTCGATGTATATATGCAGTTGCTTTCTATTTAAAATTTCTTTGACATTGTTCAATTAAGCTTCAAACTTGTGTGAAGGTTTTATGATCAGAAAAAAACAGAACCCTCCAAGCCTCTTAATCATTCACAGAGACTGAAACTTGTCATTTGTAACATAAAATTAGAGGTCTTTATGAAGTAGCTAATTCCTAAACAAGATGGTTTCCTGTAACATTTGTCTGAAATGACTTGGAGCAACAAATTGTGAAGTGTGGTCTTAACAACTGCTTTGAACTGCTGGATAATGATCCAACCTAGTCCTTCTTCTCATATTGTTTGTGCTGGGCAGTTACCAAAATGTAATAAATTATAATGTGATATTTGCAAATAATGCATGCAAATGCCCAGCCTACATCTCACAAAGCATGACCAGTATAAAAAGAATAAGAGATGTGCATTTTGTAGAGTCGGAATGTGGTACAAAAATCAGGTTAAAAAATGCCTGAAAATAAATAATAAATCATCACTTTAAAAATGCATTCAAATGCTAATATGACCATAATTATGCTTTTGTGCACTTTTGTTTTCTGCATTATTGTTTATGTGTATTGAATCAACTGTTATCCAAAATAACTTAATATCTTATCTTTTAGTAGACTTTTCTTTGTATTTATAGCTGCGTTTTGTATAATACACACAGAAAATGTATTACTTTACTAGGCAAAATGTCTTATAGAAATAAATGATTGTGATAAAATATTTGAATTCATCCCCATATTTTGCATGAAGTTCCATCAAATCGTTAATCACCACAAGGAGAGTTTAATAAATCGACCTGGCCTACTTCTGCAGTATGCAGAGTAAATGCGCAATTCTTCTGTAGCATATAATGAATGCACATCATCAGACCTACCAACCTCTAAATGTTCTTTTCACATGTACTGTATGGAATTACTATTCTGTTGTACGTACAATGCTGTAATATAGTTCCATATCTTTCTGGAATCATTGCCTTGAAGAGTTTTTTTAAAGACAAACAGCTTTTGACTTTACATTAGAAGATGACTTTACAATGCATGTGAAAAGGAAATTGACAGGGAAACAATTACAACTGTCTAATTATGTAGAGTATTCTAACATAAATGAGAGGCATGAGCACCATACTGAAACGTAACTGAAACTGAAATGCAAAGCTCGGTCAGCTAAGATGTACTGAGCATTTTAGAAATAAGGCACTAGACACAGGCTCTTGCAATTCTAAAAGGAAATGACAAATAACTGCTTCTCAAAGTCTGGAATGGAAAATAACAGGGATATGACTCAGACTTTTCTAGTTAAAGATAGGAAATAGAAAGGACATTTGTTCAATTGGACTAAAGCATGTTGGAGTTTTAGAGTAAACTAACTATCAACAGGCCTATTGGTAATACTAAGACTATTTAATTGAATTATATTTATTATTTATTTGTATGTCTGTTTGTTTGTTCTTTGTGCCTGTCTTGGAATTCATACATCTGCCAGCTATTGATGAATTATAAACCTCTATCCTTCTAGTATTTGTTGTTCCCAATTGTTCCTTAGGCATTCTATGTGCTCTGTGTACATGTGTAACCGGTCCAACCTTAGCAGAGGTCTGGTCACGAGCATGTGGACATTCATCAGCTTGATTCTTCACATCGATGCCCAACTGAGGTGCTACGTTCAGTCATGGCCAAATGTGGAGATGACCTGATCTTCTTGGTTGCACGTTTGACTGCTAACAGAAGTTCCTCACCTTTTATTCATGACGTACAGATTTCCATCCATCCGCATTCTAAGCTGTTATCCTGGCCAAGGTTGTGGTGGGGCCTAGAGCCTAGTCCAAGAAGCATAGGGTACAAGGCTGGGGTATACCCCTGAAGTTGATGCCAAGCTATTGCAGGACACACGCAACAAAGCAGTCACAGCAATTTAGAGACACCATTTAGCTAGTAGCATTTTTCTATGAGCGAATTGTTTGGCTAATAAATATGCTATGAATAAAGCAAATAAAAAACTGTTATTTGCTACCAGCTAGAATGAAAAGTACACCAAACAGCATGAATAGTCACTAATTACAAATATAACATTTGCAATAAATCATATTATTACATGAGGACAAATGATGAAGAGAAAGAGAATTAGGCTAAGAATACATTTACATTAAACTTGTCAAAGGTACAAAAGCTGGCAACATTTGAAAATGTTTATTTTAGTTTTAAAGATTGGGTGGCGCACAGAAATTGTAAGTCATTTTAGCATACATCAAAACTTCAGAATAACCAAACAAACACAAGTCTTTTTTATATTTACTTGTTTATATTTATTTGAACCTCCCACCATAGAGGTGCTAGGCTGCACTGCTAACCACTGACCGACCACACCCCACCCTCAAGACGCTTTAATAAGCTTTCTAAGAATCTAACACAGAGCAGCACGTTAACATTTACTGCAAAGTATGTAGAACAACGTTGTATTAGACAAATGTAGTTATTAAGTAAGCTAGCAATTTAATGTTTTGCTTAATTTGGTTCATTTCTAAATCACTTCTTATTTTAAGAAGGAGTAGTTTCTGCTATCGTTTTCATCACAGTTATTGGAATGGTAAAATGTGTTGAACCTGACAAAAATTAGTGAGTGTATTTTGAAGTTTTTAACATAATGTCATTGATCAGTAAGTATTTTCTTTCAGCCCACTAATGTCTTAATCTGCCATTAGATCATCTTCCATGACCACCAAAGATTTGCAGATTTCCACATAACTTATTTCCATTTTAATGATCTTACACACGTAAATGAACCATTTGTGAGGATAAATCTTTAAATATAATCACGTACCACAATGAGAAATGTTTTTTTTTTTTTTTTTTCTCATTTCCTTCTCCAGTCTAATTATTTTACCGTTCCTTGTGGATGGAAGCATTCGACACTACACGATGCTCTTAAGACCCGTCTGGTCCTCTCAGAAAGCAGAAAATCTTTAGAAGAGAAGCACATACATTTAATTTTAAAATGTATCTTTTTGTGAAAATTCTGCATTATATGTGAAAGGACATGCTCGTATTTGAAAAGCTGACTTAAAAAGATAATTCATTTTGAATGGCACCCCACTCCATCGCCATCTCTTCGCTTGCTATCTGACTCACGCATCTTGCTCTCTTTAGTTCCCTCATCAAGTGCCATTGGACTGATGCCTGGAGCTAGCGAATGAGAACCCTTCAGCAACACATGCAGATGGGAATGCTATTACATCCTGGTCTCAATATCAAAGGTTCCTATTTATCCCCCAGTCATGCAGGCTGCTTAAAACGTATTGACAGTTGATAATTATTCTTCTTAATGTAAAGAATGATGAATGCATTGTCTGTATTTCTACTGATGCAATCATCATAAGTAAATGATGAGCAGAAAATACATCAATTATAACAGACCTTGCAATTCGTGGAAGACAAAGAAACAGCCAGAAAAGTGGCTCAGGTGCAAATAAGATGAATAATGACATGTTTGTGCAATATTCTGTATGAATTATCTGACAAATCGAAATAATTGTTCTTTAGCAAGACACACATCTATCAAAGTGTGCAGCTCTTCTCTACCTTACTCTAAATACACAAAATAAGGATGCTCATCACTAAGCACCTTGACTGTTGCCATAAAGTCCAAATGTATGTGATGTAGCTGCATCCATCTTCCCAATGCCACCGAATTCACCTAACCACATGTCTTCAGACTGTAGGAAGAAACACACACAAAATGGGGAGCATTGTGCAAACAGCACCCACGCAGAACGGGGGCAGGGCTTACCAACCCTGGGTCTGTGAAGCAACCATGCTACCCACTGAGCAACTGATGCCACCCTTGAAATGCATATTTCTGTGCTTAATTAAAATGAGAAAAAAAATACTTATCCAAAGCAAAATAGCATGACATATTTTAATATAAATAATTTAGGATTTTTTTAATTGTTATGGCATTTCTGTGCTCATTTTTCTAGTTAATGATTTACCAAAATATTAGTAAAAATAAAAGTAATTAAATGGATTCCAGGTAAAACTATAGATTCTAATTTAGGCTATCAAGAAAATTGTGAAACGGTCTAAAATTTCTGATAAAGATGTGTCTTGGATTATGGTCAAGTCAAAATATTTTACAGTGTTTTGCATTGTTATATGTTCCTCCTCTATCTTTGAGCCATGGAGTCAGTCAAAAGTTCCAAATTCAGGTTTCCACAGGGAAAAAAAGAGAAAAAAACACCCTAGTAAAGAAAGGGGCCTATCAATAGCTGAACTAAAAGGTGCTTTTTATATGTACAGCACAGATACCACCCCGCTAGTGCACTCAAATCAACCTTTAAAAATACATAAAAAAACCCCATCATCCTCAGAGAAATGGAGAAAGAACAAAGGTAAAAATTGATTGGCAAAAGCCATGTCCTCACAGCTCAAACAATGGAAAAATCACATTGCACTTGTGTCCTCATCTGTGTAGAGAGTTAAAATTGTGCAATTCTTCCCATGCAAAAATGGACTTTCACATAGATTTCAAGACTCATCAGTGCTATGACATGGAGAAGTTTTTGTCCACAATGCCCTTATCTTCTCTTTATTAATTTATATTTATAAGTTAGTTTAATTGAAAGGATTGATGAAAGAATGTGATGCAATAAGAGACGATTCATGAGGTGGACATCTGTGGAGTCCACTCTTCCATAATGTTCTGCTTAAACAAGCTGACCTGGAAATGTCGTCTAAGGGGTTGCTGGATCATGCTTTTCTTATGCAGGATAATGTAATTTTTTTTAAGGCAGCTAAATAAATGTAAATTAGAACACATTGCAGGTTGCATTTCTAAGGCCACCAAGCGTGTGTGTTAGCATTAACTGATGATACTTCTTTACATTACTTTTCAGAGATATTACACCAACAGGCTTTACTTTTCATTGTTTTCAGACTGGATGAGCAAAGGGACGCACTGAGCACAGGGAGAATTTTCACAGCAGGAGAAAAATAATAAGGCAGTTTTCTAGTGAATCGCTGAGGAATGAGTCCCAGGAGACCAGCACTCCATCTGTATTGTATTCATTTTGCAAAGTCTGCAGCTCAAATGCTTGCATCCATTGTCTTAGTTTCAACTCAGTTCTCTTCTTTCCTGTATCGAAACAAAAACTCTCTATTACACGAGCCTCTGTTCAAAAGCAGCTATGCTCACTTAATTAGAGGTGGCAATGAAGTTCGGACTGCAGGAGGCTGCTTGGATGGAGTATACTGAAGGAGAGAACTGATATCCCAATTCTGTGAGAAAATGCATGGTGATAAACTTGGGCTACAACTATCACTAATCACTAGCAGTGAACCATACTGCTACCTCTTACACTGACAACCTGAAATTTCATGATAAAATGTGATGCAGAATTACAGAAAATTCTAACAAAATCAACAAGCATTTTTATGTCAAGCAAAACCTTACAACTGAGGAGCCCGTGGATGACCCAGCACCATTTTTAGGGGAGGGAGTGATTTGAAATCAAGATTTCAGGACAAGCGTCAAACAAATTTGGTAAAATGGTATGTAATATGATGATAACTTTGGTATAATTTCTCGGTGGACATGTAGTAATGTTTAAACCTGAAATTTCAGAGCACTTAATACCTTATTTCAAATGCTTAACAAACATTAAGACTACTTAAAACAGAATATTTTATTCTACATTATCAAAGCGAAAGGCAAGTGATTAAAACTATGCAGATATTTAATATTACTACTCCAATGAAAAAAGAGAAATCTAACAACTTTGTAAAATTCTTAGTGCATACAGAAATCTTGTAGGTTAATGCTACATTTGATATAATGGCAAGTTAAAGCTCAGTTACTACTGTATCAAACAATAACAATAGTGTAAACAATTGTGAGGTTTTCTGGTATTAGGCTTGAATATTGGGATTTCCTTAAAAAAATTTTACGTGACGCACAGCCTTCATTTTGAAGCACTCAATGAGCCTATTCTTGATTTCCTAAAACACAAATTTGAATCTTCAATCAGTCCCGTACTTTAAATACATACACAATAGCATTTTGTTGAAGATATTGTATATTGCAGTATGACAGCAGGCTCAATGGTGAAGCAGAAAACAGTGGTGTAAGCAGGTGTGGTCAGAATGCCCTTGGGTGTAGTCAAAGAGGGATGGAATCCTTGTGGGAGTACATGGGAGGGGTTAGAAATGTTGCAGGTTTTGTGGTTTTGAAGAGACAGACTTGCCTAGAACTCTAGATATTAAATTCAACTCAGTTCCAGTCACAGTCAACTGACACTCCAGGGACACTTTCAGTTTTCTAACAATGATACTAAATGATCTGAACGTGGTCATGCTTTTAGAATGCAATATAAAACTGAAAGCTATATAAAATCTTTGCTCAGAGCACTTACCTGTGTAAAATAAAAAAATGATAAAATCAAGCACATGGATGCAAAATATTTTTGAAAGAATACTTGACTTAAGTGTAAGTTCAGCAGCTTGACTCCTAGGCTATCCAGCTGCACAACTAGACAGAACCAGAGAGATAGGCAGAAACCGTAATTAGATAGTCCAAAACGTGCTAAATAATAACCTTGGTGCTACTAGATTTCAACTCCTTTTGTTGATACAGGGGTAAAAGAGGGGGCAATGCTGTAATTGTTACATTTCACACTGGCATGACACCTGCAAGGATATGTCAGTGTGATTGTGAAAACATAATGAAAATGTAAGCATATTTGTCATGGGAATAGAATGACATTCAGAATGTCAACAAACATCTCAGTAAAGTAGAATCAAATGACTAATTTCCTGACTTTTACTCTCACATGTATTTGCTTCTAAACATGCAGATTTTGTATGAACAAATACAACTGATTTACAGTAATGACCCGATGTATTATTTCGGCTTGTCACTGCACCAGTTTCACAAATGGTGGGGCCTGAGCTGGAGTGAAGCAGTGTCATGTCACTCCACACAATCTATACTTATTATGTTGAATACCAGGTGGGATCTTGCCTGACTTTCATAGATTTCATAGCCTCTTCACCACTGCTCTGGGCTCAGAAAGAGTGCTGATTTCCTCACCACAAACTCCAGAGCTGCTTCCTAGACACCAGCATATATCCTGATTATTTTGCCTTTTTCGTGCTGCTGCTTGTAGTTAGATAAAAAGGCTGCTGTTTGTTGACAAGAGTACAGAATCTAACACCTTGTCAGGCTCTTCTCCAAAAGCCTGAATTTTCAAGTGCCTAACAGACATGCTACATACATTCATTGTTGGTAACACATACGAGTTGCTCTTGAACATTTTGCCTTAATGGAAAAGACACTCTCCAGAAAACTTTTACTTTCTTCAGGTTGTTAGGAAGCATCTATGAATAGACTAGCGTTGCCTGAATACAGTGTGTTAAAAGCTGCCCCACACTATGTCAAAAGCAGCCCCAGCTACATTTCTTGAGCACTTGCAAGTCACATTCACATGATACAAACAAAACCACAAAATACAGACATTTTTTAACACACACAACAGAAAGGTCCTACGCCCAAATGGTGGCTTTATGTTACTCAAGAGAGGGCTACAGCAACATCGTGTGGTTTTCCAAACCGAAAATATCTACTCTGGTCATTTTGCTCCAGCTGCAAACTCCCAGAGGGCTGTTTCTCTAGTTGCTACTGGGTGGAACCCAGATACTCCCAAAACTGGGCTCTGAAATGAGGTTTGCTGAAACGGTTTGTCAGAGACAATGAGGGGATTGGAAAAATTGAAGTTATCTGCATTGTGTGTTTTGTATTGCTTTCCCAAATTACTGGAAAAGAAGCAACAGCACAGCAAGTAATACATAAAAAATATATTATTCTTAGTGCCTTAAGAGTAGCCCCAGTACAACTCTGGCTTTCAATCTTGTACAGAATCTGGAGAAAGACTGTCCATAAGCAAAGGGTTTATATTTTAACGTTTGTATTTTTTTCACTTGAATGTCTGATTTTCCAATCCAGGGCATTTTAAATGGTTAGCATAGGAAATATTTATTAGAATCAGAGCAAATTTTAGACACAGACACCACTTGTCTTTGTCTTTTCGTTGAGCTTATTGTGAGCCACTTTTCTTCCTTTCTGCCAACTCAGCTTGTCATTTTGACATAGTTGGTGCACCACTAAATGCCATAGGTTAGCTTTCTCCATAAGGCGTTGCCACTCTGTCCGCAACAATCTGCTGTGATACTAGTTTCAGACTTCAGTGTTGTTATGGAGGCCCTGGAACACACTCAGCTTGAACCACTGTTTGTATTTTCAAGGTTTTCATTTTTTCGAATACATTTTGTTATTGTAGTACTGCACTTCGATATCTCAATATTGAAGATCTGAGACTAAAATGAATTAGGATTCTTCTTTGAGTCCTCAGATGTTTTTCTAAAAGTTTGACCTCCGAGCTCATGCATTTGTTGTACTATTCATGAGTAAAATCTCAATTTTTATACTGAGGGGAATGTCACATCTAGAATATGCCAAAAATTAGTAACACAAATATTAGAATGTTCAAGCATTAATTTAATTCACAAGTGAGATTTTAATTTAAGCATGCACAGTGGCCAAAGCTAACTATATGCCACATATAACTGATGACTTTGGTTTATTTCAGAACATCTGGGTAGCTGTATAAACAATATAAATGTCAAACATTGCCTTTGTCTTTCACCCTCTGGATCTCAAAAGTGCCCCTCAATGAACAGCCTTCATTTCCACCTCTAATGTACAGCTAGGTCTCCCTCCCTCTCCCATAAAGATAGCATGTAGATAATCCAAATCATCCCTGGCTTTGCTTGTATAGGACTAAAGGCAGTCAGAGTTACCAAGGAGGCTCAGTGAGGCAACTTCATTAGTTAAGGGTTAAGACTGTTCAGTCAGATGGGAAAACATTGTCCTTGTGCCCGCAACACTATAATCTCACCAAGACCACCTACTAGTTTTATCCTGCATCACATTTGGCATAAAAATCAGTTGACTGTGAATAGTTTTTCTAAAATGTCTGCACTAAAAGCAATAGGTGTTCTTTAATTATGGGGTGCGTGCCACCATGAAGTCACATTGCCTTATAGCACTTGGTGAAAGGTAGTTTATCCATGTTCCTTAACTCCTTAAACCTTTACATATCAGAGGGTCAAAATGAGTCAGGAGCCTCTCAAAGGAATTGTATAGTGAGCCTGAGAATGCCCTGCATTGGATATGCCTGTCCATCACAGGGTAAACAGTCACACATAAAGAACAATTTTGAGGCACCAAATCACCTAATATGCATGTCTTTGGACAGCTGGAGGAAACTGAAGTATTCAGAGGAAACCCACAAAGATGCAGGGAGAACATGCCAGCACCTCAGACATAGACATAGCCCAAACCAGAATAAAACCCAGAACCCAGTGAACCACCACACTTCCCACATAATGTTTAATCATACTGAAATATAGGGCATTGAAGCTAAGGCTGTAACTGAGCCCACCTTTAAATTAAACTTGGTCCTGAAAACGTGGACACTTAGGACTTGTGTTTTTATGATGAGAACGTAGCATTTCAACCAGTGCAAAGCACAGTTTAAGGCAGTCTTACTTTTAAAATAGATTATTTGAGCGAGTGCATAGAAATTCTTTGGTTATCACACTCATTTTGCACTCCATGTGACACATATGTACATAGAGGTGAGAGCAATGTTTAGACTCAGGGCACAGGGTCAGCCATTAATCCAGCATCTCAGAGCAGTTTTTCACTTTAACGGCTATGATTACTCTATCATTCACAGGATCCAAACTAGTGACTTTCCAGATACAGACCCAGCCACCAAAAGTGCAGAACCACACATTAGCTTGAAGATACTACACACTTACCCAGACTGAGAACTGATAAGTAGTTTTGGTGTAAAGCTGTATTAAAAAGCTGTAAATTTATATTTAAATAATAAACTATCTGGTTTATGAGATATGAATATATTGTATGTGACA
The DNA here is from genome assembly GCA_009936485.2 of Gymnarchus niloticus. NCBI lineage: Eukaryota > Metazoa > Chordata > Actinopteri > Osteoglossiformes > Gymnarchidae > Gymnarchus > Gymnarchus niloticus. Next base: position 18,317,264 of record JAACJT020000034.1, read on the forward strand.
TTGAAATCAGATATATGGTATACAGGAGCCTACTAGACACACAAGTTAAAAACTGGGGTTTCAGTCTTGCATTTGACTTATGTGTGTGGTTTCCATGTTCTCCCCATATTGCACGGGTTCCTGCTTCAGTCCAAAGACATACAGTTAGGCTAAATGACATCTCTAAATTGCCCATAGAGTATGATTGTGTATGCGAGTGTGTGTGCTTGTCTCTGTGTTCCCTGTGAAGGACTTGCTTCCAGTCCAAGATATATCCCTTCCTTGTGTCCTTTGCTACTTGGTTGAGGCTCCAGGGTCCCCTGCAACCCTGACCAGAAAAAGCAGTAAGAAATGGATGGATGGATGGATGGATGGATGGATGGATGGATGGATGGATGGATGGATGGATGGATGATTTATTGCTGGCTAATTCAAAGCAGGAACATCTGACTATTTTCTAATATGTGCGAGTCAAAATAAGATCATACGTGACTATAGTATATAATGTTTGTGATACAATGATAAACTTCTTTCTCTAAAAGACTCGTACAAGGAATGTATAGAAAAGTATTTTGCACAGTGCTGTTGCCCATTATGAGATACTCATCATCATTAAAATTCTGATATTTTTCAATTGAAATAATCCAAAAGAACTGGCCAGCTAGTATCATTTTAATATGTGAATGTATCAAAATTTGACCAGCATTTGCATTAGTTTCTCCTTTTACTGTCCGCTTATTTTTTAGCATTTTTCCATGACATTAGAGCTACCGAAGCTAAATAATGTATGCAAGATAGCCTTAAACCATGTTATTGCTTATACTGCATCCAAGCTGTATAATCAACACCCTGGTACAATTTCTAAACGGAAATAGAGCAAACAAAACAAAGCAAAAAAAAAACTAATTTAGTTTGGTTCAGCCTTGTTTGTTCTTGTTCATCCTTGTTCTTGTTTGGAACCACAAAAGAAAAATGTTATTTGTGAAAAGCCTGACTCCTCAGTCTACACATACGCTGGACACAGAATTAATGACTAATTTTCCTTGTTTCCACAATCCATGCCCGCTGTCTTTGGAATGGCAAGTTGTAGGAAATCACAAGTGAACAAACGTTTTTTTTTTTTTTTTTGTTTGATTGTTTGTCTTTTAATCATAACTTTAGCTTATGAAGAAAAAAAACGATTCAAGTGAACGATGTGGGTACATATTCTTCATCTACTAACGCCCCTGATTAAGGGGTCACTAAATTTTTCAAGAATATTTCTTTTCACTATGTTATGTACTTTCCTCCTGTACAGAGAAAATGAATGAAAGGAGAACCATAGATGGCTTCATCTCAGACTGTAACCAAGGTGAGCAACTCAATTCACATGATTTGACTCAAATTAGACTTAAATCATAAATTTTCCAGACTTGAAGCTTGCTTGACTGTGCCTAAAAAATGACTCGACTTAGATTTAGTTGTCCAGAACTCAGAGCTTGACTTGGACTTGAGACCAATGATTTGTGAAATCTCAATATTCTATCAGTGTAGTTATTCTTATCTTGTATTCTGTATTAGTATTTTATATATTGAAAACAGCCAGCATGATTCAGTGCTTCCTCACTGGAGAAAAATAAAAATTTTCATAGAAAATATGTAGGAGGGATCAATAGCAATGATCATTAGTTTTGGATAGTCACTGTTTATGCTTAATGCCACTAGCACAGAGTAGCACAGCCATTTGCAAAACCTGTCAGTCCAAAATTAGCAACACAATAACTATGACATCAAATTTCATTCATTATTTTATTTCCCTTAAGTACAGATATCTAAATAAATCTAAATAACTATAATCAAATAATCCAAGCAGAACCAGTCTTGCCCTCTTCTTTTACCATTTGCTGTGCGATGAACTGTAACTTGAGGTATTTCACATATTTCACATATTTCACATAAGAAAGTTATTAAAACTAAAAAAGGCAGTTGAAACATTAACATTTATCAAAAAAAAAGAAAAATTCTGTGTCCATGAAAAATTTATATAATCTTATGCTTAAATAAAATCACGCAGATCCCAAGCAGCACCTAGAGGATTGACTAAATACTATGGTCAGAATGGAGAAACAAAATTAAGCAATAAAACTGTTCCTGGACCCAGAATAAGGGCATTCAAGCTTAAAATCATTTAATTTGTTTTTAACAGGAGAATTATTGGAATCTAAGCTTTTTTCACACTTTAGCTTAAGACAGAATTTCAAACTTGTTAAATTTCTTTCATTTTCTACTTGTGAATTCTTGAATATAACTTGATCTGACTTGCTTGAATATGTACACTGACATGACTTGACTTGCTTGAATATGTACAGTCATGACTTGACTTGCTTAAGTACGTACACTGTCAACTTGACTTGCTTAAGTACGTACACTGTCATGACTTGACTTGCTTGAATATGTACAGTCATGACTTGACTTGCTTAA
>JAACJT020000034.1:18319802-18346108 GCA_009936485.2 Gymnarchus niloticus
TACACTGTCATGACTTGACTTGCTTGAATATGTACAGTCATGACTTGACTTGCTTAAGTACGTACACTGTCATGACTTGACTTGCTTGAATATGTACAGTCATGACTTGACTTGCTTAAGTACGTACACTGTCATGACTTGACTTGCTTGAATATGTACAGTCATGACTTGACTTGCTTAAGTACGTACACTGTCATGACTTGTTTAGGACTTGAAGGTCAGAACTCTAGACTTGCTTTTGACTCTCTTAGTTATGGCTTAGTTGCACTTCTATCCTGATAGCTTTCTTTAATACATGTCTCATTGGTGCTTGTTTGCTGTTGCAAACAATGATTCTGCCTCTTAACCATACAATGTTGAGAGGAAAATTCTGCCCACCAACTAACCACCATAACTGCTCACCACAGCAGACAATTCTTACCAGACAAAAATAAAGGAAGTGTCCCTTACTGCATCAGACAAGGTGCTCTAAGTGCAATGCTGCTTTTGTCCCTCTCTTCCAACTCCAAATGCAATCGAAATGGTCCATTATTGCCATTGTCTCAGGTACATGTGTACATTATCAGTAATTTTTTTGATCACACGTGAACTGATGAATTATATAAACTCTAGGAATTGGGTGGTGTGCCAAACTCTGCAGGTAGACATAATTTTGGCAATTTGGATCGTACCAAAACACAAGAAAACAGAAATCCTGATTGACCCAGTAACTGCTGATACTTATACTTGTAGTAACTGTCAGTCTGCCCTCCATGCATACATTTCCAAGTTTTTGCCATAAAGCTGTGTCAATGGAAGAACAGTTGACAATCAGACATACAGCCAGGTAAAGGTTGTTCTTCCTCCCCTTTGTTCTCTTTCTTTTCTTTTCTCTTTCCTCCTTTTCTCTCTTTCTCACTTTCACTCGCACTTCACTATTTCTCTCCATCTGTTTTCACACAAACTCCTACATCCACTGTGAGGAATCTGTGAGGTAAGTGCTGCGTTTATGCTTGTGCCTTGTTATTTCAGCAAATAACGGAGGAATTGGGCATCCTTTACCAAGACACAGAAATTAGTAAAACTTTGTTCTCTATAAGTAAATACATTTATTAACAAGACCAAGATCAACAACAACAACAACAACAATAATAATAATAATAATAATGAAAAAGAAGAAGAAAGAGAAGAAATTTGCATTATGAAGTAAAAAAATGCATTAATTCTAATATATTTTGAGAGCTGGCTGATAACAATTAGTGAATCAAGGCTCATATGTAAACCTAGGTGTTGTTTTAATTTCGGTTCACCTTGCTTGCAGTAGTAGTAGTCATTAACAATGTTTATAAATGATGGGTATATTTTAAACTGGTGCAAAACAAGATGTATCAACATGCCAAATTACCAAAAGAAAATACATATCTGAGAAATATTTACTGCTTAGTTTATTTTTTTATCAATTTTCTGCTAAAGGTTGTGGGGCATAAAGCAAAAACAATTACTGCGCAAAACATATATATGAACTTTCTAAACAGTCATAAAAGTTACCATCTAGAGGTTACCCAGACCAGCAAAGCTCCTCAAAAAAAATTTTAACAATTAACAATTAATCTGACAAGATTTGGTGTTATTTCTATTCAGATTAATATCCACCATTTGGTAATATCCTATGAGTTACCAGTTATGAAATACTATTTGGATCACATTTTAAACTTTGCACATGACTTTTTTTAAACAAACAAAACAGATATATATATATTTTTTTTTTAATAAACCTAACTTTATTCTTTAGACATTCTTTAAACATTTGTGTAGCTAGCTTTCAGATTAAAAGATGTTTTGATTTTAAAGATCAGAAACTGCATAAGAATGCAACCTTGGTCTCCATGTTCAAATCAAAATAAATGTTTTTTTTCCCCACTGCTGGTATGCATGGGAGATGCCAGATGAAATTTCATTGTAACAAACTACAATGACAAGTAAAGACTTTTATCTTATACTGTCAAGGTTTGGTTATCTTCACAAAGTTTGACCATAAACCTGATTTTCAGTTGTGCTGTGTGGAAATAAAGTATAATTTTGGGTAAGAATGTTATATACTTTGTGTTGGGACATTAATCTCATTGTTCATCTATTTCAAACAAAAATGCTTCAAAAGTGTCCACTAATGTAGAGCCATAATACAGAAGCCCTTGGACAGATTTCTGATAATCTTTCCTCACTCATCGGCTCATGTTGGCTCTCAGTCATTTGGAGAGCCTGTGGCCTGGAACAGGTATTTTGGATGAAACTAAATACATATGCTTCATTTTAAGCACTTCTTTAGATGTTTAATGAATCTGAAAGTTAAGTAATTCGGTAATTTGATTTGCCAGCAGAAATGGGGCATCAAATTTGCAATGAGCTTCATTAGCTAGCTAATCAAATGGTGTTTTCGTGTCCATATTGGGTAAGAGCATATCACTGCCTCTGCAGCTGCTCTTAGGAATTCTCCCTGTTTTATCTGGACCCCCCATTTGTATGGAATGAGTCCCGGTTCATTTTGCAAATGTTTTTTCACTTTTTACTTCCCTGTTGATCAGAGATCCTTAAAGACCATGAGCATTAGGTCACTCTGTAGATGAAGATAAATGAAGCCAAAATCAGAATGAAATTTGATTAATAAATTCTTCAGTTATTCATTTAATGAAATGTCATTCTAATATAAGCATCAAGGTAATGCACTTGATAAGTGTTCCATCTGTATTCTTCCTAAAATTTAGATGTTTTAAAGCCTAAACCCATCACATTAGCACTTTTTAAAACTACATTTAGTTTAATATATTTGATGAGAAATCATTTCATACTGTTTTTAGAAATGTATTAATAAGCGATAAATGTTTTAATAAACTTTGTCTTTTATTTCAAAATATCACCCTGTCTATACCCTGTCTATATCAAAGTTGAACAGCAGGAATTATTAGATGTAAGTGGAGCATAATTACAGTTATTACAATTTTCTGTAGTCCAGCAATGTATACAATAAGCACCAAATCAGGAGCTGTACAACAGCAAAATGGGGCTAGGATAAAACAACATGACTATTACAGATTTCAAGCTTATATGGATGTATTTTTACAACCCCTACTCTGACTTTTTTCATAGGCTGATAGGTACTTTTACCTAACAGACCTTGATGTGCACCCCGGAGGGAAAGTAATTGCTCTCCAAATCCATCTGCCTTGACCTTCTTCACTTTAATTGTTCCAGGAGCTGGCCTTCTATCACAGCCAGTGAATTTAAGGCCAAGGACTCCACTTCACCTGGAAAAAAAAAAAACTAAACTAAAAGCACATAGAGAACAGAGATAAACAGAAGGAAAAATATATTCTTTAATTCAATTATGTTTTGCATTTATCTATACTAGGAACTGTATACTCAAATTAGGATGAGGAAGAATATATCAATGGATATAAATGTATATTTTGAGTCAACTTCACTTAACTGCATTGCTTATATTGTGGATATCTGAAAGGTGAAAAATGCATTAGTCGCAACCTGGCCCAGCCGTCATAGGAAGTCATTGACACGAGGACATTCCGCAGTTTCAGCCTGGCTAGAGTAATTTTCTGGTATCCAGCGAAACGGTGTGATGGGTTGATTTGTCAGCGTGCCCCACGGTGAGCAACAACGCACACGCAGGTCTTCAGACAGATTAGAAAATGACTCAAATTGTAGGGTAGAAAGGTATAATTGAAGATGGCAAAAGACTGAATAGTAGACATTTAAAATGACTGTTCCAGACTATTAAACGCGTGGGGCGTGTGGATGGAACCTCTGAGGGAATGTTTAAAATGATTACACTTTCTGACAAAGCTCCAGGATAATGCTTATCTCAGAGTGCTGAGAGCTGCACCCAGACAAACAAGCCACGATTTAATCATGAGCACTACTGCACCATAACCGTGACAGGAACTAATTCAGGGTACACAAGACACCTCCTAATGAAGTCCTAATTAAAGTAATGTGGCCTGTTGTTCTGAGCAGGAACTTTCAGTGTTCTGCACAAAGTCACAGCCCCATGTTTCTGTCCATGACAGGAACCTCTGATCACGGGCCAAGCCTTGCCATTTCTTTAGACATCCCTACAGAGAGAGGAAAATTATGGAGTGCAAAGAAGAGGAAGCGGGAGAGCAAAATGCTTTATCGTTGTCCTAACTGAATCAAAAACAAGTTTTCCATTCTTCTACTTGGAAAATGCAGGCCTGCCATAGCAATACTAGATGTAAAATATTTGTGAACTTATAATTATTTGGCTTGATTCTTTAAAACAAGAAAAGTAATGAGCTTTCTAAACTTCATTTGTTTCATTTTAGTTTTATCCTTGAATTTTACATTTAATCGTATTGCTGAATAAACAATAATAACACTTCATCTCTTCACAACTGTGTGGTAATTAAGCTGTGCTTCGATTACTTTGATGCATTACACATGGAATAAAATTCCAGTTTTAGGCCTGTGGTGTTTCAGCACCGGTTCGCCTCTCCTATCATTGTATGAATAAAGCTGTAGCTGTCCATATTACTTTGTGTGCTAATGGTTCTCAGATGGCAAAGATTAGAAAGATTATCTTTGAAAGATCACAACTATAACTGATGTATGGCCTGGAATGCACAAATTCTACAGCAGCATGGCCACAAGAGTGACAGTCAACAAATTATAATCAACTGAATTTGAGCAAAGGGCTCATTGTCCCCCTCATTCTATAGAACTGTAGCTGCTACTAATATTCTGAAACCATTCAATTATGATATAAATGCTCTGAATATTCAAATAAGACCAAAAATAGGTACAGCCTGAAAGGTTCAGCTCTCATATTGGACATTATTGGAAGAATCCACTTAATATTGCCCTTCTCTGATAACTGTGCCCAAAAAATAATAAAAAAAAAATGAAACTCAATCAACCCAAAATATAGTACATTGCTAATATACAGTAATAAACAAAATATTCAAAAATAATCAATATTTTACTCAGTGTCACATGACCAGCAACCGAGCAGAAATTGTAATCTACGTAATTTACATACGGTACAAAGCATAACACTTGTATACTAGACAGTAGATAATGCAGAGCAAATGATGCAATAAAAGAATACCAGTGAGTGGACAACTACACGTGCAGCATGCTGACAGACATTCCAGAATAACATAAATATTCTGGGAGCTCCAGAATGTTTTGACTAAGTAAAATGGCTTTAAATGTGTTTATTACTTTTCACTAATTTTAGAATTTATATTTGATTTTAAGCACTTTAAAAATACATGAAATTGCCATAATTAATTATGAATTATTTTACAGAATCAGATTATCCTAATATCACAATTATCAAATGATATTTGATTAGCACGCACATTTGGGAAAATGTCATTCGTGTTGCCGGTCTGTTTGAACTGTAATTGTAAATTCGAACATCTGGCTAGATTTGAATTCTCTCCGTAATCCAGATGAGCCATGGTGCGTACTGTATTTTGAAATACTCACTTTTCATTTTCAGTATTTAGTGTTCTTGATGTAACATTATTTATAAGTTTCCTTATAGATTTATTTATCTGAGGAGTAGTTACACAAATATATAAACTATAATCAAATACTTGGAGCAGAATGAAACAATGTTATAACCTTGAAATAATGATGGAAGATATAAAACATTCACTATTCATAAAATTGAAATTATTGTATTGCAATACTAGTTGTGGTAATAACTGCAGCAATAATTCAAAGTTAAGCCAGAATATTAATTACTGGGTTAGTAACTTTTGTCTATATTCCTAATGAAAGCTATTGAAACTAACTTAACAGCTTAATTAGGGTTTGATTTCTTTCTATTTTGTCTTTTATAATTTTCTGAATATATTTGATTAGTTCTTCAGCACATTGAGTAAATTCTTTTTGGAAGGAGGTGATATTACAATGCATGCAAATTTATCTTCCTTGTTTAAAGAATTTCTCTTTTACACCAAACAGCATCAGAGCGATGCGGGCATGAAAGAGATGCTGGCGAAGACACATTCAAATCTAAGACTATCAGTATTCTGCCGTCTGGTCCTCTGGGAATTGAGTGTTCAATTTCCTCAGTTTTTCAGCCGCTTTCTGAAATGGTATGAAAGATTTTGATCAGGAACATCATCTCAAACATTAAAATTTTGAAACGCTATAAAATATAGTGGCATGGTCTACTTTTTTCCTCTCATTTGTTGCATCCATCATTATATGATTTCCTGCGTCCAATCAAGGTATTTTTTTATACTACTCCAAATGTACAAATACAGGACAATAGCATTATAATCTAAAAATAACAAAGAATGGCATTACACAGTATATATACAGTTTCCGTGTAAGTGAGAATAATGATGCTTAACATACATAATGCAAAAGATGTAGAGCACAATGATATCCTTACTGGCACTGTGCCGGCTGAGGGCCACCTTCACAGTTTTAAGATAGAAGCTTTCATTAATACTGTAGAGTGCTACTCTTGAAGACTGAGACTAAGGAGAAATAGTTAAGTTTCCATGGACACCTTGTCTACTGAAGTGAAAAGCGTGGGAAGTGAAATACATGAAACATATAATTACAATATGCAAGTCATATACACCATATAATTCAATCACAATGTTTCCAGATGTACAAGAAAGGTCAGATAATATAGCTGTAATATTTCCTGCCTTATTGCATCCTTATTTTTAAAATCTTTCAATGCAAATTCCTCTGACTTTTGAATTAATCCATCATAAGATTTCTCCCTCTTTACACAAGCTGATCTGTCTGTAAAAAATAACCCTGTTAGGTACTGGGGAGGACTAGTGCTGCTACAGAGAATTATCTTTGGAATGAGCTCACTGAACACCCAGCCCTGTCCTTTATTCTGTTGTGTTAATATCGGATAATCTTTCTTCAATGGAATTGGCATTCGTCAGAGAATCATTTTTGGAACCACCATGTCGACAGGTGGTGTGGTCTTAGTGGTGGTTATTTGGTTATTTTGCTTATCCTTGTTTTCAGGACTAAATTCATTAAACAAACAGTTACACCTTGTATGTAGAGGGGTGTGCAGCTGATAACACACATTAACAAATGGACTTTCATATCGTTTCAATCAGAAAGTAAATCTGAGGACATATTATTTTCCGGAAAGATTTGTATATGCATGCATAATTCCACATGCAAAAGTGATAGCAAATGGAGCAGATGTCATGACAAAGAGCTTTGTGCCTTGAGCTGTGCATTCACACAGGAGCAGTAAGAAGGCTATAATTTGGTCAGGACAGCTACTCCCTGACTTGTTGGGCACTGTCTCCCATTCTGGCTCACGTTATCCATAGTAGGGCTTCAGTAGCACAAGGTACATGTGTCCTTCCCACTCTGCATGCATGCATAGCCAAATCTTGGGTGTAGTCTGTAACTATGATGGCCCGGTGAGGTGTGGCAACCTGTCCCAAAGCCCACGCTGACTGCATCCCTATAGCTCTGGAGCACCAGCAAGACTCATGTGTCATGCTGGTCAGTGAATGCCTTAATTCACAGGGCTGCCTATCATTATTTTTTGGCATTACTTGTCTACAGTGATGTTTCATACTCAAAGTAGTCTCAAGACTACTCAAGACTACTTTGGAGAACATTTAACAGTGCATTAAATGGTACTTTAAAGCCTAACAGATTACTAATTGTGAATATTAACATGATTATGCTAAATATATGAACCCTATCATTGAATGTTTCTTTGCTAAAATATTTCTTCAGCTTAAGCTTCCTTTCTGCAGACGTTCAATTGTGAGATACTCAGAAAAAGACAGCATCTTGACAGAATTATATTGTATCTACAAACTCAATATCCATTTGTTTGAATTGACTCAGAAATGTAAATGTGGAAGACTGCACCTATGGTAAGGGTCAAAGTCACATTTTAAGAAAGCTTGCAATACTGGAACACATATAAGTTTTCCAAAAATACAATTTGTTTTCATATTCGGCCATTCTTTATGGATGTTCATGTTCTCCTTTAACAAATTAAATGGTAACCTTTCTGGCTTTGAGTATGGAAGATTCTTTTCTTGGTCACAAGGTTGAGAAGTCCCTCGCCCACCTGGAGAAACATACAATTTCCAATATGAATGTATTTTGGGCATGAGTAAACATGAGCTTTTTTGTTCCATGATGGCCAGTAGCATGCTTTTATGGGAAATCATTTGACAACGCTGACAGACGTCTGGGTGTTACTGATACCTTTCAGGTCTAAATATACTGGAGAGTGACAGTACCAGGTGCAAAGGGCCTTGCCAGACACTTGTGCTGGTAGATCACCAATCTCAGAGGTCAGAAGTAACTGGGGGGTTGGGGGTTGGGGGGGCTCAGTGTTCAGTGCAGAGAAAGATCAGCGCAAAACACAACCCAAATCGGGTTTTCTACACAAAGCCAGCTGGTCTGGCTTTATTTATGCTGGACATTTTTTGTACTTTCTTGTATTTTTTCCCCTGTGAATGTTTGATGAACCTGGCCCACAGCAGGTGCTGGAGGGTGTAGCTTCCTGGGGAAGCAAGTAACGGCACTGGTAAGTTTTTGGGTTTATTCTCTTCTTCTTCCTCTTGAATGTATGCATGTTCTAGTCTGCAAGGTTTTGGAGCACACTCTCTGGTTCCCTTTGACTACAGTTGCCAAACTCACATATGTCATTTTTCTATCATCAGTTTAGATTATTTTTCCTACTGAGATTTCTTATTCAGAACAAGCTTGAGTGTTAAACAGCAATCACTAATAATCTTGAAGCATATACTACATGATGTTAATATGTAAAAGCAGCAAACAGTCTGCCATATTCCTTTTTCTTGACAATTTTCCTATAAATTTATGTTGAAGTCTACAGGAATTAAGGGAGGACAAGTACTTTATGAGGAACTGAAAATGATGCAAAATGAATTCCCTCCTGAACACACAGAAACAAGAAATATCATAACATTTTACTTAAATGTTATGTATTTAAAATAACTTTATTTGATTTTTAAAAATAAAAAAGTTTTTCACATTGCATCCATGGTCTTAAAGGTCATGACAAATAAACATGGAGTATTAAAACCCCTGTGATTTTTTTTTCATTTCATGCTTTATATGTTTTCCATATACAGTGTATCGTTTTTAATTTTCCAAGGTCAACCTGCATGCCAGCAATACTCCTTTCACATATGTCGACTTTACATTGTCACTGTGCATTCTGATAAAAAGAAGTGTTGAAATTATACCAGCATTGCTGCTGAAAAAATGACATTAAGCTATTTATGGATCGCTTTACATTTTCTTATATTAAAGAATTTGTAATTGAAATTTCCGGTTCATAAGCATATCTGAATTAACTGACGAGAGAACAAATTTAATTTCTTAAAAGAATATAGCACTGTATAGCATGTGGAATATATAAATGCATTCCAAAATGTTTAATCTTTTTTCCATTTGTTGATGAATTACATAGAATTTATTTTTCACTGATTCGATATACACGTGATCTATATCGATATATCATCTGTTTTCAAGGTGCTTTTGATTACTAATAAGGATTTAATTACAAAAATCTTAAGCGAATTTTTTGGCATCCTTGTAGCCAAAAGGCTATACCTTACAAGTACAGACTGTATATCACACTTTTTAAAATAGTGTTACAAGAACATTTTATTTCATGCATATTCCTTGTTCACTTTGAAATTATATTTGTTGTATGGCAGTTCAACAGTTGGTTTAGCCATTAGTGTCAAAGTTTCAAGTTTATTTATCGCCAGTCTGTTCTGGGATTTATGCCAGCCTACACAACTGATATCACCTTTTAAAGGAGCAGGGTTGTCTAATTCGGTGGCATGCAGCTCAGTGTGTAGCATAGTTGCTTTCCACTACTATGGCTGGGGATTCGGAGCCTGTCTCTGTGTGGCTGCTTTCCCTGTGCTGCACAGATTGCCTCCGATTACACTGGTTTCTTCCAGTAGTCCAAAGATATGCAGTTAGGCTAATAGGCATGTCCAGATTGCCCAAAGGTTGTGATGGTGTGTTCTGCAATGGTCCGGCATTCCATTCAGAGTGTTTGGCTGTCTTGCACCCTGTGCTGCCTGGACCCTTATTACCCAGCTCAGCATGGACTGTTTGATACATGAAATGTGAGGCATGGTTCTTCACAAGGATTGATAGATTGTGAAAAATAACGATGAAGCGCTGAAAATTGGTATTGTGTCTTTACGTTTGTCTCACACATACAGCAAAATAATTTTTTATTAGGTTTTTTGTTTTTCTGCAGGATAAAATTGCTCGTCGAAATAAAAGCATGCATGAGGAAGCTTTAGGATTTATGTTTTTCATCATGTTAACGATGTTATACTTCTTATTTTTCATAATGTTTAAAGCACATTAAAAAGGTGAAATTTCATTAGTGTAATGTCAAAAAGAATTAATTGAAAATATCAAAAAGCTTATCTCAGTAACTATACAATCTCTGCCACACTTGTTTCCTGCCTTTACATATTCGTCTGTAGGTTATCTTAGTCATTTCTCTTAGCTTGGATTTCGTTTACATAAAAATGAGCTTTGCTAAAATAAGCGCTGAGGATGTTGATTGATGTTCTTCCATACTGAACTTCCCAGCAGCTGCCCAGTAACAATTAGCAGAGTCTGGTCTTGCATTGCACATGACTAAGATCTTGGGGCCAGGTGTGGTGCAGTTTTCGGCTGAGCGTAGAGCGTAGGCCCTGAGGAGGAGTTTCCTGCTAAGGCTGTGGAGAGGGGGGTCCTATCAGACCGCTGTGCTATTGGTTCTCATTTTATTGACAGATGAGGGATGATTTGCTTTCTTCCACCTCCCAGACTATGCCAAGGATGGCTGGACAGCAGCATTACAGTGTTTCTTTCTTCCTACCTTTTCCAACAGCAAGGCCTTTTATTGTCCTAGGCTCGAAATCTCAAGTACCTTCATCAAGTTACATTTCTGGCTCACGCGAAGGTATTTCTACTTTATATATAGTATAAGGGAGTGATCTTGGACAAAATATTCTCACTGAAAGAACAAAGAGAATTCTTTTTTTCACAAGTATAATAGAGGTTGGATATGTCTAAGAAGAACAAGTGTTTTTAATTTTAGAACAAAGAACGATAATATAATACATCGTGTGTGTGAGTGGGTGCGTGTGTGTGTCTCACCTTGGGACTTTGGAATTTCCCTTAATGCTTTTTACTACTAATTTTAAATGGTATGGCAGAGCACATGCATAATTTTATTGCTATTAAAATTTATACCACCTGTATTAGACTTCAGGAAATGCCATTTGGCGCACAACCATTTGAATACAGAATAATATTTTCTCATCTTTTTTTCTTCCACTTATTTAAAATAAGCAAATAAATCAATTCTGTAAACAGTTTAGCATTTAGGAATTTATCTGTAGAACATGAAATGTAAAATGAATATTAATGGGACATCCCACCTTTTCTAGAAGCATATAACTTCTCTATGAATTATAAAATTTCTATATATAGCAGTAACTATGGACAAAACAGCAAAATTTTAAGTTTATAACATTCATTGGTCAGTCCCATTTCAACTGCTTGCTGAAACGTATTTCACCATCATGAACCACGGAAAAGGCTATATATAGCACCCCAGCTGGAGAAAGAGTGAATTGCAATTATTTAGACAAAAAACTGAAGCCTTACAGCTGATTTATAGTATCATTGCTGGTTATTATTATTATTATTGTGGTTGTTATTCCTGCTGTTGTTGTTGTTATTTGGTTTGAACACATTTAAATTTAGACAAACTTCACTTCAAAAGCAATTTCCATTCTTCCAATAGGAGGTTGCACATGATATCAGAGGTCGTCAGCGCGACGATTTAGAACGGAAAGCACAATTTAAGTGCTTAGTGCTGGAGTGGGAGTTTGTTGCAAATTAAGGTTATAATTTTGAAAACAATGCACCATTGTGTAATTACATAGCATAATTTCCTATTCATTTCTAAAAATACAGTGCTGTGAAAACGTATTTGCCCTCTCTCGATTTCCTCTGGTTTTGCATTTCAGGCCTACTAAATGACTTTAGACCTTCATCCGAAATATAATATAAAACAAGGAGAACACGAGGAAACACAAAACAATTTTTAAATGGGTCATTTCATTTATTGAAGGAAAAAGGTTATCCACCACCTACATCACACTTAGAAAAAACGACTGAGCTGCTAAACTTTATTGGTTGTGCAACCTCTAGCAGCAACTGCAACCAAATGCATCCGATAACTGGAGATCAGTCTTTCACTTCACTGGGGAGGAATTTTGGCCCACTTTTCATTGCAGAATTGTTTTGATTCAGCCACATTCGAGGGTTTTTGAGGGCAAACTGCCTGATTAAGATCCTGATACAACATGTAGTTGGGGTTCAAGTCTGGACCTTGTTTAGGTCACTCTAAAATATTCATCTTGTTTCTTTTGAGCCATTTAGAGATGCACTTGCTCTTCTGCTTTAGATCATGGATCAATGACCAGACGATCTCCTTCAGGATTGTATGATTAAAAAAGCGGAATTCATGGTTCTGTCAATTATGGTAGGTCTGCCAGGCTCTGAAGCAGCAAAGCATGCCCAAATCATCACACTACCACCACCATGCTTGACTGTTGGTATGATGACCTTATTGTGAAATGTTTTGTTAGCTTAATGCTAGATGTAATGGTACCCATGTCTTCCAAAAAGTTCCACTTTCGAATTATCACAGAACATTATCCAAAGAAGCTTTGGTTCATTGAGGTGTATTTTGGCAAAGGTGAGATGAGCAGTTAGCTTCCATTTGTTTAGCAGTGGTTTTGGCCTTGTAACTTTCCCATAAAAACCATTCTTGTCCAGTATTTTCCTAATGGTGGAATAATGAATGCTGACCTTATCTGAGGCAAGGGAGGCCAACAGTTCCTTATGCACTCTTGGAGGAATTCTGATGGGCCAGCCACTCCTGGGAAGATTCACTACTGTTCCAAATTTCCCCCATGGTTCTCACTGTGGTTTGTCGGAATCCCAGAGCCTTAGAAATGACTTTGTAACCCTTTCCAGCCTAATGATACATCTCAATAGGTTTCATTCTCATCTCTTCTGGAATTTTTTTTTTTTTTTTTTGATCCTAGAAACAAACTTTTGGCCTACTTCACATAGCTGAACATGTGCTATTTAAGCAATATTTCAATTCAACAGGGCTGGCAGTAATCAGGTCGGGGTATGTCTCTTTAAATTGAACCCAGTTATCAATTAAATTAATTGACTGATTAAGTAACTCAGGGGACAGTGGCTCTCTCACATTGGTCCAGTTGGTGTTGGATGACTTTTTCATTCAATAAATGAAATGATCATTTAAAAATTGTATTTTGTGTTTACTCATGTTGTTTTTGTCTTATATTAAAGTATGTTTTAAGATCTGAAATAACTAAGCATGCAAATATGTAAAAATAGGAAAAATGAGCAGAGGATAAGTATGACCTCACAGCACTGTATGTGCTTATATTTTCAGAGTTTACCCCCAAAACATCTTCATTATTTCCTAATATGTAAAACCTTGTATGAATGAAATATTGTATAGATATTCAAAGTGCAGTCCAGTGAATCTGAGCTTTTATGTGCCAGTAGATTTTTTTGTTCTTTTTTTTAGTCAGCTGTGAATGAAGAGTTGCCTTTACATATGTGATAATGATCATACATCATATACAGCATGCTATACAAAGGCATACTTGACATCTCTTAGCTTCACCCTTTTTCGACAAAAAAACATACACACCTTCAGATGTACACGCTCATCGATTCTTGGCTACGCAAGCATACACATGCATATGTTTGCATGGTTAAATCTGAATAAATGTTGCTATTGCTAATACTTGCCTGTAGCCCCAGCTGATACACTTCTTTCTGGTCTTACATCCACTTCCGTTGAGTTATGTCAAGTAACAATTACAATTAATAAAGTAACAAGGAAATAATATGAAAGATCTACCAGGATTTATTTTATAAATCTCAGCCTTCTTTAATGTTAGATTTCAAAAACACACAACATCTCTGCAGCATAATCGTCAATGACAACCAGATTTTCAAGTGAATGCCATTTGCAATTAATGGTACTCCTCATCTGATTTTTGTTTAGTTTGTTGTGTGGGAAAGGCTGTCAGTATCAACAATCTGAATAGAATTAAACATTATTTTGTCTGTGCATGACAAATATGCAATGGTTGCAGTAAGTGTGTATTTTCATTAGTATTGTTATCTTTCTGAGTTAAACATTAAAGATATTTATATATATTCTGGAGTATCCATAAACTGCTACTCTGAAAAACTCCTTGACTACCAGTCATTTCTTCTTGAAGTTATTAGAGAGAAGCTTAATATACTATAAATGCCAAATATTTAAGCATAAGATCTTCAATATATACTTGGCCATGTCAGAGGAAATTTTCCCCGGAAAGCACTCCCCTGAGGCAGCTTGTTTGCCTGTTGTTTGTGAGCGGCAAACTAGAATGGGGGTCAGATAAGAGCATGGTTGGAAAGGGCTATGGGAAATGGTCCATTAAGAGCAATTTTGTTATAATGTTTGCAATGTTAAACTTCTCCTCTTAAAAATTTTGAATCCTGCTGCAGAAATTAATACTTCTGTTAACATCTAACTTGGACAAAGATTACTGAGTATGGAATATAGTTAAACTGATCGATAAGAAATTAAATGCAATTTAATGCAGACATGTTATTGTAGAGATGGGTTTTATTAGATGTAGAGCTAGTCATTATGCAACAGTGCTTTTGCAGTAAGAGTAAGCATATATCCATCCAGTTTCCATGACCATTTTTCTTAAACAAGTGTCACTGTGAGTTTGAACCTATCCCAGGAAACACTGGCCATAGGAAGACAAAACACATGTTCCTCAGACTAACTGCTTCTGAAAACCGCATATAAAAACCACATCCATGAAGCCTTCAACAAATTTACACGGTGACACTTTATTAAACACATCCATTGTTTACTTCAAAACAGACAATTTGCTTACTTTTGTTGTACAGCCATGATTTACATTCAACAGGAAAAATAGTTTTAAATTACTCCCTGATAAAGTATATGTACCACCTAGACTGTATTAATATGCTAACATCTCCAGGCAGTACCATATTGGTTTATTTTTATGTTCTGGAACCAGAAATATATCCCTGACTAGGATGTTTCGCTGGTGTATTTGCTCAGTGGATGTGCATATGTTAATATTTGGTGATGTTCCCACATCACTTGCCGTCATAATATCTTTTTGAAACCTTTGGATTCTTCAAACGTGAATCTGTGGAATTTGTCAGACAAAGACCTAATATACTCCGATAAAGAACTGTAAAAACAGAATGTTGACAACAATAACTGCATTATTTTTGGATTACATTTTTACCTAACTATGCCTCTTTGAAAACTTTTATTTATGTATCCGGTTGTATCTTCACTCAAATACTCAGATACGTACACCACAAATACAAACTAAAATGTTGCAATTTTGTTCACGTTCTTTTACTTAGGTGCCAATCAAACAAAGAAGCTGTGAAACCTGTGAAGACACATCTGATAGAGTGCTGAGCCTAAACACTTGACAGAAGGCTGTGAAGCTGAAGTAGGAATCGAGAACTAAGAGAAACGGGAAAGTGGTGGGTATGATAAATAGCTGCCACTGCATTATGCTGTGCATTTCAAATTTTAATTAAAAAATGAAAGAAGATGAAATACCAAAAAGAAGATGAAGTATCATTGTGGTGGCTGAAATGTTACTGTTAATAATAATAATAATAATAATAATAATAATAATAAGAGCAAACTCAATTTTGGACAACTGTATTGGGTGACTTCTTGAATAATATCTAAAAGTATTCAGAAGATGTTACCGTGTAAGGTTTTACTGTTAGCCTCAAATGAATGCCAGTTTCTTTCCAGATGGTAATACAAGGTAATCAACAATTTCAGCAATGTCAGTGAAAAATTTCACAATCCACTACTTTCAAGTTCTGTAATTCATAATGGTCAATCTAAGCCTTAAATTTAAAGGTACTTAAAAAAAAAATCTAGTTATTCAACTATCCATGCACAGCTTAAATCTCAAACCTGGATTGTTATATTTATTGATGAACAAGTTCAAGCACCCATTTGATTGATACTGTTCATGTCTGGCCAGACAGCCATTTGTTTTCCGTATTCATTTTCCCTATAGAGTATTTACACATATAAGAAAAGGCAACTTCCGTGTGTCCTCTGTACTACAGTTACTTGCTTCTTTACATTTCAGTTGGTTTACTGTAGTAAGTAGAGTGAATAAAATGCAGTGATATATATCTACAGTTATTAATGGAGTTGATTGAGTTTTATGGACAAAATATGCACAGTTCGTTACACGTGCAGCTAGTTTGCTAGTTTAAACGGCTTGATCGCTTTATCAGAATGAGGTTTGAGATAATAATGCATTAGTGCAATGCTTCTTTCATTAAAATACTTGAAAAGCCCGCCCCTTTCTGGAGTAAAAATGATTATTTCTGTGCGCACTGGAAGAGGGTGAGGGAGAGACACGGCTGGGATTGAGGGAGAGAGCAGGATCAGACCTCAAGACCATCATCATCATCATCATCAGCAGTCACTTTCAGTTCAGTTCTTCCTGCCTTTATCCCCCAACGCCAACGAAGCCTGAGAGGTGCTCATCGATCCCCCTAAAGAGACCGTACCCGACCCGCGTTTCGTGTGTAGTGCCGTCGCCCCTTTCCCAGCTGCCTTTCAACATTCATAACGCGGCGCTGGCGTTTGTCGTGCTGGATTTTAAGTGACTTTTTGCGAAGTCCTCCGGTGCGGTCGGCGTTGAGCAGTCAAGAAGAATCGCCTGAAGTAGATGACATTTACCGCACAGAATACATGCGGAATAAAGTAAGTGATACAACTGCAATCAATGTATGGACATCTCCGGGGGCTTCTGTTTTCTTGAAATGCAACGTTAGGAAATGAGTTAAGATCAGACTCGGTTGTTTTGTAGGAAACTCTGGGTTTCCAAATTAAACGAGTAAAAAAAAAAAAATAAAAAAATAAGTGTTTTGAGAACAAAGCACCAGCGCTACAGCATACTAAGGGTGACTATGAAAATAAAACATGTATTTAATAATAACCCTATTAAAGCCAGCTTCGGCATTACAGTTGTTTTTGTTCGGTAATTTTCCAGCTACGTATCAATAATGTAAATGTGTTCGTCAGTAAACAAACTGCATGCGGTTTTCTGAGAGTTTACGTGTTCCTTGAACTTTCAATATGTCTGTTTTTTTATGCACGGTTGGCTGTTTTGGAAATAGAAGATCTCGTCATATAGATCTCGTTATATAGATCTCGTTATATTTCACTCTTGGCTCATATCAGTTATTTAGATGTGTAGGCTATGAAATAATGGGGGATTTTTTTTTTTTTTTTAACGACTTAAAAGTAATGAAACAATGGATTATTATTCATGTTAGTGGATTCGTATCAGTGAACGTTTACTGATATTAAACATGCTCCTTTTTTTCCAAGTTGATCATTTCGGAGCCGCTTGACATGTGCCCACGTTACCCATCAGTATCCAATTGGCCGTGCGGCATTATTTAAAAAATATACATACACTTTTTAAAATATTTCTTATATGTATCACATAAAGTTTTCTTAACCTACATACATACTTAAAAACATTCATGCATGAATGGGCCCACTTTGCATGTTAAACCCCTTTGTAAATGAAAAGATTTGGAAACTTACCTGGGGTGAGCAGATGTCACATATGGTATTGATTATTGTACGATATATATTTTAATATGCAAGTAAAACAGTAGATGAAAGTTAAATTTATTGTGGAAAGCTAATCTTTAATCACCTCTTCGTTGTGCGTTTTGTCAAAATCTTACTTAAAATGTTGGTAGACTGTGGGTAAATATTATATCTGCTACACCATATAGATCTGTGAAGCGTAAAACTTTTTTCGGTGAATTATGCACATTACCAGTTTTATATGTGAGTTTTATCCCTTTATCTCAAATTCTCTAGTTAAGGCTGGTGTGTTTGTATGCTTTATTTTCATAGATGATCAACTGTATTATGAACAGACGTGTGGGAAAACATATGCACCTGCAAAAAATTTATAGCGAAATGTGGCATCAATTTGTTTTGCTGTATTACAGTGCAAAATCTGTACTATACACAGACTTCAGCTTCTTAATGAGCCTTTTCTGTGGAATCATACAACCCATTTTACACATGATTCTCATAAAAACTGTAAGAACGATTTCCCTGGTTCCTATAAGTAGAAGAAAGGTATATATTTTAGCTATTATCCTCCATAATTTACGATGTATCTTTAAGGTTCAGATTCTCCATTTGAAAAAGTAGAATCTCTTAAGCTATCTGTTATTGTGTTTGATTCATTTTAACATATGCTTAGTTAAATTTTAAAATAAACATTTACTAAAAAGCAAAATGTCCTTTGAATGAGAAATACAGTGAATTAAGTGTTCTGTGTGCTGTATGCCTGTTGCTGTGGCAGGATTTGCGTTCTTTATCTATCACCTTAGATGTGTGGTGAACATGCTGCATTTGCACTGGCGATTATGCAGGAGACCTGAGCCAAACAGACTAATCTCAGAGTCACACCAAGGGTAACGCGTTGCTTAATTTCTTGTTTTCTGGGACGCGTCGTCCTGGGGAAGTCGCGGTGGATTTCGCTGCCAGTTCAGAAAACCAACAGTGGCAACATGGTCTAATGTGTCTTGCAAAGAAGGATTAGGTGGTGGATGTGTCACTCCAATTGGCTTGAACCCTGAAGTGATTACTGAGACTAGACATGGCATGGCACACTCTGGGCCAAAGAAAGACAGGAGTGTCAAGTCACTGACAGCACACCATTCGTAAATGTAGGTTTGCGTGCCATCAGTTGCTTGAAGAGTTGCATGAGATTCTACTCTAAATGTAGGCAAAATTTTGCTGAAGACTTCCACCTGAAATTGATGGAATCGTGCCTGTAATGTTTATTAATAATGGAGGCACTTCCATGCAGTGTAAGATTATGTGTAGCTCCAGTATTTTACTTTTATGAATGTTATTTTGTTCTTCTCCGTGAAATTTGCAACATATTTCGCTGTTAATGTTCTTTTAAAATAAAAGTCCTTTATTAGATTTGTTGCTAAATAATACCTTTTGATGAAATGTTATTTAAATACACCACGAGGCATTTCATGTAGTTATGTCCCATTTTTGTGTAAAATTTCGCCTTCAGTTTAATGAGATTTGGAGACAGGAGTTTTCAGTACAACTGCACATTTTATCAAAATGATATCAGCGACTGTTTTAGGAAAGGCAACACCAGTCATAACATCACGACTAAATTTTAAATTCTTTTTTGTGTATGTGTAATTTGAATGAAAGTATGCAAAAACAATATAAAACATATGGTAGTCATAACTTGACAAATTTGTAATAACATTTTGTGTTCAGAAACCATTACTGTATTTTATTGATTAGTTTGAAAGAGACCTTATGTAAAAAAATAAATCCTTAAAGAATGCATTACCCTTGAATGGTAAACTGTGCATAAATTAAGTGAAATAAAAATAGAATCTGCTTCTGAGATGTAAGATTTAACTCATCAATTCTGTCACTTTATATTATTGAAAAATGTGAAGGGTAATGTATACTCCTTATTCAAGATTGCATTAAAAATCTGTGGAATATCTGCTTTTGATGTTTAATGGTAATTGTAAAGTACATTTCAGAATGTGATATTTACTGCATAGCTGTGCCATATTGTATTTCTTTGTGTGAGAACTTTGAGAATGTCTTTCTTGGTAAGGGAGAACGATATAAAGTCTTGAAAGATATGGCTGTCTGGTACACTGGTCAAAAGAGCTAGTGTCATGCATCTTGGAAAACTGGTCAGACAGAGCAGGGCTTTACTGGCGGCATTCAGGGTTGGAGAGGGAGACGGACCGCACTCATTCCCTGCATCGGGCTGAGGCATGTTGAATTGCAGAATATGAGAAGTCGTTCTATACAAACGGTTTGTAAAGGTAGGCCAGTCGTCCGTCAGGCCCAAGCTGCAGGGGCAGTGCCTGCAGCTGGGTGGTCTTGCAGGGGAGACCTCTTGGCCAGTCACAGTTGGTTTATGTCATCAACTGTGGTCTAGCCAATAGACATCAAAAAGTCCAACATCTGGATGAAAATTTAGGATTTCCTCATTGGATTATTTGGAATATGGAAAAACGAGAGAAATGAGGCAGAATAAGGTCGAGAATAAATAAACATGCATAGCTAGTTGAGGTAGATGTTTATCCCTCTACTACTAATACAGTTTGCCAGATTATTCGTTTGGGATTAGATTTTTTATTGAAAGTGAAAGTCAATATTCATATATTGTACATACCTTTGTTAAGGCACTGTATGTTTTCGTAGTGCTGCCATGAAGAGTTAATTTTTTTTTCACAAATTTTTGTGCTGACCACATCCAGATATTTTAATAATTATAACAGTTTGAAACTCTTTGTTTTAAAGGAGTTTATGAAGGTCCTAAGGTCATTTAAAAAAATTTTAAATAATTTTTAGAGAGTCAAATGATGGAAATCTAAAAGCTGCTATACAGAATGCCTTTACCTTGGGAGATTTTAATACTGACCTGAGGCTTTCTTCTGTGGCGTGTCCTGTCGCACAGCTTGACATGGGCAAAAACTGTAACATTTCCCAGCTAATGCAATTAGTCTTTGTCAGGGAAGCGACGTTCCAGGTCTGTCTCTGTCCGTGAGGGCTGCAGTACACAGTCGGCCTTTATTGCTCGTGCCACACGTAACGCTCATGATAACTTAATGTGTTCACAAAGGAGAGCTGTGTCACATGCTTCAAATTCACACAGATCATTGGTTCATGTGCAGGCTTTTTTTAGGTTAAACTATGTAATTGATAAAAATGAATTATCTACATAATGAATTTTCAATAGCCATCAAGTCAACCCTTATTCAGCAGAGATGGGGAAGTACATTATAGATGGAGACTCATTTTTCTGTTTTGAGTCCAGCACAAAGCCATGCTAATGTAGTGTCAGGTCACCCTAAGAGGAAGTTCTCTGTGAGAGCTAGCCAGCGCTATTGAGAATATGCTTAATAAAAATAAAAAAAAATCTCATTCTGCCTTATGCCTTTGCAACGTAACAAAAATGCTGCATCTTGCCAAGGTACACAAATGCATTTTTTTCCACGGTCATCTGTCCCATTCCCAGCAGATGTATGCAATCTGCTCCACTGTCACTAGTAGGGTTTTGTTTATCAAAGGAATATGTTACAACATGCCGCTGTGGTCATTCGTTGCTTTTGTATAAGACTGATTTAGAGTACTGCGCTCTCAGGGTTAGATGTGTCTTCCTGCTCCAGGAAAGGGTGATCTTTAGAAAAAGAATAGCACTTACTCTTATAAATTTTCATCTGCCTGCAGGTTTTCTGTTTCACTGAATGTTCGTTAGCCTGATTTGCTCTTGCATGTTTGAGTTTGCCAAGAAGCATAATGACCGCAGTTAGAAATAAATTTAAAAAAAAAACTACAAAGGATGGCTTTTATTTTGCAGTGAAAGATAATGATTCATTAAAATGTTATATTGAAAAAAAATGTTATATAATAAACTACAACAAATATAATATTGTAACTGATAAGAAAATAGATGGCCTTTTATTGCAAACAAGGAATTCCTGCATTTTTTAAAAAGCAAAAATGTCTCATTTAAAAAAAAAAACAATCTTTAAAAGTAATTTTCAGTGAGTGTTGAATGTGATTATGTTGCCTTTATAGTCAAGCTGGCTTTGTTTGCAAATCAGATTGGAAATCATTGGTAATAGCTTGAATTAAACCAGGGAATTGCCACACCATTCAGTTTGTGTGGTCAAGAACAGTAAATAGTGGCTTCTTGCTTAAGTGGAAGACCAATGTATTTGTCTTCTAGTTATTGCTGTTTCACCTTCTCAGCAGCTGCATTTTAGTTTTTAACAGTTCACTGTTGTAATCCAGCGTGAGAATAGATGGCTGAATAAAAAACGGAGTAGTGCTGCAATTGTTTTCTGTCTCTTTATTGTAAAACCATTTGGAAAGCAGGGCATTTGCTAAGATCTCATTTTATTTGCAAGACGTATGAATGCAGATTTTTCTTTGCTTTCAGAGTGTGTTAGCATTGTCCCCTGGCTATCACAATACAGCAAATAGACAGAGACTGAGAGTAAATGGGATATTAAATATTTTTTGCCCATTTAAAGGTTTTTAGTAGAGAGGCTTGTTTGCTTTGATGTATGACTTTTCCTACTGTAGTTCCTCCAAAGGACAGCCAATGATGTCATTAATTTTGCTCATATTTTACAGATGCACTGTCTGGAACAGGGAGAGAGGAAAAAGAGAGGAAATTTGCAGCACCGTGTTGCATGTATAATTAATGACGGCTGCACTATATTTGAAACTTCAGATCCACGTTGTACTTCAAGGCTTGCTAGGCTGCACGCTGTTGAGGATGAGGGAGTGTGCAGATGGATGCTTTTACCTGACTCGGCCGGCGAACTCAGTGGAAAAACAAATAAGCTTGTCGGAGTTGCAGGCTGACGATCGGTCGTGCGATTCCGGTGATGAGAGAGTCCTAAAACATGCACGCTTCAGTGATGGCAGTCTGTCATTAAGAAGCAAACTGGCCTCTATCCCACTAGCCCTGAATGAAGAAACTCGGACACAAGATTAGGCTATTCAAGTATGTCTATGTTATAAATATATTAAAATCACAGAGAGTCTGTAATGGTGCGTGTGTATACTTGTTTTGGTAAAGAAAATATATCGGTTTTCAAATAGCCTATAGTTTTTGAGGTATACATATCAGAGTTTTGATTCCAGAGGAAGTGAAAGAATCAGCAGAAGTCTTCCCACCCAATATGAAATGTTTGGAACAACATAACATATGGATCTGTGTGAATATCGTAATTTCACCATTTTTTCATTTTGAAAAACCTGCTGCTTCATTTTTTTCCAGTTAAGGTCCTTCAAAATTGCATTTTCGGCATCATTAATGCATTTAATATATTTTATATTTTCTTGCAGTGCCACTGATTCCCCTCATAGACAGTACAGTTTAAGTCAGAGCTCCTACTCTTATTACCCCATCTCTAAAAAGTTCCTAGCCATGTTGCTATCATCTTTTTAATGTTCTTTTTAGGCTAGGATACTGAAACAATGCACCCGAGTTACAGATTTTGCACAAACAAATAATGTCATGCAATATTTTGGCATTCCCAGTGTTATATTTTCAGTGATTTTCCAGCTTAAAAGTGAACACCACTCTGCACTGTTGTCAGTTTAATGGTTAATCCATAAAGTATTAACTTGGTCATCACAGCAAAAAAGAAAACAAAATTTAGAGTGGTTATTTTTAGTACAATAACTTTACATACTTGAGGTCCATTTCCTGTACTTCCCTGCATTTTAAAACTAATATAATTCCATGTGATTAATGTGCTTTTGTCAGTGTAATTTTATTAGCAAACCATTTCTAAGTCCATCAAGCAAAAAATGAAAATGATTAAAAAAACACTCCAGACTATAGGAAATGTTCACATCATTTTCCCCTCACCCTTTATTTTGAAGTCAACAATGTTCCCTTATCATGTTCTCAAGCTCCTTCTCTAATCGGACGAGCAATGCTGGGAACGATAATGGGGATTAGCTTCCGATGCTCACTAGCCTCCTCGGTCAATTACTCATGTAATGAGATGTTTGTTTGGGGTAATGCACAGCAGGGATGGGTGCACACCCCTGAAGCCTGGCGGAGATAGGGAGCAGGGAACGAGAACCAGCAGACCGCGTCTGACTGCAGTCCGAAGGGTTTTCAGACTTTTCAGAGGCCGGACAGGATCACCTGAAATCTCCAACTTCTGGCATTATAGTAGCAGCATGAGAATGGAAAAAGCTGCGGGAACTGGAGCAGTGTGTTTTGTTGTCGTTAGCCAGGGGGACAGACGAGGTTATGTGAACGGCGCAGCTGCAAAGGGAGTCCTGGGACCTGGGAAAGTCGAGGCAGATCCCGAATGTTCTGGCTACAGCAGAGAAAGCTTGTGAAAACGGCCCTTGCCCCACCCCCATCCTGCTCTGACCACTTGCCTCCTAAACCGAAAATGCTGATGACGTTCACATTTATTTATGATGATACACATAAGTCCTTAGCAAAAGACATAATATGTGCGGACCATGAGTGAAGCACATGCATGCCGCAAATCCTGAGCTGCATAGCCATGCTCTTTGTCAGAAATTCAGTGGTGTTTTGTTTGCACAATCAGGTTTTTTTGAGATTTGGAAATAATTTGGAGAAATTATCCCACTTTTGCAGCCTGCGAGAGCTGTTTTCGGTGAGTCACTTCAAAGCGTGAAAACATCTTATCTTGCATCTAGCCTCATTGTGACAAGAAGCCAACCCTCCCTGTCACTATTTGTGATTATACACCACAAGCTGTCTGATACAGCTGTAATACATGTATGCAGCAAAACAAACCACACCAATGCATTTGTGCCTGACACACTGTCAGACAGCAAGACAGGAGAAAGGATCACTCGCGACGCGTGTTTATCTACAAACGGGATAGAAACATGGACTTGGAATTCTGGAGGATAATAATATAGCGAGCAGTAGAACTTCTTTGATGATGAAAAAATCAGAACAAATTAATGGAAGTGATACATAGTGCTGGAAATGAAGTGCTTGTCAGAGAGGGTTATAAATGAAGAAATAAAAACCTTGACTGACTTACCATACAAATATATAAAATGTATAAAATCGAGAAAAACCTGCAAAGGTAACGGTGTTTCGGTAAAATACTAACATTTGTCTAGCCTTATAGTTCTGTCAAAGTCAATTTGAACAGCAGAAAAATTCTGTAATGCATAACACAGTACAATTATTTATGAATTTTACTGTTTAGTTCTTTTTCTGAAGCACTAAGTAGGAATCAGCATTACTGAATTCCTTCAGCCTCAGTTGAGGTCTCTAAAAAAGTGTGCAGTTTTAAGTTTCTACAGCCGCATGGGCCCTTTAATCATATCTTTTTTGGAGTCACCCCCCCCTCCCAACATATGTTAATTGGCTGCTTTCTGTGACAAATTATGAGCACTTACTTTGATGAGGTTCAACTGTGATCATGCTGGAGCTGAGTGTGTGGTGTTACCAACCTCTCCGCGTTCTTCAAACCACTACAGACTGGCACACGTCACCAGGCTGCTGAGTAATGAGAGACTGGGCTTGGTCTTGTAGGGCTTTCATTTTCCAGTCTCCTAGACAGGGATGTATCTGTAGGTACCCAGACACTCTTGAACAGTATGGTCTCATTAAAATGGTTGACTTGTATCAAATTGTTGTAATCTTCAGACTCCTTGCTTGAAACACAGGCACAGTGTATCCGTGCAGTTGAACTTGGGAAGAATGACAATGGTGACATAGCAAATTACAATAACACTGTTCAAATAATGGAAACAGTAATCAGTCTTTAGTCATATTTAAGCTTGGGTATTGCATTGTTACATTCTGTTGTATGGCACAGATGCAGAGTAATTGAAACTAACTGCTTGGTTTTTCCTGGGTCTGTTACAATTAAGACTTATTTTCTCTCGCATTGCACTACATGATCTGGGTTACTCAATTTCCTAATGGAGTAGAAGGAATGAAACCTTAAGAAGGTCAAATTTATGAAGGACATTCTTGTTGAAATGCTCAACTTTCTAGTTCTTTGCAAATTATTCTCATACTGATTTCTGGGTTATGAAGCAGGCATCACTAATAGTTATGCCCACTTAGATGTGACAGATGCATTTAGAGTTTTTGCGGTGACTTCGTGACTTGGGCATTATGGTAATAAGTTCTGAGAAATAATCTGAATGGTGTGGACGGTGATATTTATCGGCACTGTCATATACGGTAAAGAATGTGTTCATTTTAGTCCTGACAGCAGATCGGACTGAAAATCAGAATATTTGTTTAAGTAAATTACTTGTGAAATAAATTATACTGAAAGGCTGAATGAGACAGTATTTTGGCAAAAGCAATGGATTAAGTGCACCCGAGCAATGTCACAGCAATTTTAATATTTTACATTTTGCCTGAAAAGTGTTTTTTTTTTTTTTTTTGGGGGGGGGGGGGGGAAAGAAGGTGGGAAGAGTTGTTAATAACTGGGGGGGGAAGAGGGTAAATTATTGGCAACGCCGTTAATGGGGAGTGGTAAAAAAA
>JAACJT020000034.1:18346118-18382861 GCA_009936485.2 Gymnarchus niloticus
TTTTTTATTTTTGCGTACATATTTATCGATTGCGTTTGTATGCTGGGGGCTCCCGTTTGTGGATCTCACCACAGATGTGGAAAGACTGGATAAGAACTGAGAGTTGAAAAGGTTAATCTAATGGCACAGCCGTTAATGGGAGTTGGATAAGAAATGTAACAAAGCACGTATTAGACTGTAAGCAGTCTAAGAGTATTCTGACAATTACATCCCTTTTAACAAGCAGCTGCACATTAAAACGTTGTTGCCAACAGTCTGATTTTCACAAAAGTATTGAAACTTCCTCTTTTTATCGCTACATGCCTGCCACATGCAGGACTAAAAAAAAAAAAACTTTTATTCTTCGTGCCAGTTCAATAATGGGCAAGTATGCAAAATGTATTAAAGCATTTTGTGCCAAATAAAAAAATGGGAGGAGAGGAAGTAACTTGGCACTCATGAGTATGTGAGTCCTTTAAGCCTTGAGGCTTAATTGGGGCCAGTTGGAAGCATTTAATAATTGCTGTCAGTAGATCAGATTTAATTCTCTTCTTCACAAGGCCGCTGTAGGGTAGAGAGAGACAAATTGTCATCAGAGATTTATATATGAACAAAGCTTTAATTAGGCTGATTAGAATGCTGGAAAAGTGAGATGAAGTAAGCAGCAGATCATCTAACTATGCATTCAGTGTTTGGGGTCACATGGCACCGCCTCCGTTTTTATTTACCTTTTTTTCCCAGGAAGATGCAACATTCAGTATTACCAATTCTGGCAGATAACTTAATTAGTCAGCTATGGCTCCTTTTTTTTAATTCAGTGCAAGTTCTTTTTTTTTTGTCGTATTTGGATATTCTTTTGATACCTTTAGTATATCCAAGGACCTAAGACTAAGAAAGCTGGTGTGAGTGTGTTGCACCTGAGCCCGGTGAGGCTGCTTCTGAGGTGAGATAGCAGCTGGTCTTTCACCCTCTACGCACAGATGTGTCTGCTGGAGGAATGTGGGAAGGGATGCTGTGCCGTGGGGTCGTTGAGCTGCCTGAGAGCGAGAAGAGTATCAGAGACTGATTAGCAGAGCCCCATGTTATCTAATATTGCTGCTGCCCACCTTGGCCATTCTCACCCCCAAACCCCCTATACTTGGTCTGCACCAGACCTTAACACTCCAGGTGCATGGTCCTCCTGGTTAGAAAGTGTTTTCAGCGTATTAAATCACTCTGCCAGTGGACACAAACACAATTCATCATCATTTTTATTATTCTCCAACACCAAAGGATGTTCATTTTTTGGATGGATGGATGGCATGCCGAGATGATTCATTTCAGTCTTTCAATGTCCAATCACATATTTGCACATTTGCTTTCTTCTCTTAATGGTACTTGTCTCGCTTCTAAATATTTGATTTTTAATAGCGACTGGAAATGCTTAAATTGTCTTAATCAGGCAGCGACAGTTGTCATACATAATGTGATTTTTAACTAAGAGCTCACAAACTGTCAGCCTGATGCAGGATGTCTAATCCGTACAGATTCTGTATGGTCGCACAACAAATTATATGAAACATGGAAAATTTTCACAGCTTGAACTGATCCTAGTATTTTAGATGATCAATCTTGCATGCAGCTGTGCTGTACATCTCACGCATCTGTTGAGCAGGGCTGACACGACATTTCATCTCCTTTTGTCTTCAGGAAGTTCAGTAGTGTGTAGCTTTGCCTGGCATTCTCACACGGTCAGCAGAGCAACCTGTGAATGCAGTGCTTGCTGCCAGTCGGACAAAAGAGGTGGCAACACCTCTTCATGGTCTTCACCCTTTAAAACAGCTGTCATCTAAATTTAATTAAAATGAACTCTCTTCTTCTTTACTATGTGTACACTGGTGCAGCTGGATGACACCCCACGTCTTCTTAAAATTAAAACTGCTTTAAAATGCCTCCCATCAAATGAGAATAGTGTAGTCTCGGGATGATTACATTTTCAAAAACTGGGCAGATAGCCGTGCACTGTCTTTGACTTTTCGTTTAAGGAGTTACACAGAGTCCAGCATCTTGTTCAGTGCAGCTTCCTGTTGGTCGCAGAAAGTGCAGGAAAAGGAACTGTGGTTTCACCTCTGAAGCAGTACCCTGTAAAGCATAAATAAAAGCTGCTTTCCCCTAATGCTTAAATGTAGCATAGCATCTCAAAAGAGCTATTCACAGGATGCAGCCAAACAGAAATGCATTCCATCTATGATTTCACACATTGGCCCATAGAAGCTTTATTTTTAATAAGGGACATGCACAGCTTCAAATGAGCAGAGTTTTTTATATAAAAAGCCTTGACTGTGACATTTTCACCTTGCCCCATTGTCATATTGTTACTGTTGTTTT
This sequence comes from Gymnarchus niloticus, assembly GCA_009936485.2. Taxonomy (NCBI): domain Eukaryota; kingdom Metazoa; phylum Chordata; class Actinopteri; order Osteoglossiformes; family Gymnarchidae; genus Gymnarchus; species Gymnarchus niloticus. Next base: position 18,348,465 of record JAACJT020000034.1, read on the forward strand.
TTAATGTTCTTGTTGGCAACGCCTTTAACAGAATACTGACATAATCTGGTGACAATTTGTGCACTCCTCGCAGACAACTGTTAAATGTGCTTATTACTGATGGGCTTGCCTCTGAAGAGGTCAGCTTGCAGCTCATCAATGCATATAGACAATTGGGACAGCAGTTTTACTTCAGAGCAGGAAGTGGAAGAGTTCTGTGTCCCATTTCACCCAATCTGGAACACTTCAGGGAAGGAAGCACCTTTACATCTTTTATTGTTTGTGACTGCTGATGTCACATCCTTCCACAAACACTACTCTGTGCATGTTTCCTGCCATTCTGTCTGACTGGGGAGCAAAGATGAAATATGCTGGGCTCTTTGACATTGAAGACTCTCATACTTTGGATTCCAGCTTCTTGTCAGTGGTGGCCGTTGGAAATTATGGCCGGAGACTGGGGCATTTCTCCACTGTACTTCAGAACTACACACATTTTATTCACTACATGTAGATTATGATGTAGTTGTAAATGTTTATACAAGATTTTACACGTTTGTATTGCAATGATCACATTCATCTTACCTCTGTAACTTATTCCATGTTCATTATTTATCTTGTAAACAAACCCACACACCAAACAAAGACAATTTAAGTATTGGAATGTTTTCACACATCTTATCAGCAAAGAACAATTGTAAGATAGTTTTCTCACTGTAAGTATCTAATTTAGACACACTGGGTTAAGATGTGCTATAGACTTAAGAGCCTGTGACTGTAATGACATCAGACTTACAATGAGAGCCTACATGCCCAATTTACTGTGTCCTCCTCCCTCAGAATATTCCCCAAAAATCTGCTCCCTGGAAAAAAGTAAAATGTATGAAATGAAACCAGTAGATAAGCATATGGCCAAATATGGATTATTTAGAAAGATCCAAGCCTGAAACAAGCAGATTATGATTGAGTTGAAAAAAAAGTTAGAGTTTGTTTAAAATATTTACGGATCATCTGAAAAGTTTACTTACTGCCATGCAATATATTGCTTTGAATCCCTAACCACATTTCCAATGAGGTTTGAAGACACTGCTATGTCTATATACCATATGTTGTTACGAAATGTATTGCAGATGTGCGACGAGAAGTTAGGCAGTGGCAGTAATGGGCCAGTGAAGCTCTAGAAAAAAAACTTCTCTTTAAATCATGCCATAATAAATTGCTTTGCAATGTATTTCATTGTGGTATTTAAAAGACAAGACAGGATTAAAAATAATGTACGCTGATAAAGTCATGCCTTTGGTAGGTAAAAATGACATAAAATTACATACTAGTCTTTCTGTATGTCAGTTTTCATATAACTTGTGGCTTAAAAAAAGTTTTTTTTTTTTTTTAGCAAGCCATTGGAGAATTCAAAACGAGTCCAACTGAACCCTTACGCAAGTGCTTACAACCAGCAGTATACTAAATGAGAGAAAAATACATAAACAAGCATAAATCCCAAAGGAATGAAATCATATTGAAACATGCCCCATTCAACTTCCCAGTCTAACATCTGAGAGCGATACACAGTGCCTCATTAGATCTCAAGGTTTTTTTTATTTTATTTTCTTCCTGTGCCTGCAGGAGGAATAAAAAGCTCGATTAGCAGATGGGAGGGACAGCAGAGCAATGCTCCCCCCTTCCCAGGAGAGGCCATATCCCTGTCTGACTCTTTTCTGAAGCACATCGCTTCCCAACTCCCTCATTCTTCTTTAATTCAAAAGATGTACAAAGTCCATCCCATTCTTACTACCTCTGTCCTTGACCTCACAGACCTCCTACAAAACCAAGGCTTACCGGAAAAAGTTGTCATTTGGCATCGGGTTCACCTTGAGAAAGAAAGGGTATTTTTCTCTTCCGTTTGGTCTTCTCAGCTCTACGTAACACTTTGGCTTTGGCCTTCTGAACTTACTTTGAGCAAAGGTACCTGTTCCTGCTGTAGTACAGTGTAGCTTTTCATAGCTGATGAAAAATAATAAAAAAAAAAAACCCTTCATGGAACAATGCAGATGAATGTGCATTTGTCACTATGATGATATACTGTCAAGGCAAAATGGTTCTATTTTCACTTCAGTGTTTACATTAAGCCATCATTTGTTTATTAACAGTGTTCCAGTAATCCCAATCCCAGATTGCAATGCAATTTGAATTGACATAATCAAATATCTTTTGGTTAATGGTGTTGTTATTGGATTGATTTAGGTGTTGAAATATGTATGTATATCTGGAATCTGCAAGGTGTGAAACATTTGTAAGAGATTGCATATCATCCATGTTAAGTAGCCATTAGCATTAGAGGAACAGGTATGGTTAGTATATCACTCTGCTTTTACATTAAATTTATACATGTGTGTCTGCCAGAGTCGACTGTGCATGTTATCCAGAGATTTCACTGAGTTATAGAATTATACATTATAGGTAGCACACACGTGTTAAATGTTATTGACCTTAGTTTGGGTCCTAGATTATCTGAGAATTAACATAACTCTGTTATCTGATATTTGTTTGGAGTGCAGTCTAGATAGTATCAGGTTAATATACTATTTAGAATTTTTATGGTAAAACGTGAAAAAGGTAGGGAGTGTGCTTCACTATAAAATTGCCAAATTCATTGCACCCTTTTGTTAGTGCACTGGGGTGACTGTGTTGATGAAGACATTTTGTAGACCAGTTTGGGAATGCTTTTTTATGATTGACTGTAAGGCTCCTATAGCAAAATCTTTTGCAATACACAAGACTTCTCAGAAAAATAAATGTAATGATGTTCCCAAAGCTGTAAAGTCAGTAATTAATATACGTCAGACTTGCTTTTAGTCTCCTTACATTTTCTACTTTGTGTTTATCCTGAGGATTTCTGTACCTTTTTATTTACCAAACCTAGAGCAGATTAGAATAATATTAGGTTTGTATTGTTGTAGTTTAACAATTTCACAAGCAGTCCCTTGTGCTCAGATTAATATACTGTAAATATAACTTTATTTCTCCTTAGGCCAGTAGACTCCTGCCTAATTCAGATGTTGTCAAACTTTCGTAAACAAGACCTTCCAAGATCTTTTTCCAAGAATTTGCATTATATTGAGAACTAAAACAATATCACTATTCCATTTTTGGGTGAAGCTGACAGATTTCTGGTTTTGAGTCACTGTCCCTTGTGGCATCAATGCTGTTCGTATGTTTTCCGAATTTCAGTTAACTGGTTGCTTGTTTTTTGTCTCTTTTATTTAGACGTGAGGGCTGGAATCTGTGAATTGACTTGAGCAAGTAAAGAAAGACTGTTTAGAGGATACGCTGAAAGAGTGAAAGAAGTAAATAAAGGAGGAACGAAGAAAGGAAAGGAAAGATGGGGAGAAAAAAGATTCAGATCACACGGATTATGGATGAACGCAACCGACAGGTAAGAAAATGTGGGACTCTTGTTTTTAGAAATTCTGGTCATAGATGCTGGGAATTAAGAGAAATTGGATTTGCTGTGGAAATCCATTCCACCGTGAAAGCAGCACAGTCATAGTGCTTACCACTGCCCCATTTGTCACACAAGACTCAGGCTCTCAGCAGTGGAATATTACTTTGCTGGAGTGGGCAGGTGGAAAAACCCAAATGAGCTAAGCAACAGAAAGGTGATAAAAAGCAAATGGATGTTGGGATGATCCTTAACTAAAAGCAGTGTCATTAGCCATAGTTTGTGCATTTTTTTTTTTCCTTTAAAGCAAAGATGTTTTGCAAAAAGAGTCTCTGATGTCAGTTATAAAGTTACAGCAGTGCAAATACGAAGTACCAAAACTAGAACTGAAATACATTTAGTAACAATGATTCAATACCTTGCTTCCATTTACTGTAAACCATATATAACTGTGTAAACCAGAGTACACAATTAATACCATAAAATATGTTTAAAGTGGGGCAGTATTTGTAAATATCAGCAAGAATATAATTGTATTTTAAGAAATGGAAGACTGACTTAAATGCAAATACTGTAGCTTTATGTTCCAACAGAAATATGACAGACCTCCATTGTACAAACAGTGCATTTTAAGTCATTTAAATGATTTCAATCCACAAATAATCTGCAAAAAGCAGATGTGTTTATATGGCCAACTGTGTATTTATTTTTGATTGTGCATATTTTTTTAGCAATATTCAGCATGAAATGCTTTTGCATTGATGTGAAGTGTTGTGAATAGAAAAATGTAATAATCAGTCATTAATAATGAACTCAAAATAGCAATTCACCTCATCAACTCACAAAGAAAATCAGTTGTTTCAGTCTGTCTGATGAAGAATGAATTTAAATATGCAGTTGCAAGCTATTTTTTCTAGCCCATTAAAACATTTTTATATGAAAAACATGAAGAGTTCTTAAGGAATATTTAAATATTTCAAAGTTTGTTATATGAAGTCTATGGTAAAAGTTCAGTATGTTGATGGCCCCACTATAAACATTATTTAGATTATCTTGGCGGCACATTTTGGACATTATATAGGCTGTTCTATGTATTGGGAACCATGGAAAACAAAAGTTCAGATTTGCAGAATAAAATTTCTCATGCCCTAATCTTTGTGCAGGATATTAAAGTCTCACGCATATCTAAGTCATCGTGAAAGCTGAAATTGTGTGACAGCAAATATGTAGAATATTTTAGCTATGCTAAAAGATAAAATAACTATATTTGCCTTTTTTTTAATTAAGTAACAAAACATGTAACAGAGAAATATCCTTAATTTGAAACACTGCCTTTTTATCCAGCTGCATGTGTTTTCAGTTAATATTAGTTAATATTGGCCTTTTGAGCTGGTGTGTGGCTCTTTGGGTTAGGAGTCTGTCCTGTGTGCAGTAGGTTGCCAGTTGAATCCCATAGACAGGATTGGGCCATTCAGCAAGGCCATAAACCCTAAAAATGCTACAGATACCCACCTATGTCTATGTAGGACAGCTGTGTAAAGCCTGAACATATGATGGGTTAAGGCTGAGGGCAAAAGAAAAGAAGAAAACATTCTTATTTATTACTGAGTGGGATAGGGGGCTGTATAACGCAACTGAGGTTTTGTTACCCAATCACAGATTAACACAAGGTTTTTCAAATGAAAAACGTACGTGTTACTATACGTGCCAAATAATCAGCTTAACATTCCAGTTACCATGTAAACCGTACAGTGAATATATACAGTTTTGGTAGGCAATCTCTGTAATTACGTGTAAATGGCATCAAAATTTGTTGAGTACAGGCGTGGATTTAGGCAGGGGAGCATCGGTCAGGGACAACAAGCTGGCACAAGTAACTCACAGCCAACCCCTCCCCAGATCATGGGAATGTATCGCAACAAACACCCCCATCGCGGTCTCACATATTTCTCGTCACTTATGGTTTTTCATTGGTTGTATCAACAGACAACAGCATGAGTTTGAAAGAACAAGCTGGTATACTAAGACAAAAATAATCAGTTTAAAGAAATCAGTTCTTCCATTTCATTAAACCTTGTTTAGATTTGCTATATTTAAATTAAATTAAATTAAAATATTAAATTTCCTCCTTATGGAGCAATCCCACTTCAAAGTAAATATATAATTTTTAGAACTAATATTTCTGTTTTCAGTTAATATTATGAAAATGTGATTAAACTCTTTGCCAATTTGAATTGTACTGATTTTATTGTTTTTCCACATAATACTAACATTATTTGCAAATGGGCAAGACTAGATGTAGAAGTTTGTAGAATTTTGGCTAAAAATCTACAGGTGGTATTACTACCTTATGAACATGAAATAAAGTTTGAGATAGGCAGAAAGTAGGATGTTGTAAACAAATGACCAGTTTGTGGGCTTTCGATAATTGTGACTATGACCTACATTTGGTTTGTTTGGCTGTATAGTCTGAAAACTGCCCTCAAAAATGTGTTGATTCAATTCACTGAACAGAATCAAGGAGACATTTCAGTTTTGTGAATTTGAATCATTTAAATTTAAACAGATTAACTTAGTGAAGATTGTTACCTTATACAGAGAATATATAAGTCTACTATTTTGTACCTCTGATATGGAGCCACGTTGGGCATCCAGAATTTTCCGCAATAGTCCAGTTTACTAACTTTCAAAGTGCCCACAAAGTATGCACACTTACCTGTTCACATTCCCAGGATGCACCTCATTGTGGCAGCCTTTCTGACCAACACGAGGATGATGTTTTGAAATGCACACCATTGTTTGCCCACACAGTAATGTCAGACGAGGGCAGAGGGTCTTTCTGTTGATCTAAGCAGATAACTGCAGACGCCTTCAACAACCTATAATGGAACTGTGATGTGGATATAGTGCAGGTCCTCGATAGACTAATACCACGCACCCTGTCATCCAGACTTGTTCTTTTGGGGGTGAGAAACACAGCCATGGGCTCAGGCTTACAGCTTTCCTAACAAGTCGCAAGACGTTGTTTAACACAATGGTAAACACAAGATCTTTGGGTGAGGCTTTACGGATTAAGTTTACCATAGGTAGTTTAAAAGTCTGAAGCTTACCTCCTCAGGAGCCACGTGTGTAGAGTGCGACAACAGAATGGTGTGTAGAGGGGCTGATAACAAAGAGGAAAAACGTTTACAGAGGATTGAAGTCAAAAGGGATTATCTTGCATAGTTTTCCACCCTGGCTATGAATCATATCTCCTGATGTTACAGTATGTAACTGCTCAGCCTCCCTACTCTACACCAGGCATTCATCGTGTGGGGCAACCACTCCAGTCTCCCTTCCAACACTTCCACCGTGTACATGCATATACATTGGGCCTCCACGGTGTTGACCAGCTGCCCAGAACACACACAGGGCATCAGTGTGTGAGTCCTGGCTCATATCCTTAAAGCCACTCAAAACTCTTTCCTAAGGCCATCACATGAAAGGCCCTCTATGCCATAAACACACTGACCATAGTTGGAACAAACAGAGACCAAAAAAGACATTCAGATTGGATCAGCAATACATTGTTTGCATCGTGGCTATTTCATTTACGGCCCTCGTGAATTTTCTCGGTTGTGTCTAATTTAACATAGTGACACGGCTGCTGGTTTGACTCTGTAGGGTGCATGCAGGTCAGGGATGGGTGAATGAATAAATACCTAGGATTGAATCATTCCTCACATTAAACAGTAATGGGGCATTGCTGATCATCCAAGCGTTTTACTAGAGCCTCAAGAAACCACATGAAGCGTATGTGTTTAATGCATTCTCAAGTTAAGGCACGGCCATGCAAAAGAGAGCAAATTGATGTCTGTGACCACAGCAGCTCCAGTCAACAGCATTAGAGTGAGAACCAGTTACACTCAAATTTACAGCAGGAGAATAATGAGGCCCCTTGGGTGTCTTATCACTTCCCCCATTTTTCCTGTAGTCTCCAACCATTTCATTGTTACCCCTGAACAGCACAGTGTAATTTCAGGCACTGTAATTCGCCATCAGTAACCTTACATTTGCTGGATTGGTGCCACTCAATTAAATATGAATTTAGATTTTGTTTTAGAGGCTTGTATTTATTAATTCATCTGTTCTTCCCTGTCTCTTTAAACTGACTGCCATGCCCTTCTATATTTTAACAGACGTAGGTTTTATCTCAGCAATCTGAAAAAAGTGTTATATTGAGCAATCATACAGAAAACACTTGGTATAGGCAGAAATAGCACTCTATAACACCCACACTTTTAGCCGCTAAGTTTGGCACTATTTAGCTTGTCGTTTTGAACCCAAGCAGGAAGATGCAAAACGGTGTTACGCCTTAAGCAGTCTTTATTAATTTATTGCATTTTACAGTACATAGTACATGTATTTGTCTTTGTTGAACCTCTTTTTATATACTCCATAAGTATATAAATCCTTTCTCAGGTACAATGGCTGGTTCTTTATCACAGCCAAAAAAATTGAATATCCTGTATAGTTTTTGGCAGCATGAAATGCAGTGTGATGTACAGAGGCTAATTCAACATTTAATGAAGATATAAAGTGAAGAAAAGGCTTTGTTGATATGTGTCATAGTCTTCGAACTGTCAGAGGTACTACTTGAAGTTGTGCATGAGTCAGTCCCCAAACCTCCCCGTAGACTGAAACAATGGGTTAGTGTTCCACACAGGCCTGCACACGGGACTGAAGCACACAAGAACTCTTGTTGTCCTTGTTTCTCTTTAGAGGACCCCAGGGGAATGCAATTGGGAGGTGGGAAGCAGAAACGAAGCCATTGTAATGGGGAAGCAGTCGAGCTCTTCCTGTTATGAGAGGAAATGCATACAGATGTGCTTCCTGACCCTTCGCATGGCAGGGAATGTGTTGTTGACATTTTTTCTTCTTTTCTGATATCTCCCATTTGTGGATGGAAGTTTGACTTGTAAGCAGTCATGTAAATATGTTCATTCTTTATTAAGAAATCTCATGGTTTGAAAGGCAAGCAGGACAGATTGAGATCTTAGCAGAGTTATTTCTAACACCAAATTAACAAGTAAACTGGACGTGTGAAAATTAAGATTATTTCAAAGAAAAAAATGGATATATTTACAATAGACAAAACAGCAATTATATGAAGGGCATACCAGTTATTGGTAATGAAAACCAGCTGTATTGATTAGTCGTGTCAGTTTAGGTTCAAGTTAGAAATCTAACTGATCCAGCAAGCAGAGTCTAACTGATAGTGATTTTCATATGTACCACACAGGCATGGGCCAATATGAGATTCTGACAGTATGATAACCATAAGCAAAAATATCACGGCTTCAGGGTATCACGGTATTGCGATTACTGTGTATTGCTGCCACACCAGGAAAAAGAAGAAAAGAAATCAGTATCACGTAAAATCCAGAAAAGTTTATTGTTATCACAATATATTTTCACGTTATAACTTGGTGGTCGGACTATTCTTTCTTCTGTACAGCCCCGTGTATTTTAAAATCCTTCTTAAAGTCCGCATACTTATTACAGCATCATCCACTGTGTTCAATAACAGCAGAATCTCGGCATGTCTCAACCCAAACATGAAATAGAACTTGATTAAATCATGTAAATGAGCCATATTACCCAGTTAATTCTCCGCACACCTCATTCAAACCATAGATTCAAACATGAATCTTAAGTTATCATGTTATAGCGTGATCATTTATATTGTTAAAACGTGAAACTTTTCACATTATAACATGAAAATATATTGTTATAACGTGAAAAATATATTGTTATAAAATAAACTTTTCACATTATTATGTGATACTGTTTATTTTTCTTTTTTCCAGTGTGGCAGAAATACACTTCCGTAGATTACAGCACTAAAATGAACTTTTTTCCATTGAATGCAATCTATTTTGTTTTTAAACAACATAAGGAGTATTTTGAACATTAGTGAACGTGTATGTTAAGTTAAAATAGTAATAAGATAAATGAATAAATTCTTCTAAATAAAATTAAAATAAATATGGTCCTTAAGGGAGCCGAAACCTGCAGCTCAACAAGCTCAGAACATAAATAATTGAATTCTTTTCTGTAAAAAAAAGTAAAACAAAAGTATAGATGCAATACCAGCTAAATTTAATTATAGTACTAAAGTAAAAGTACTAATTTCGCAGAAAATTCTGTGCTCTGCTGTTAGTTAGTTAATTAGTCATGTTATCTGCCTCACTAGCTATTTATTTCACCAACGTTCACCTCCTTCGGCCATCATACACAGCTGACTGACTGCTTGCACCGACCGGAGTGGTTACTCTACGCTGCACACGACCTGAGGGATTCCTGCGCTTTCTGTCTTCGATGAGTCATAAAAACAGCTCACACTGCAGGGACGGTATGATGGAAAATTTTAGCGATTTTGAAACCGTGACTTATTCAAATCGCGGTATACCTTGAAACCGGAAGCTGCCCCGTGCCTAGTACCTCAGTATATACTGTATATTTAGGTATGTGTATGAGAAAGAGAAAGACTAAGAGAAGGAGAGAAATATTTCCATAGTTATTCACTGATTTTTATCTTTATCACCGTTACTGTGTGACTATGGGAAGGTCTCGGCATCCAAATGAATCCTTTCATGCGTGATTGTTTTAATTTATCGTGTTATTATGTGTGCTTTTTTGTCAGGACAGCAGGACGTTGTTTTCTTCAAAGTCAGCTGCTTGTCCATGTTTGATCTTTTGTATGTTGGGCCTTTTATAAACGTATGGATTTGCATGTGCATGCATTTCGATGTTTATGCACTCATGCATGCTTCTATGCATGCTTGTCTTTCTGTCCACATGCCATATCATGCGTATGGTTGTCTGGATCTTTGCCCATATGTGTGGAAGGGTCTGTGTGAATGTGTGTGTGTTAGTGTTTTAGGTTTCTTTGTATGAATATGTCTGCGTGTCATTTGGCGTTACTCTCTGTGCATTTTACGCCTTTCCCTGTGTGAGCAGTGACACTACATGGACTCAGCTTTTGGAGGTTATCTTTCAGTGAGTATCTGACTAGTCCCATGACTTTATAGGCTAAAATGTCACATTTCTCCCTGCATGATCACCTGAGCTTCAAAGGGAAACCAGGTCAGCAAGGCAGGCTGTTGGAAGTGCATGAACAGAAATAAAAAAAAGAACAGCAGAATAAAAAGAAATAGGCCTAGTTATGTTAGCATTCCATGTGGGGCGCCATTCATTTGCTTCCATAAAGAGATGAACTTCTATGTAAAGCCCTACATATTCACTGTATTTTAGACCAATGCAAGGACCTGCAGTTAAAAGCAAGTGCTGAGGTAGCCAAAGCTTCCTTTTCCATTTGCTTTCAGTTTCACCAGATGAACTTGGCTTTAGTTTTTTTTTTTTCATTCTTCAGTCTCAGTAATAGTAATAATAGTAATGCAGAGAATTATGCAAGTTTTTTTGTAATCACTTTGGGCACTGACCCGCATTTTGCCTGTTTTTTGAATTTTTTGGACTAAGTTCAACATTGTAGATGTTACACTGAATATTTGTTCACATGATAGCATCATGGAAAAGGTAAGCAGATGCTCATGGACTGAGAAAATTCTGGAAATGCCTGATCATCTGTGATGTTTCTGCTATTTGAGCTCATCCATATATGCAGGCTTATCTCTGTTATCAAATTTCTGCTGCTAATTTGATCCATGCATTTCCCTTAAATCCGTTCTTCTGTGAGTTTGTATGCCAAGGCTAAAATGTCACGTTTGAAATGGATGTATTTTTTCAAACTGCCGATGCATAATGACGATACTTACTGGAAAACATGCAGCTCCGCAGGTGAATAGACTGTTCAGTTTCTGGAGGAAGGGCCAAGTGTCCTTCTGATGGATGAACTGAAGGGAACATCATCATTGCCCATGCTTATTTTTACACACCAGAGCTCAGCCTGCTAATTAAATTCAAGAAGACAAATTAGTCAAATTTTGATTCTGTAAAAAACTGGGCCCCCCATAACCCAACCAAGATAAGCGATTGGAAGATGGATGGATGTGTGGATGGATGGATGAATACACAAGCACACTGTTTAGCTCATTCCAGCTTAGACCTACTAAAAAGCTAAAATTGTGGATTTGTAATAATTCATATTTATTTTCTATTAAAATATCCATCCCATTAAGTATCTTGCAATAGTACAATTACTGTTAATAATCACCAATACATGACATCTTGGGAGGAAATGTTTGGCCTAACTGACAAATAATTGAAGATTCTATGAACATCTTCAAAATTTCCCATAAATGACAACTTTAAATTAGTATATGAATGTTATACAAAAAGGAAAATTGCAATAATATTGTAAATATTTTTGCCTGTAATTGTTATTTATAGAGTATTTTAACAAGCGTGTGCTCTGCTTTCCAGGTGACATTCACAAAAAGGAAGTTTGGATTGATGAAGAAGGCCTACGAGCTGAGTGTCTTATGTGACTGTGAGATCGCTCTTATCATCTTCAACAGCACTAACAAACTGTTCCAGTATGCCAGCACCGACATGGACAAAGTGCTTTTGAAATACACCGAGTACAATGAGCCACACGAAAGTCGAACAAACTCAGACATCGTTGAGGTAAGCTCCGTTTAAACTATTGTATCTGTAGAGTGTTAGTCAGCTTGCCTTTGAAGTACATTTTTACTTACTTGTTTTTGATAAACACTGTAAAACTGGTTCGATGGTTAGATGTCTTAAGATAGCATGGAAGACAATGTGTTCTTGTGCCAACTAAGAAGCCATTGTTTCAGTTACATTGTTTCAGTTATATTGTGATCTCTTTCTACTGCCCATGTTCGCCCCTATCACAAGTGAGTACTATATGCAGTACCATCAGTTAATTGTAGCTCAAGTGGTCCATGTCACAGACTAGCCAATAAGCTAGTTTTAAGGGACATTAAATAAGACTGGCAGGTGAAGTGAATATCCTGGAGGATCCTTAAGCCCAATATGACCTATTATGCAACAGGCTGTGACAGACAGCGGGGTGTCCTGCCATGTGAGATGGTCTGCTGAGGGGCTTAACTTCTTAAAGGCTCAAGGACACTTAAGCGTAAAGTCCTTTTTTTTAAATATGTGACACTCTGAAAGGTTATAGCGAGCAGGTGCAGATCATGTAGGAAGGTCCCCAAAAAGAAAACAGCAAGTTCTTGATATAATTGATAAGTAATCATACTGATTTCTGTGTATCATTTTAAAAATATATATTATCTTAAAGATCAAATTCTGGCATCTTTTGAAATAAATCCCCATTCTTGTAGATATGGTTTGTCAGAAATTTTTAATGTTTAGCATAAATATATTAGATTTAATGGCTTACAGTTTTTATATGCTCAGTATGTTGTGTTAGTTTCTATAAGTAGCACTTGGTTGCATGACACCAGCTCTTATATATACATAAGATTCTGTTTATATAGTTTAAGAACCTTATATATACACACATATATGGATCCCTTGTGAAAGAGCAAATGTGTCTATTTTTTTCAGTCTTCCACAAAAGAATATTTTCCACTTCATTGGTGTTCCTAAATAGCAACACTTCACGTTACATGTAAAGGCATCATTCTTCCTAGAAACATCAATATGAAAAATGAAAATTAAAATCAGGGGCAGAGGTGCGGTAGTTGTCAAAACTGACATGTAGCAAAATGCATCTCAAATCAGTTAATTGCAATTGGAACAAAATTCGTTAGCCAAATGTACAGTACGTGTGCTTCTCTTTATTATCGTGAAATTGATTTACAAAAACGCTAATGATTTCTGAATCAATTGCAGCAGCATCATGGTTTGCATCAACATAGAAAGCACATTTAAGCAGCAAATTTGTCTTAAATCTCATCAACATGTGACACTGATGTGTCACATCACAAGGGCTTATCATTTGTGCAATATCATGAAGCCAATGGTTTCAGCCAGGCCACCTCCTTAGGAAAAGTTGACCAACTGTGTGTTCAGTAGCTATAGTGCTTCCTGTCTTTTGCAGTGTCGAGTGTGTAGCATTGCGCAGCTTCTCTGGCAGACTGACTGCCCTGAGGCACAGTGCAAGGAGGAGGGGTAGGCCACACTGTGTGGCGCGTGGGCAGCTGGAGAAGTGCCCCGCTGCATTAGCAGTAAAGCTCTATGCAATTAGCATGTCTTTGGTTGATAATTAGCATTGTCAGCAGAGTGACACATGATGGGTGCCGAGACTCTCCAGGATTGTTTATGAAGGGCTTGCAACGTTTTTCTTCTCCAGAACTCTCTCAGAATGCTGATCCTTCGAGCCAGGCTTGGTTGGGGTTTGTCTCTTATCTCTATGATAACCAGTTTAGTCACATGCATCCACAGTTGATTATAGAAAGGATGAATTTGCTCGAAATGGCATTATGCTGAAAATACTAGAGGAAGAAACCGGGAGAATCCTCAGTACATTTCAAGATACTGTTTTCCCCCTCATTACTATTAAAATGTATTCAATAAAATTCACAAAATGTATGCAGTAAAAATGATCCACAAAGTACTTCTCTGATGTCAAAATGAGCATCTAAGGATGCATCCAGCATTCTGTGAGAGAGAAATACTGTCTAGAGGACAGGGCGCCTTTCCCTGCAGGCCATAAGCATGATGTAGACACCTGACACATTCTCAGGAAGGATTTGTGCAGTTGCAAGCTTAGAACCACTAAATGTGCCTCAAGTTTCGGCTAGATAATAATGTTCCTTGGGCAGCTCAGGGCTACTGGAATCAGGCTAATCTACTCAGGAGTCCAAGTTCTAATTATTCATATAGTCTGTAGGCACGACCTTAGTGAACAAATCCAAATGTGATATGCACACGAAGGAGGCGGTCTGTTTGTCTTTTCTTAATGTCAAGCTTCTTATCCTCCATAAAAGCAGTCCAGCATGCCACTTATGTGATACTCTCATTAAAAACGTCGTACACAGCAGCATCAGATCTGAGACAAGAGGTTCAGTTAATTACAGCTGGCTTGAGAAGTAATACATTTTTGAATGTGATATTATGTCAGATAACTTCCTTTTGGTCTTATTGTAACTGCTTACTGTGTACAGTTGTCATACTTGTCTTCTTGTGTAATTTTGGATAAACATAAAGAAAAAACACGTACAAAAAGTTGCCTTGTATCCATGGCTGGTTGCAGAAGAGGGTAATTTTACTTGAGATCAGGTCTAACAAAATATGCATGTATTTTTTTTTCCATATATATTTCCGATTCAGAATTATGGACTTAGTTTCATGCATTATGGGCTTAAAATGTTTTAGTTCTTATATGGTGCCGTTACATTTTATTACATCTGTGGTGCAAATACACTAATCACCTCAGCAAAAAAATCAGTGTAACTGCATAAGCCTATACAAATATTTTGTTCACATTTTTCCAGTCCCAATTTTTTACATCAAATGCATTCTGCCAAATTTTTGCTGTCTTTAGAAGAGTTCTTTTGGGAGAATGGCAATTTACCCTGTGATTATTTTTTTATTTAGCTGATGAAGTTGCAAGGCTCAAAGCTATATATGCTTGTGCGTGCGTCTGTGCGTGTGTGTGTGTGTGTGTGAATGCTGCGTCACATGTCATGCTATGCCAGGTTACAGCATGGGGGGGTGTTCATCCATGTGGCATTGGCATCATTAGATAAGATTAGTGCATGGCATGCAGGTGATAGTACTGGGCCTCACACGATGAGCCACATGGATGCAGCCCCAGTGCAGTGTACTGAAAGGAACCCTGCAATCCCATTTTCCCCCATTAGCTTAATCATAATATTCTCCCTTTAATGTTATAACGCAGCAGCATGACCCAGGCTCCTGTCTTGTCTCCTACCGGGAAGTTCTGAATGAGAGATAGGGAGAGCATTTGGGTAGGAGGGTAGAAGTTGTTAATTATTTTCAAAGGCTGTACTGTAAATGACTACCTACTTGGTTAATGAGATTTTAAAAAGTATGACTGATGTATTACCATGCTAAAATGTGCAAGGAGAGGTGGATGATTCAATTCTTGTGGCTAAAATAAGTAAATAAACCGTTGAAGTATTTGATTTTTACATTTATGAATCGGGGAAGCTAATTAATTGTGTTGATACTTGACTTTTTTTGACTTTATATGAATATATGACTTGATCTGAGTACTTGCGAAGTAACAGACTCCAGATGGATGATTTTTTTTTCTTTTACTTAATAACTAATCTACTAAGCTTGTGCTTTTTTCTTCTGAGGATATTTTTAAGAATGCAGGATACTTATGTTTCTTTTATAAAGAGAAACGATACATGAGAAAATCGGACAATTTCCCTTTTTTATTTGTCGCAGGTTGAATTCAATCATGTTGGGTATTTTGTCTCATTACTTTACAGCTAAAGACTTGCCGATTTAAGTAGAATATATTTGTGACATTGCTATTTTAAGGGCAATTTCATTTTACAGGTCAGAGAAATCATTGCTGTTCATCAGATGGGACATTGAAATGCTATCAAGCGTACACCTCAAAATGTACACCGTTGTTCTGCAGTAAATGTAGACTACTGTTGTCTGTGGCAATGATAGATTTGTTTTCTTAGGTTACTGGCTTAGAGTGGGCTTGAGGGATACCTTGCTCTAAATTATTGCAAGTCAGTCTCGTCTTACTCTACAGGCTATGCTGACACGTAATGTTCTCGAAGATCATAAACATGCAAGTTAACGAATACAAATGCTCCTAATCGGAAGGAAAATGTGTTATTAATGTAAAAAACCCTTGTGAAAGCATGTGTTTTCACTTTCTTTATCAAATTTTTGTTTTTTCATTCTTTACCCTACACATTTCCAACTTTATGATAAAATAGAACTTGTTTTAGTTTGTGTTCCAATGACCTGGATCATTTATTAAATGACGATGTTTCTTTTTTTTTGTGTTCTCCATTTTTTTCATACATTTTCTTCACATTAACAACAGCTGGAATGCTTCCAGGGATGTGTTAATGACTTAGGGCCCCTCCTCTGTTTCTGTTTTTTGGTATTCTTTCCTAATAAATGGCTTAAAACCGGTAGTTGCCCTAAAAATAGAAACCAACAGTGCTAAAAATAGTTCCTGGATCACAGTGCCAAGAAAATGGAGAAAGAATAGGAGTGGCGCACTAGTCATGAGTAACTGTTCAGTTCATTCTGTTCTTCTGAGTGTTCCAGCGACGGACTGCCTATGGCAGCCAAAGGAACAAGACTGGGCTTTCATCCTGTTGCTTGCCAGTAAACATCTAATCACATGGGTAAAACATTATCTTTATTTTTGCTTCTGCAAAAATTTCCCTTTCAATTAAAACATGAGAACATTAAAAAACAAATATCTATTTATATGTGCGTAGGGCATTTGGGCTACCTGACCATTTTGAAGAGGGGAAGGAAGTGAAGGGTGGTCTAGAACGGCCACTCAGCCACTTCACAGTTGGAGCCCAGTCCCTTTCCTGTCTCTCATTAAGATTATGGAAAACAACAATTCTTTACTTCCATAGAAAACAAATAAATAGATTTGAAATGGAATGTAATAGAAGTAAAAACGGTGCATTCAGTGTTGGAGAATTATTTCTGCATACAGAAAATAGCAAGAGACAGCAATCCTGCTTTGTCTTATGTTATTAAAGAACGTTTAAATAAATAGTATCAATTATTGTAAGGGAAACCATAAGGAAATACGTTATAGTGTATCATGGATCAGTGAATATAAACAGCAGACATTTGTAGATAGAATTTATCTATAGATAACGGTTCTTTATTCATCTCTGTGGGGAAATTAGACAGTTTTCACAAATCCCAGCTTTCTTTTCATGAGAGACACAAATGTATATGCAGGTGAGAGCAAGTTTTGCATCAGAGCACAGGGTCAGCCTACGGCCCATACCACTGGAGCAGTTGGAGGGCACAACAGTGATACAATTACTCTACTGAGCACAAGATTCAAACTCAGAACCTCCCGGAGATGGGCACAGACCCGTAACCCACTGAGCTGCATAGTTATGCTGAAACTATGCTGAAGAATGTAGTACTTCGATCCAAAGAAAAGCCATACGAGAATGTTTAAAGCAATTGCCTCTCAGTATTAATGCCATACCACAGAGTTCCCTTGGCTCTGCGCTCATACAAAAATTCTTTTGCTTTGAAATAACTCATTATACATTAACTTCAACCATGGCTTAAAAAAAGAATAAAAAAAAAAACCAACTGTACAAAAATATTTTCCACTACTGTTCAGATTTTTGATGTTCTTATTAAATGACATTAATATTCAGCCTTTCTGAATTAAAGTTGCTGGCTGATTTTCATCTCCCTGTTTCTTTGTTTATGGGGGATACGAAAGATTATGCAGAGCCAAATTATACTGAATATCCAAAGCTTCCTTTTTTCTTGTTTAGCTCATCCTATGTGATCCGCACAGAACTGTAATTACATACTTAAGTGCATTATTACCAAAAGCAAGGCCACTTTACGCTGGGATGTAACATCAAATGGTTATGCCTTTGATTCTTGATTACAGTACGCAGGAGCTTCAAAGGAGCAAATTACAGAAAAGTTGCTAAGGCAGCAGAGATGCCCAGCCAAGGCATTCAGAACTGGAGTTGATCAGACCACTGGCAGCAGTGTAGTATATCTCACACTGTGATAACACAACCACTAACCAGGATCACAGATCAGGAGGACCTTACTTTCTGGCTGGCATTTGCCAGCATGTCTCTCACGTGGTACTGGCTCGTTCAAACTGCGCTCACTAAAATGGTGGCCTTCCTGCATCAGCCTCCCATCTGCTACCAATAAGCAAAGCCAACCCTGAATTTTGTGATGTTCGCCACTGTACAAAGCACTCCGGAGACTCTTTTTAGGATTCTAATACAGTAGTAGCCACGTCTCGCCATTGACGTTCATTTTTATTGGGGGTTTCGGGTGATTTTTGCAGAGAAACTGAATTAAATTAGTTAGACGTGGCAGGTGCGTATGTAAAAATATTTAGAGGTAATTTGTTTAAAGTCCTTTTGCTGTGAAATGCAAGGGTCCTAGAAATGTTTGCTGACCCTGGCACACTGACATCTGGGCTGTCCTCTTACTAGGGCTCTTTGGGGGGAGGTACAGAGGGCTTTGTGGGCCAGTGGCAGAGAGCCGAGTGAGCTGATGGCATGAAATTCATGGGGTTGGTGTCAGCTGTCCCCACTGAACCCATGCAACCTGCCAGTAATGCACACTCCCTACTACAAATCTTCAGCTGAAGGTTACAGATGATGAGGGTATGTAGGACGCTGTGTCTACATTCTTCTTGGCACAGAGAAGCACACTGACAAGCCAAGCCAGGAGGGAAAATGATGAAGAAGTAGTTTAATTAGGAGCAAGCCTCAGAAGGCACTAGGGAGAGGGTGAATGAGTTGAGTTTTTTTTTTTACGCCTTCTCTTTTCCCCGTCTCTCTTAAAAAGTGCCTCGGGGACTTCCCAACCTCCTATTTCCTACGCTGATTGTTCTTTGTCAATGATGTTTTGGACTCATGGATTTTTTGTCTGACCGTGCAGTTAGCATATGACAGCATAGTTCATTCAGCTTTCTGCTTTATAATCGTACGCTGAGTAAATTTTAGACGAACAAACTCAATACTGATTTCTAAGTTGAAATTCATTTGGGCACATGACGCGTGTGAAATTGCATTTCTTGTAAGTTTTTGTTTTTCAAAATCTCAAGCATTTATTTTAATTTGTATATAAATAACAACAGTTTGGATTTTTTTTTGTCTGCCTCCATGTTGATGTCCTTGCCTTTGAGCACTGACATTAGAGGATGTGAAAAAGCAGCCTCTGATTGGAGGTGGAGAGGTGGCAGAATGCTGTTAGGAGAATCACCGTATCACAGATGGCAGGGCACATAGGCTGGGGAGGGGCAATAGCTTGACAGAGAGGGCCATCTATGGCTATCCCCAGAAGCCGGGTCACCCGATTGGCTGCCTCTAGCCCCATTATCCCTCGTGGCCGGGCAGACGACAGGTGCAGGCGCACTGACAGGTGTGGATGTCTTGAATGAGTGGAATTGCCGTCGGCTAGTGATGTGGCCACGTGCTGGGCCGTAAAGTGCTGAGGCCCAGTGGAAAGCCAAGCCAAGCCACATGCCATCCCATCACTTGATGCCTTGCACTTTCCAACACGACGCTCCCCATGAAGATTTCAACTCAGCCACTCTCCGCTCCTTGCCAGCGTGTACCCTCCTGCTATCACAGCCTTCCGGAGAGCCTTTTGAAACATTTGCCATCTCCAAAGAGAACCATTATATGGCATTTATATGACTTTAACTTAGAAATGGCTTTTCTTGTACTGTGTCTGTTTCACCAGTTAAGAGTTCAGAAGTGTCAGGTACAGAGCCTTGTTTTGTTGTGTGCTTTGCTTTTTTTTTTTGTGGAAGGGTGTTAACTGTGTGTGTGTGTGTTTTTTTTTTAAGAACAGATGTACTACATTACTAGCTTTGGTCCATTATTTATTAACAAGCAAATGATATAAAAATCATTTGGGCCCTTAAATGATTGCTCAAAATTGTATAGATAAAACATAATTTTAATATGATTCAAAACTGTGCTCTTACATATATATTACAGTTATTACTATGAGAGTGTTACACAAATGAGAAGATTAACACAGCGTGAGACTAACCTGTCTACATTCTCTCTTTCATTCCATATCAAATTTAGGCAGCTCCAAAGTAAATTTAATTACTGATACAAACTCTCAGATGAAAGCAGACAGCTCTCTCTGAGGCAATCACTGCATAGACAGTTGTAGGCCTTTTATTATTCCCTTGCACTAATCCCCTTTTATTAAAGACAGTAGATCTGGAAGGGAGAGCTTTGATGGGACATTTAACTGGCATCTGCCACACACAGTCAGATGGAATCGCTGAGTTCCAAACTCTGTCACACACAGACAAGAATATCATTTGTAATTCTGCTATTTCAATTAGGGTGGAACCCATGTCTTTAAAATGAGAGCAGAGGAAATTCACTGGTTCTATCCACACTCCAGATAATGGTATAAGAACGGTTTCCCAGTCATACTGAGAAGCATTTTTACTAGAAGGTGGCCATCCGGTGGCTGAAAGGGAAATTGCTGTTTTTTCATAAGATGGGTTTTACAAAAGCAAGTAATTTCTTTATTAAAATACACATAGCTATAATGTCCGTTGTGTCATGAAACATTATATCTCACTTTAGTTGGAAGTACCCCTTTGTTAGTCCGACGTCGTCATGTAACTGTGGCTTGAATTTAGTTCACTATTCAAGTCTGAGCACGTCGTAAAGGCCATCGCCGATTGCTGTGATGTGTCCATGCCGTTTGATGTGTGCGATTACTTTGTCCACAGACCTTGAGAAAAAAGGGCTTAAATGGCTGTGACAGCCCCGACCCTGATGCTGACGACTCTGTGGGCCACAGCCCTGAGTCCGAGGACAAGTACAGGAAAATTAACGAAGACATTGATCTCATGATCAGCAGGCAGAGATTGTGTGTAAGTATGCCTGAGCCCCGTCTCATACCTCTCCCTTTTCTCTCTGTCTTTTTTTTTTTTTTTTTTTGATATTGTCTGGGGAAACCTGGCAGGCGTTGAGCAAGAAGGAAAACAAAGGCTGTGAAAGCCCAGAGCTCGACTCCTCTTTCGCTCTCACCCCACGCACTGAGGAGAAATACAAACAAATTAATGAAGAGTTTGATAATATGATCAAGACTCATAAAATACCTGTAAGTACCACAAGGAAGCTATGGCGCTTGCCGGTTTTAGTGGCTGCAGTAACCTTTTAAACCCTTTTGGTGTGGCCCCCTCAGCTTGCATTTTAACTTGGAATCCCAGTGAGACGAGTTTTTCTGGTTTTAAATAACATGCCCTTGAATTGGAATAAAACAAATACCTAACAGTCTTTCGGGAGTCGAATTCCTCATTGAAGTACAATTGGCTGCAATATTTATGTCAGCACTCACTTTGTACATAAAAAAGTCGCATATTATTTTTATATATAAAAAACGAACACATCAGCCATACTCATAGGGTTAAAATCCAGTTTTCGGTGAGAGATATTTCTTTTTCTTTTTGCACAAAAAAAGCAAAGAAAGGCAGTCTCCCACGATTACCATTCACCACTAGACAGAACGTCTTGCCCCATCTTCTGAGAATCCTCATGCTTTTAACAGCAGCTAGCTCTATGACATCAGCATCTAAACACCACCCATGCATCTCGCCAGTACTTCAGAAGGGAAATCATGCCTGCATGCGCTTGTCCATGATCTCCATGCTCAACTCGCTCATTTACAAAAACGCAAAAAGCACACGCGACACCATTCCATGCTCTCTTCCTCTTGTCATGTTGACCATCTGCTTAATCTGAAGCTTAATTATAACAAGATTAGAATATGAATTTTGTCAAACTTCATATTCACATCATTACGGCTCGTGAGTGAACTGTAGAGAAAAAGGCGACCGCCAGAAATGCTTCAGTGCTATTTTACACATAATTGCATAGAAACTTGAGAAATCATTGTTATATGTGTATAGTTCACTGAAAAAAATTCACGCTGAAGAAAGAAAAGCAGCACCCAAGGGGTAGATTGTAGGCTTGATAATGAGAAGGAGAGCCTCGTAAAGAGCGGGGTGGGGTCACGTGAGGGAATGGCAGCGGTTACAGTGACTGTGCACACAGCAAGTGGCCGTTCAGAGTGTGGTCACCGTGGTTACCAAGTACAGGGCGAGCAGATTTCAGGGATAGAGATCATCAGCACAAACAGGAAGGATGGCACCATCCAAATGACAAGTCTACTCCAAGCCCCATGCACTCAGAGGCGTGGCATGAATGTCTCCTGTTCTCTCTTCCTGCTAAACCGCAAAGCAGAGGGTAGCCAGCCAGAGGAAGGGGGCTGCAGGCAAACCAAAATGGAAGATGTTATTAAAAAAGGAAGCGCTTTGCCAGGCAGCAATTAAAGAGTGCTACAGTGACTGGTAGGTTGCTTCTGAAAAAAGACAATAAGGGATGGAAAAAAATTACATGAAAAAAGGTGAACATTAACCAACTAGCATACAGAGCTATGGTTGCTACTGTATGAATAATATTTGCTCAGCTAAGGAAAAATAATAGACTATTGCTTTTTACAAATGAAAGAAGAGCCAAATCTTTCCGTTGGGTGTTCCTGGATATATAAATGATTGTAAAATGCATAGCAGCAAATACAAGGCTGCATGTCCTTTCCAAAGAGAACACTGTTTAAGGAAAATCTCTATTGTGTTACAACGGTTAAGTCACTTTGCAAGTGACCAATAAGTGAGAAATCACTTGGTTTAAGCTCAGGGCTTTTAAAAACTAGATCAGTTTACTCTTCTCAGGCATCATAGCTAGTTTCAGACATTTGCTTTCTTGATAATCATCCCATCACCCAAAAGTAAACACAGGCAGAATCACGGTACAGTTAATTTAAGATTTATGTGGCATGAAAAACCATTCATAAGTAGTTAGTGCCCACTGGGAGAACAGGGCTCCTTTCTGAGAGGAGTTTCTTGAGGTAAGACCTTCAGTCCGTTTTAAGAGTTCCATACACACCTACTTTTGGAGGCTCTGTCTTTGTGTACACCGAAAGAGCGTGACCGCAGGATCTGGCTGAAGCCTCAGTGAGAGTGCAGCCTTATTAAGTACTTGTGTTGTGCACTCACATAAAGATTATGAACTAGAGTGAATGCAGCTCACGACTGAACATGGAGAGGCTGAGCCCAGAGAGGGGACTGTGTCACTATTATGGAGATGATTAGGCCACCTAAACTCACTGTACAAGGAAAAAAAATGTGTTCTAAGCATCCTATTTTATACCTAGAACTCTGAGTTATGCACGTTTCATTTGGGTATGGATCTTTGTTTCTGTTTTACTAGTTCCATTGTCCTTCATACAAAATTACACGAATCATCACATTATCAATACCATTTTAAAGGCACTATTTCTTGAATCCTCACAAAGGTACAACCTTATTGAATAAGTTAAATTAGGTTCCTTGATCTATTGCCATATTAATTTTTCTCTCCTTACTATCACCCAGCAGCCTGTTCCCCCATCAAACTACGAAATGCCAGTCTCCATTCCAGTGAGCAACCCCAACAGCCTGATCTACAGCCATCAAGGTGGGTCTCTTGGCAACCACAACCTCTTGCCTTTGGCCCACCACTCACTGCAGCGGAACAGCATGTCACCAGGAGTCACGCACCGGCCCCCCAGTGCAGGCAGCACAGGTAATGCTACCGTTACTTCTCTGACCACAGCATAAAGCCAGGGCCCTCAGCTCATTCACTGCATCTCATTACCAGGTCCACGCTAACACAGGCATTCTCACCTGTGAGAAGCGGACAGAAAGAATCTTGATATGATTTTATTATTTTTTTTCCTATGACGTTAGGTTGTAAGATCAGGACATTCATCGACATATGCCTGGTCAAAGTGTTTACAATGTGGAACCAAACTTCCAAAAAAGTATTTTCTGTGGCAGTCTTATATAACCCTATACCTTTTCACCTCTCGTGTTTCTCATGTTAAAAGAAGTGTGGAGACTTATTTTCCATAAAACAATCACTTTTTAATATGTTCAGCTTTACAGTGTAGGTATATTCGAGAAATAAAATAATCTCGATTTTCATGTATTATTATTGTCTGAATGCTGTAGTTTGTTTTCTTTTCTTTGATTTTTCTTGGCCAACTAATGCGATTTCTTTTACATAATTTTATATTACAGAGGCAAAATTAAATACGATTTTCTGCTAAGCAAGTGATGCACAAATCACAAAGACTGACTTAAGTCATGTAGCCGTTTCTCGATCAGCCTTGGAAGAAAATGCGGTATATCTAGAAGTAGACTTCAGTTCTCTCTCACTAATCAGAGTATCATTAGGTAATGGAAGACTTGTTGATATGAATAAGTTAAGCCTGCCTTAACATAGGGGATTCTACAGAAGAGGGTTCAAATTACACAAACGACTGAGGCCCAGGGGAGGAGGAAAATCGCTCAAGATATTCTTCTTTGTTTACCATTCATTCTTAGGTGGCCTTCTGGGTGCTGATCTCACAGCTGGTGCAGGCACCAGTGCTGGTAAGAATGATTTATCCACTTTCTTCATATGTGTTTTAATACCTCTTCATATTTACAATGAAATAAGCTGCAAAAACGACTCAAGTGACTTACAGCAGAACTGTATTGTTATCGCGGCACTCGGACATCCTACTGAATAGCTGAAGAATTCAGGACCGGCAGCAAAAGAAAACAAATCATATTTCAACTTTTAAAAATTTAAGCTGTGGGAATTTAGCAACGTTAGTGGCTTCTTTTCTCCGTTATAGTGCAAGTTTTTAATCTCTGGCATTTAGGAAGGCTGCTAACTTTAGGCAGGCTCCTTAATATGAGAACAGCTTGTGACATATGGAAGCATACAGATTATTTAATGTGCAAATTCATAATGCATTTATGATTATTTTGTCATTTATATGTTTTACATTACTTATTTTAACTTACTATATATAACCTTTTTAGTTCTGATTTTAACTGCTATTTTACTGAAAATATTCAATCCTGATTCACTGATTCAGCTGAGACGATATTCCCATACCCGGATCTTCAGATAGACAGTGCTTTTTTCTCATTTAGATGATTGAGTAATTCTAGGGCTGCAACTGTTTGAAAGAGTGTTTTAACTTCAGGCCAGAGGCGCGGTCTGGTAACATCCCTATCCCCACAGTCACCACCAGCCTCTCGAGGGGTCAGCATTGGGTCTCACTGTCTGTGTCCTGGCCATAATTTCCATTTGTGGTGCCATGTGTTTGACCAGCAACATGCTGTGGAGAGCATATTAAATGTA
The DNA here is from genome assembly GCA_009936485.2 of Gymnarchus niloticus. Classification (NCBI taxonomy): domain Eukaryota; kingdom Metazoa; phylum Chordata; class Actinopteri; order Osteoglossiformes; family Gymnarchidae; genus Gymnarchus; species Gymnarchus niloticus. Next base: position 18,373,785 of record JAACJT020000034.1, read on the forward strand.
GCCTTTGTCAAACTGTGCTGGGGAACAGAGGTACCTCTGTGTTATTCTCTTATTGCGCACCATAAAAACAAGACATGGACATAGTCATGTGGAACCTTTAAAGTTCCATGCAAGCGCTTTGTAATTATTAGCTGAAATAATTTAATGAATTTACCTATTCTTTTTTGACTTAATCTTTGCCTTCAAACTAAGAATCTGAAAACTGCTTTGGGAATCGTCAGTTCTACTTGAATCAGCATTTTGTATAGATCAGTTAATTAGAAACCACATATTCAGTCACATTTTAAGTAATTTCTTATATTCTTAATCTGTAGGTACTTTAAATTCACTGTAGTTTTGAATTATGATTCACATTGATTTTGTAACAATGTTTCTATGTAAAGTACCACCTACCCAGGGAGACTGTCAGACATAAAGTATAAAGAGATATATACTCAGTAGTTTTAAAACAGTAGTTTTGAGGGGTTTTTTTAAAATTTATTTGTATCTTTATTCGATTTCCTGAACTTTGATTTGTTGCCACTTACTTTCTTTCTGATCTTTGGTCGTGTACCCCAGACATATTTCTGTGATGACTCACTGGACCTTTGGGGTGGTTTATTTTGGTTTAAGGCACGCTGAGCTCTCAGACAGTCTGTGCTGTGCTCCCATGCCATTTAATGTTGATTGTCTGCTATATGACATCTGATGGAGTTTGATACTGAAGGGATGTTAAGTTATATTCCTAAGATAGTGTGACTCCAGAATCCAGACATGAAGGTCAGCATACTGTAGTCACATTCAAGCAACATATATTTTTATCATGTGGACCATATTAGCCAAATGACTGTCCTGTAGATGTGTTCCCCATGATTAATATTTTTAGGTCCCTAACATTTTAATACCAGTCCTAAGCTAAGCCTTAAAACTCATGAGGAGCAGTTTACACTTGTTTTCATTTAGTACTAGGGTTTAACTTCCAGGTCAATTTGCCAGATTCATGATAATTTCAGGGATTTTATTTAAGCCCTATATTCCCACTTCAGTTCTAAGTAACAAACAACAGAGCACTGAGGAAGTTTCCCTTTCCATGTTTTAATTTTCCTCTGTTTAATGCTGCACATTTAGGTGTGCATCTGTCCATAGTTATTCTAACTTGGAGCACTGATAATACAAGTTCTCTGTTCCTGCTTACTTTGTCTGCTAAGAAGTCAAGAACAAGCTGAGACTGTCATTGTGGCTGGAAATAAAAAAAAAAAAAAAAACAGTTTTCAATGGGTGGCTGTTTCCTGTTTGAGACACATTGTCACTGAGCAGCACCTGTCACAGTCAGCCAGCAGCAATGATTCCTTAAGCTTTCGGCCTGTTTTAATTTTTCTAGCCAATGGTCAATTTTTTTTTTGTTGGAATTGTCCCTTTTCAATAATTTTCCCTATTACTATTCATTGACCCGTTTCTAATACTTTCTGCATTGAACTGATGCAGGAATCATTCTGTGATGACTTACATAAATTATCTCCATGTTAAGCTCTGTGAGGAATCACGCTGGTTGACCTTGTGTTACATCGTGACAGTTTTGTGTAAAGTCACCAACAGCGCTAAAATTCAGCTAAGCACCTCTGAGGGAAATTCACCCACTAAAAAAGCAAGTCCTGCGGGCCATACAGACAGCAAGAAGTAGCAGGCCGCAGCTGTTTCCCATGCAGACCGAAGCATGCCCCCTCTTGAGTGATTCTGACAGGCAAGTTTAATATTTTAAGCGTGGCCAAAGCCAGCTCTGGCCACTACAGTCTCCTGAAGCCACTGGGTTTAAAGCTATGAGTGCCTATAAAAATGCAACAGCATGTTCTCCTTGGATTGGTTCGAAAAATTATGGGCAAGAGTGGTGCTGGTTTCTGAATACCTCCCTCTGCTCTAGTGCTTTTATGCAGCTGCCAGTGGCTTTCTAATATATTGTGCTGCATGGTATACCGGTTATTTTACTTGAATTGCTAAAATGTCACCAGAGAGCAGATGAATCGACTGCAGCTGATATCAATTTCAATACATTGTACTGTCCTAACAGTAATAACATGACCTAACTTACCTAATCAAGCGTTATTAACTGATTGCATTTGTGAAATCAAACATTAGATGGCAGCCAACTTCTTACTGCTTAATTCTGATAAAATAGAAGTCCTGTTGGTCGGTATGAAATCTGTCCTCTCTACCCTTCGTGGGCTAAAAATTGATGTTGACGGGATCTTTGTGGAATCCTCAGCATCAGTCCATAATTTGGGTGTTATTTGTGATCAGCTTGTTACCTTCCAACCGTACATCAGCTCGCTAGTACAGACGGTATTTTTTCATCTTTGCAACATTGCTCGTCTACACTCATTCCTCCGTGTTAAAGATACTGAGACACTAATTCATGCTTTCATCACTACCCGTCTGGATTATTGTAATGCATTATTTTATGGCCTACCTTCTAAATATATTAATAGATTACAGTATGCTCAGAATTCTGCTGCACGTTTACTTACAAATACTAAAAAATCTGCTCACATTACTCCTGTCCTTTCTGATTTGCATCGGTTGCCAGTTTATTCAAGAATCAAATATAAAATTATACTCATCACCTTTAAAGCCCTCCATGGTCTTGCCCCTCATTATCTGTCTGAAGTACTGCTTCCTTATACTCCAGGCCACGTATTACGATCATCTGGGTCTAACTTACTCACTGTACCTAAACACAGATTATCAACTATGGGTAGCAGAGCATTCAGTGTAGCTGCCCCCAAAATTTGGAATGCTCTTCCTCACAGTCTTCGTGAAGAAAAATCTCTTATCCATTTCAAACTCCTGTTAAAAACACCTCTTCAAAGAATATTATTCATCTTCATGTATGTAACCTGTATCGTCTTGATGTTTTGCTTATTTTTGTTGAATTGTAAACTCTCCTTGAGTGTATGAAAGGCGCTATATAAATAAAACGAATTATTTTTATTATTACCTACCGACTGTGTAGCATGGTCAGTCAACATACAGGAAGGAAGCTATCAGTTAGATATTAATGGCATAACTGTGTCATGAAAACCTTGCACTTTGTTTTTTTTTCTCAGTTTGCTCAGACGGAGTGAGAAGGCCAGTATGTGGTATTTAGTGTCATATTGAAAATGTGTGAGAGAAATAACATTATCATCTATCTAATCAAGCTCAATCTATTCCACCCTACAATGTTCCCATGACTACGAGTGAGCAACAAGTCACTGTACCGTGGTATTCTATGCACATTCATTGCCAGATGGTGAACTGTCGCACTCTTTAGGCATGTGTCTTCGAAATAGGGAAGCAAGTCTAATCTGTACAAGAAATAATGATCAACAGCTTTATGCACAGAACACCAAAATGTGCGTATACCTGCACCTTGTTTTTTTACAGGCTTCAAATGATTTAATTAATACGTTCATGTACATTTAAATCATTTAACAGTCAAATATAGTAATAATTTTGTTTTATAAGGTTCCATTGGTCCATACTGATAATGCGAGGCAAACCAACAAACAGAATTAAACAGAATTAGTCTACAATAATTGACTACCTACCAAAAGTCATAAAAGGAGTTTTGATTGCTTTAGAGTTATTAAAGAATACAGATTGTACAATAGTATAATAAATGCTGGGATGACAGAATGACACTCGTGTACTTTGAAGTGGCGTCAACATTTTGGTAGGTCTGACCTGAAGAAATCAAACTATAATGATCTCAGAAATGCCTTTGATGATAATATTGTACATAAATACTACCTGTCCAACCCTACTCATGCACACTGTCTGACAGTCGTGAATGACTTGACAGAATTTCCCGTTTAATTCTAAAGGTATGCTCTTGGAATACCCAAATAACCTTCCTGCCGTCAAAATGATGTATAGCATTTCAATGCTTCTGATAAATCCAGTTTCCATAGTCTTTTTTGCAGCTGGAAGAACTAAAACTTCAGAAAGCATACTGTTCTCCCACTAATGTTAATTTCTCAAAGTGGAATGTAGAAAGCTCTATAATAGTTATGGGTCTGCACTGCCATTACTACCCTCACTTATTAATGGAGCTGATAGAATCCTTTTTACATTAAGTTCATAATGCTATGGATTGGCTCTCAGCATGCAGGCTTCAGATGCGCTCATTACTGCAGTCTTTGCAGCATGCTGCAGTATTGGAGGGTTAAGTGACACTGCCTCGGTAAATCCACGTTTTTATGCCGATTTAGAGAATGATTTGTTTTATCCTAGTTGAAAAACAATAGTGCAACATGTTTCTACACACTTAGCCATTTATTAAGTGGTGTTCCTCATTGTCTCTGTATAACTGAATGTAAAGTTCGATATTGTATAAAGTTACATATATCTACACACAGGTTGCTATAGTGCCCCCTTCTGGAACTTAAGTAAACAAACATATACAAATTTGTCAGATAGAATAATTACAAGTCAATTATAATCAAAGACTTCAAACTCATTTTTCATTCATCTGTGAAATGTACAGAACAATACTTCAGCTCTGTCTAAAACAGCTTCTCCCACAGCTGCACCAGCTCTTCATGATTAAGTCAGTGAATACAGGATCAGCAGTAAATGCTTCAGCACAAAAGATTTGCTCACATATATGTTTTTCCCCATTATGGAGTACTGCTTCATTTTCTGCCAGCTGTGCAGTATGTCCTTTTGATAGAATAAATTGTGCCTTCAAGACTTCCATTTTGAAAACAAAATCGTGCCTTTAAAATTTACAAAGATTTCCAGTGAATTTGGAGACATCTGTGACTCATTCTCTGGGAGTATATGATTAGGACATTCATGTATCTCTACCATATAATTCTCGCCCCTCTTTTAAGTGGAAGAGGCATTATGGCACTTTGCATTCTGCTCAAGGAAAATTTAAGTGTTACTTATGCAAAAGAAGAAAAAATAAAAATGTGCAGTCTCTTCTTTTCATGTCTGAATAAATAGTGCCCCTTTCTTCTTTTCACTGAGATCAAGTTGGTCGAGAATCAACAGGACAGGAATTCTGTGTCCTGATTTGATGCACGGTCTCTGTTGTCTTACAGTCTTAATACCAGTAATGACATACTTGTGCTTGACATTTCTGTCAAAATGATTGGCCTGTCCAACCATTGTTAAGAACTCTTGATGTACCATTTACACAGCTCAGTTTCTGAATGTGGAAGGTATAACTTTAAGCAGTTTTTTGAAGCAAAAATTATACATACATACGTATTCATACAGTATATCCTTCAGCTCCCAGACCTGTACATTTATACATGGTAAACCCATACATTTATGCATGTAGAGAAGTCAAAAAGTGATCATCAAAACTTATCTTCCTGTTTTCTCCTATTTTGAACTTAATGCTTGTTTTTTTCTGTATAATGTTTCACTGAGTTTCTCCACAAAAATGAGTAGTGTTATGATGAATTGTATTCTATACATAAATTGGTGTATGTAAATTGCAGATGATAAGCAAAGCAGATATACTGTGATAATCAAAGTAATCACTGTGCAATTTGATAGGTTTTATGAGTATGCTTGTCCCTTTTGAAAAATAAGTCAGTTCTAAAGTTGGAAAGAAATAAATGCTTTACTCAAAAAAACAGGCTTTTAAAGGAATAGAGGCTCAACATATCTGCAGCAGGTTTTTAAAAAAGCGCCTGCTTCTCAACCACAAAGCCACAAGAGGAACTTGTGAGACTTCTCTGGGTCTTGAGTGATCATTTGACATTTTCTAAAGATAGCTGATATCAACTGAGATATGAGCACGGCCTCCATCTAGATGACACAGGCAGACCATATCATACCACAACACGTGTACAGCCTCTGTAGCTTCCTTTTTACTGAGCAAAGGGCAATAATTTGTTTTTTTGGTGTATTTTTTGAATTGCTGTATTTCTGAAAATGATTGTTCTGGGTATACCACTTAGGTCTAACCCAAAAAAACTTTATACAGCTTTGAAAATTTAACAGAGGTCTAAGCTACAGTTCCTGTTACTTTCATGTGGAAAATGCACAGTCTTGATTTTTCTACATTTGTCTTTGTTTAGGGTATTTCTGGTCAGGTTCTGACAGGACAACATGTTATGCGGTTATCCATCAATCCATCTTCCAAACACTAAACCCTGGTCGGGGTCATGGGGGGCCTGGAGCCTATCCCAGGCAGCATAGGACTTTAGGCTGGGGTATAGTACTCTGGATGGGATGGCAGTCCCAAAAATGCTTTTATTAATGTGCAGTGTTTTCAATGTTTAGTCAGTTAAATACTCTTCACCCCTTGGATAAGTCTTTCAGATGGTTCACTAAAGAATTAGAATATTAAGATTTGTCCCTAATAAAACACTAATTTATTTTTATTATTATTTTATCAATTTTTGGTATGTTACAAAAATTCACTTTGAAAATGGGAGTTGAAAGCTAGTCAGATTAGCCTCTGCAGCATGTTTTTGCATTAGGTAAGTGTCAAAATGTAACTTGACTGCAGCCACAGATAAAAATACAATCAGCCCAGGCTGTATTATTATCTGTGGGCACTAGCACCTTGGTGACTTTGCTATGAAAACACAAAGACAGTTTATTTTCCCTCATTGATAGTGCTGCGCTTTCTGTGAGAGTTTTCCACTAGTGAGTGGCCTGCTGTATCTCCCTCTTCTCCTCCAGGCAATGGTTATGGAAACCACCGCAACTCTCCTGGTCTGCTGGTCTCTCCAGGGAACATGAACAAAAGCATGCAGGCGAAGTCTCCCCCGCCCATGAACCTGGGAATGAACAACCGCAAGCCTGACCTGCGTGTGTTGATTCCTCCTGGCTCCAAAAACACCATGCCCTCCATAGTGAGTCACAGCCCATCTCTCCATTCCGTCAACACCTCAGAAACCTCCCACATCATGTCCAGCCAGGAACGGATCACTGGACAAATCCTCTGATGACAAGCTGTCTTTTTTTGTTCGGCTGGGGCGATAGTTATATTTGTGGGTCAGGATAATAGAGGATAATATACTTCTCTTAAATTACACCATGGACACAGTCTGTATGGTTATCATAGTTACTATACTACACCTCTTATATAAAGTAGTGTCCCGTTGAGAAATTATTTACCTTTAAAGGTACTCGCATCCTTCTACAAGACATCCATGACACTAATTTGAATTTATTGACCCCCCCCTTTCATGCCACCAGTCTGAGGATGTTGATCTGCTGTTGGTAAGTGGGTCTCTCCTTGAATAAAGAAATGCTACAGAAATGGTGGCAAAAATCCCCTTCTTTATTCAGTTGTTAAGACTGTTATGGGCCCTACAACAAGGCTAAATTAACATTACTTGATCTGCTGCATCTGATGTCATTGTGAACTTTTTAAGAATCAAGGGTGACACCTACTGGCACATTGAAGTAAACAGGATGGTTTTGTTTGCGTTTTAGGATTGCCAAATGCATTTTATCACATTTCAAATTTCTAATTAAATTTTGGGTTGCTTTCTTAAATTGCCTGGAATTAATTCAAAGGAAGAATAAAGATACTGAAACAAAAGAAGTATATAGCTCATAAAATTTCCAGTATGTGTGCCTATTGCCACAACAAAGGGACCCCTTTCTTGCTGCTGATCCCGTTACCTAGGAGACCATACTTTAAGGGTTTCTATAGCGACAGCAAGTCCTCAGAAGGTTTGTAAATGACAGGGTTGGAAACTCATTGGAGCTTAATGTGAAATGAATAAATTGCAATAATTTGAATTGATTTTTCTTGCAAATATGAGGGAACACTTAATTGCAAATTGAAAGATGAAATGCATGTTCTTGTTCTTTTTTATCACAGAATCAGAGAATAAATAATTCGCAGTCAGCACAATCATTGGCTACCCCTGTAGTTTCTGTAGCAACACCGACTCTGCCAGGACAAGGGATGGGAGGATATCCGTCTGCAAGTTCCACTACATATGGTACTGGTAGGTACAGTAGCTCACAAAGTACGATTTTGTACTATTCAGCCTTGTCTGTGATCAAGAAATGTCTGGATATAAAAGTACACTGTTTAAATTTAAGTACTTTATTAATCAAAAATACAATTGTATATAATGGCTGGATAAAGAGAATGCTAGTTATTCTTAATAAGATCCTACTGAAATGAAATAATTGTCCTAGGTTTTTATTTGTCAGTGAGAGTTTGTTATTAGACTCTTAATGGAAAAGCATATTGGCTTGATAGAAAGAAACATATGTGAAATTCCACTTAAGCTTATATGTAATTGCTGTGTATCAATCATTGAATCAGGCTGCCACTGGAAAAATCACTAGCTTTTGGTTAAGTGTAATGTCATTCTACAATACAGGAGATGGGTGCTGTTGTTAAGCTGACTTATTCAATTACAAGTCATATGAAAAAGATCACCAATGAAATGATGAGGAAGAAAGGAGGAGCGTAATAATGTGTGGATGAAAGGGAGTATCTTTTTATTACTATTTAGAATACTCCCTTAGCAGTGCAGACCTCTCATCGCTGTCAGGCTTCAACAGTGCTAGCGGCCTGCACCTGGGTTCCATGACTGGATGGCAGCAGCAACACTTGCAAAACATGCAACATTCTGCTCTAAGTCACTTAGGGTGAGTACATGCTCAGACAGCCACTGCCCACAAACGCACACAGCAGGTCAGCAGTAGGCTACTTTATTCTTTTTCACAGCGAATGAGATGCCTTTTATTCAATATCACTAAAAGGGAAGTCTCCAGCCAGGTATTAATTCATCTGAGATTTCGTTGATACTTTAGTTTAGGTTTGTGCTGTTTTATGTGCAAAGTAATGTTTATTGGAATTGTCTCAGATCAACATAAAATGTGTATAATATACATTTCAGGCCAAAACCTTCACTGAAAGTTTCCGTATTCTCACTGGCATGCAACAGCATTGAGTAACTTATTAATCTGAAAAATGGGCAGTGGTAGCATGATCATGTTTTTTTTTTTTTTTTTTTTTGGGGGGGGGGGGGTTTTTAATATTTTCCTCCTTCTTTTTTTCATTAATCTGCAGTTAATTTTTTTACTTCCCCCCCTCTTTCTTTCCCCCTTCTTCTGTGTTCACT
>JAACJT020000034.1:18389040-18432077 GCA_009936485.2 Gymnarchus niloticus
GCTGGAGGTGGCAGAGTTAAAGATGTTAAGATTTGCATTGGGTGTGACGAGGATGGACAGGATTAGGAATGTGTATACTAGAGGGTCAGCTCAGGTTGAACAGTTTGGAGAGAAAGCCAGAGAGGCGAGATTGCGTTGGCTTGGACATGTACAGAGGACAAAAAGAAGGTTAATGGATGTGGTAAGAGAGGACATGCAGGTGGTTGGTGTAACAGAGCAGGATGCGGAGGACAGGAGCAGATGGTGACAGTTGATCCGCTGTGGTGACCCCTGACCCTGACACACATATATATATATATATATATATATATATGATTATTATATATATCCTGTGGTAGACTGGGATTCCGTCTAGGGTATAGCTCAGCCTAATGCCCTGTGCTACCTGGGATAGACTCGAGGAACCCCGACATCCCTAAAAATCAGAAAAAAATAACATGGATAGGCAGTTTATTCAAAGTTTTTGGGGAGAAATTGATGTGGATATAATTATTTCAAATCCATTCGGTAAAACTAATATCTAATAATGCCGACTATGTCTGATTCATTCTCAACTCAATATCTTAAATATTAAATTGGAATACTAGTTCAATCAACTAATTCTTCAGCCTTCTTCTTAAGCATCGTTAACAAAAAAAGAAGAGAAAATCACCAGAAAACCATAAAAATGAATTTTCCCGTATCTAGTTTTACCCCTCCAGTCACAAGTGTATTTCAACGGGAAAGAGTTGTTGATATTTTTACTTTGAGGACTAAGCAAAGAAAAATCTTGCACGTTCATATGCTATTACAATATACCTCTATATACAGTATAGTGCAATACAGAGCAAATGCCTATGATAAAAATACACGAGGATACACAGTTTATACAGAACAAAGTGTAATTAGGCCTGCAATTAATAAGTGTATGCTATGTGTATGTTATACTGCATATATCTTCAAAGAAATAATTGGTAACTGAAGCAGCAGGAGTAATACTTCAGTATGACAACCAGTGCACTAAAAGTGGATAACTGACGGTTTGAATGATTGATGTTCGCATAATCAACATTCTACTACATAAAATTAACAGTGTATGTCCAGGCTCATTAAAGTATCCAGTAGATACAGTAGTTAACTTCATGCATTATCATGGCATGATGCAAATGGAATTGTTACTCCAAGTATTATTTGTTTGTTTTTTTGTTAGAGTAAACTTAGGTAATCCAAGACAGTAAATTGTACAGATTTACCTTACAAAAGTTGATCTAGATTACTACAGTTCACCACATCATCTACAGTGGATATAAAAAGTGTACACACCCCTGTTAAAATGCCAGGTTTTTGTGATGTAAAAAATTGAGACCACAATAAATCATTTCAAAACTTTTCCCACCTTTAATGTGACCTATATCCTATAGGTAACCTGGTTGCATAAGTGTGCACACCTTCAAATTAATATGTTGTTGAAGCACTCTTTGATTTAATTACAACATTAGTGTACATTTATATCCACATTATCTGTGTTCTGTTGTGTTGTTAATATGATTTCTGAGATCACTATATGATTTCTGGGACCAGCCCCCCTCCCCACACACACACACACACACACACACACACACACACACACAAGTTAACTTAACTTGTAATTTGTTTAGGGAAAGCACAAGCTTTCTTTCCATATTTGCCCCTCAATACACCAACTGGCCCTAGCCTAGCTTCCCTACTTGAAATGGTCTAGAACCGCCACTGATTAAAATATGACTTTTCAATAATTCATTTTTAAGTGGCTAGAATTTTGTGCCTGTACATAAAATAATTTCTCCAAAGTTCCTGCATTCTGCATCAAAAAAAAAAAAAAACATGTACCCTTTCACACTGGAATGACACGTGTCAATATCAACAACTACACAGTAAGTGCATTTTTTCTAAATAGGACAAGTAAATCTGACATCTTGTGTGAGTTATGTGACAAACAAATAAAACGTGAAAAATATTACCAAGTGTAATTTTTTAAGTGTTTATTTTTATTGTATATTTTAATATAGGTCATATGCATTTCCTGTCATATTGAAGGTTTCAAATTTTTTAAAATCCCACAGCCACAAAAATTTCCTGACGAGTCAGAAAATGTTCCTACCATCCGTACCTAAATCTGCGCCCATTGGCAGCCACAGTGATCATGTATGTCAATGCAAATTTGATTCATGTAATGCAGAAATGCTGAACGTAATGCAAGAATTACGTAAATGATTCGACAGACTTTGGCGTCTCAGACCACTGTATTAGTACGTTTGAATTATACACATCATTTCAATGTATATAGTTATTCAAACTCCTTTAATTTTACTGTGAAATGGACTTTCTACACTACCAACATCAAAAAGATACTGCTCCTGCATCCCCACTAGATGGCACCATCTGCAAACAATTCTCAAGATATGGAGAAGGAATTAACTGAACGATTGCATGTAAATGTGGAAGTAAGGGTCAAAAGGAGAAGTAATAACACTTATATCGCAACCATTTATAAACTACATGGTGTAAAAACATGTTATTGAGAAATACATTATGAAGAATATACATTTAATGTTTATGACTTTGGTTAAAAAAAATCGGAAAGTGCTATAGGGCTATTCCGTCAAATAGGTCTTTTTGTCTGTCCGTCCGTCTGTCAGTCTGTCTACGCTTCTGATCTCGGTAATATTTGTTGAATATATATTGTAGTGTAGGTAGATTAAAGTATGACTGAATGTTCTGTGACACATAAAAACCCCTACATAAATAACAAAAAAATATATATATTCTTCGTAATATGTGTACCAATTAAAAAGCATTACAGCCGCACATTGGTGGGAAACGTACAACAACAAAACTAACATGTTGGAATGTTATTACTATGGCTTAATTTACCAAGTGTATAGGCTATGTAATAAATCGAGTCACGTTAAGAAGGATGAACAATGTATTGGACAATCCCTGGCTAAATCTTCTTCTCATTAATTAGTAGATACATGTCACACAAATTACTTACGTTGCAACACCTCCTGTTTATTATATACGAAATTATGCATTGTCATTTACAGTCCTAAGAAGAACTGTTTGATGATATCGGACAAGCAATAGTCTCGATTAAATGTGAAAGTGCGATTTTAAAACCGATTTTTGAAGATATGGGGGGGGGGGTTACTTAATTGCATTATGGTGACTGTGAGCTATATTTGCAAAATTCAATAAAGAGTTAAAAATGGTCTATTATATAGAAATACTCTATTCACTTTAGACTCTGGCCATTTACGGTGTCTTTTTTCGAATATGAATATTTGAAAGGAATGTTGTAACATTTTTTATTCAGTCAAGTTCAAAGTAAAGTAAGGAAAAGTAGTTGTGGTGAATTGCACGGGAATAATGTGAGTCAAACGCTGACAACAGCTGCTATTGTCAAATTCTAAATGTGCAGCTAATTACCAACCCATGTGACTTTATTTCAATATTAATCCTGATCCTTAAAATGCTGTGCAACTGCGCCCAAAAAATTTGTAAACGTTTTATAATAACATTAGTTAGAAAAAGCTAAAGCAAACCGACTACATTATATTTTCCTTTTCACAGTATTAATTTTGTCACTATTATACATTAAAATCTGAGTAATCTGTTTGCAGCAAATAATCTGTAAAGATAGTTAGACCAAAATGTATTTATCTGCACGATAAAATGCCCTCGGCTGTAACCAAATTTTTAAAATCGTAGATTCGCATAAAACAAGAGCAATCATAATAATAATAATAATAATAATACACACTTTAACCAGCTGGCTTTGTGAGACGGCGCAGCAGACGTTTGATTATGCAGCGCAATATCCCCTGCAAGCATTTCAGATTCTTCATTAAGCTGTCCCAGATTCCTATCGTATACAGAAAGCACATTCTCGCTTTACAGATAAACGCACTGAAACGTTGTGTGATTATTATCATTATCATTGTCGACGTTGTTGATAATAATAATAATAATAATAATAATAATAATAATACAATGTTGCAGAAGTACACAAAAAACAAGAGGTCCTCCACAATAGTGAATTTTCTCCGGCGGCTTCAAAAATCAATATGCTAATTTACATATTTTGATGCACTACATTCCTTGATGTATTTAAAAATGACAGTACGTAGTAGCTATGCTTGTCTACGTCATTGAACGTGACCTTGCTTTAAAACGTGAATACAATTGCTCAACGGAAAATGAAGATGGGTATACAAAGTGTTACAAAAGAAAGAATTAGCTTCAACAGTTGTTATCGTTTAAAAATATTGTTTTCCAAGTATTACCTATACATAACAGGACTACTAAAGCACTGTTATGTATTATGTACAACTAACACATGAAAAGATAGTTGTACCAGAAAAAGAGCTGCTTTAGTATCAGTTGAAAACTAAACATAACTGCCTTTACTAAGCGGGTCTTTTATTATTGCCGGTATATTCATAGCACAGATAATCCAGTAGCTTTCATAACCTATAAATCACTCCGTTGGACAAAAATGTTCGTTTTATGTCCCGCTGGGGGAGTATGGATCCATCAGCTTCACGCACTTTTCTTGCCATGCTGATTTCAATGCGAAGTTGGTAACATAAAGAACCATATATAAAATGATTCACAAGTATTTTTGACTTGAATTATTCTTGTCGAATTTTTAAAAAAGTAATACTGTTAGTTAATATATTAATATATAACTCAGCGCTATTATATTTACAGTATATATGCATATATACTATAATGCATTGTGAACATGGTTTGGGTTGTCTTTTTTATTGATCCACTTAATTAAAGTGAGAATGAAAAAAATATATTTTTTAAATGGTTCTGTTTCCGACGACAAATTGAAAAGGAGGATGTTCGTTAGATGTTTCACTTTAGAACAAGATTTGGACGCAAAATTTGTAATAGATGAATAATCGGTCTTCAGTTTATATCCATGCAACAGAAGGACGAAGGAAGATCTTAATATTTAATATAATGCGAAAGCACCTTTCTTCGGTCAATCCCAAAACTTGAAAGTACTCCGGCTCCGTTGTATAGTATTCCTTTGAGTAGACAAGACAAAATCGTGTGGGGAAAGTTTCTGTCTCGGCCTCTTCACCCCGCCCCCGTCTTTCCTCTCTCAAACATCATGTGATTGGAATATGCCTCTGTTTGACTCAGAGTCACTAAACAAGTGTAATGCTTTTTAGTATTAGCGGCAATTTTAAATCTAAGGATGGCTGGATGCGAAGAAGTTTACTTAGATCCATGTACATGCCAACGTGGCTTTTTTTTTTAATCCGTGGTGCTTTCTGATTGCTTACAGCACCTGCAGTATAACTTTAAAACATTTGGAAAATGTAAGTATTTTTTCCTCAATTTCTTATACAGGTGTATATGTTGTAACAGTACGCGATTAATCACAAGGATACGCGAACCAGTAATGATCCCGAACGGTGAGCTTTTAACGATTGAATTATTCGGCTATTTTATTATTCTGCAAATATTTTGTCGTTTGTTTTCAAAGTACAATATTTGATCTATTTTTAATTTTTGTCCGCATAGTACTTTTCCAAGCGTATGTTATTATGTTTAATCTTGCTCGGCCACGGCCATCAGTACTTAAAGCCCTGCAGTCCACTATAAATAATACATAATTCTATGCAGCCCACATTACTTTTGTTATCACCAACTGTTTCCCAGTTAAAGTATCCAACTATTTTGTGTAAATTAACATGCAATGATTTTTTACTATTAAAATGAAACAAACAGCTACTAGTTCCTATATTGTGAAATGCAAGAGCTGGTTTTATAGCTTTAGAAATATAAAATGTTACATGTGTTGCGTTTAAGCGTATTATAATTATTATTCAATCTTTATTATAGTGTGAGAGAACCGTGCAAATGATTAGCTGTTTGGTGGTGGTGCTTAAAATGCCTGCTGCAGGTGAAGTTGATTTCGTTTCCTTATTGACGTCACGAAGCTGTTACTTAACAAATCCCCTCGTTAATTGCACAGTGCACTTAAGGAAATAATCCAAATATACACATTCTAAAACATTACATTGCCTGCTAATTTTGCACACGAAACGTTTTAAAACAAATAACAGTATAAATAATTACTAATATATAGAGATGGAAACATTACAGCCTTTGTAAGATACTTCTGAATAATTGGCGTGTATTTGGTAGTTGCACAAAAGTCAAGATTTTTTATTCAACTTTTTCTCCATTCATGTTCTGATATTTAAAATATCGTACTGAAAGTAAACTTATCGCAGATGGTTCGTTTGCACTTCAATCGTTTTTGTTTTTTTTTTTTTTTTTAATTAGAGAAATCTTATTTGGAACACCTTGGCTGTACTTTTTCATTTATTTTGCAGGATGTATTCTACTGTTGTCCACATAAGCTCCCCTTGTCTCTTAAAGCTTGTACATGTATGATATTCTTTATCTCACACTGCTTATGACGCTAGCTTTTGGTTAACGGTTTTTTTGGAGCTTAAACTGCAAATGAGGATTACAAAATTTTCAAAACTGTAAATGTGATCAGGGACACAGGATATGCCAGTCCTGCAGTATTTCTGATTTTTAATTTTTTTACTTAACGTTGCATAGATTCAGTTGGTGGATGTGACAGCTAGTAAGCAGTCAAATCCACGTTTGAGTTTTAAAAATACATTAGCTAAACGTATTAGCATAAAAACTTAAATAACATGCAATGTGCGTGAAACATTCTTAGGTAACACCGTATGTCCAAATATGCAAACCTGAAACATAAAGCGCCACAGTTAGTTTCAATAGTGGTATACAATGAATGTCGTTTTTTCTTCAATTAGTATAATGAAAAACGGCATTGGTAAGGCAACTTACAATCGAACCTTACTTTGCAAGAACAGTGCAACTGTTTCGCCTGTCTAGTGTTTAATTACGCATTTGCTCGGGTTAAGCCTCGGTTGAGTCGACCCTTTTTACGATTTTGTGGTCCAATTAACGACGAAATGGTATTGCAGAACGTAGGCTACGTATATGTTATTCATACCCATACTATCATCTCTCTCTCTCGTACACCTACATATGTGCAAATACAAAATATACACATTAAACATGTTTATATTACGTTAAGTAATGTGAATTATAATGCGAACAAAACACAACCGTAACCTACACCTATGTGATATATGCTACGGTGTGTATACATAGAGAGATTAAAATCTCTTTTATATCTCAGTTTTCTAACGGATTGCATATGAAAATGCAACAAAATCAAAAGAAGATGAGTACATATACTGTATGCATTGCAGATGTCGTCCGTGGATTTAAGTAAGCTCGCAATTCATTACGGTACAGCCACCAAACAAATTGTCAGTCTCATACTATATGGACTCGAAGGACTATTCAAAGCAGTTTTTCCAAATAAAAAGATAAAACCAGGCTCCATGCCTTGGCAAAGCGTCTGGCGTTTGTAGCGCTTACTGTGTGAATGATGTAGAACACAGACGCTACACGGCCCCTTCCCAAACCTTTTATCCATCCTCCAGA
This sequence comes from Gymnarchus niloticus, assembly GCA_009936485.2. Lineage (NCBI taxonomy): Eukaryota > Metazoa > Chordata > Actinopteri > Osteoglossiformes > Gymnarchidae > Gymnarchus > Gymnarchus niloticus. The sequence continues at coordinate 18,396,580 of JAACJT020000034.1, forward strand.
CTTTTTTTTTTTTTTTTTTTTTTTTTTTTAACAGCCTGGATATTAAAATGATCTTCATCTGTGAAAAAGAAAATATACATTTTCAGGCCACGGAGTAATATTTTTCTCCTTCGTCTTTTCTTCTTTGCCTTAGAATGCTGTTAGTGAAATGATCATTCCAGCGAGGCTGATAATGGCGGGAGGAGAATGCCTTTCCATATAAATATAAACGTGCATTTCGGATATGTAATAGCATCATCATTACCGTGTACTCCCGCGGTTCAAGACCTTTGACCTCATCGGGTTGGTCCAGAATTTGGTACCGCAAATCCCCCTCCCCCTTCTTTCAGTGATGGCCCTTTTTTCCTTCTTTCAGAACGTTGGCAGCGGCAAGCCAGCAGGACGGCATCTTCGTCCTCCCCAGCTCTTCTGGCTCTCAGAGATTAAGGCTGTATTTCTCCCCAAACCACACGCTTCTTTACGCGCAACGAGCCTTAAGCCATTCGGCTAAACGATCTCTGCATAATTTCAAAGGATCGCGATTCGATCCCTGTTATGTACTTTTTTTTTTTTTCTGGAACCGGATTTTTTTTTCCATATAACCTCTTGGCTGGCTATGCAGGATATTGCTGATGCCACAGCGACTTATGAGGCAAACGGAACCTTTGTGGGTGATGCAATTTACAATGCAAATGCAGGCCCTCTGCGAGGATTAATGCACATTGCTCAACAGTTTCGTGCAACATCTCAGTCCTTATAATTAATAAGCGAATATTGTATATTCTGTGGAATTATGCGTCCTTCTTTTGGAATTCTGTTTCCTATACAGATTCTTCGGTCCTGGGAATTGGGGAGGGAAAAGAGGGAGTTAAACTTTATGCCAAACTTTAAATGGAAGTAGCCCTAATGCTGGAATTTTTTAATTATGTTTTGATTTTTGGAGACGGGTATTCAGTCTACCCTGGCTTTATTTCTGAACATCTGGGCAAAAATGACACGCCAGAATGGAACTACAACTGTTGTCGCATTGATTCATAACTTTTCTGAGGAATATCACGGAAGGATGGGAAGTTAGTTGTTATCTTTGGTTATCTAGCTGTATGAGTGTGTTGGTCTTCATAAAGCTAGATAACCGAAAGTAAAAACTGCTTCCAGGATCATCGCGGGTCCTGAAAGGATGTTTAAAACTATGAAAGGAGCTTGTGTTAATACTTCCTCGCCTCAATGTTTCAAAAGGCAACTTCCTCAACTGGTAAACATATTAAAATTGTGACAGTTTATTCTGTTGTTGTTATCATGAAGAATATGCATATAGTGAGTTTATTTTACAGAAACGGATAGGCCTATACTGTTTCTGCAATAAAAAGTGCTGGTACTGAAATATTTTTAAATGTGTACATACACGTCACTTCATGTGTTTTGGTAATCTATTTTCTATGCTTACAAGTGCCATACATTGGGGTATATGTCAAAGTGTAATTCAAAGGCACTTTGTAGATAGCATAAGATTGTGTGGAAGATCCAATGAATAATTGCGCACATATATGCACGTTAGAATGCACATCTTTCCATCGAAACGGTTTGTTGCAAGTATTCACAGACATGACACTGAGGACAGAAGTTGTCTTCTGACAATTAGTTCGAAATGTTCCATTTCATATACTCGTAGCATCGAAGATAAGTGACAATTACGGGAGGATCCCACGTGTGCTCCGTCCCCCTTTTTTAGGCATGATCGAGTCTTTCCAGGAAACGCCACTGGCATCTCAAACTGAAATAATTAGGACGTATATAGAGCTGGCAAAACTGGAAAGGGGATTTGGGGAATATGGCGTTGGCCTTGCTTAATTGATTCCGTTAAACGTAGTGCAAGAGATGTGAACGACTGGACGCTCCCATTCCCACGCTCGAGGGCAAGTGGCAATGCTATGCTCATACCGAATATGACAGACAGCGCTGTCAGAGCAAGGGTGGGGGGAGATGGGGTCATTAAAAAACATCAAGTGCACCAGACTGATCTGCATGACTTAAGAAAGTAGCGACGTCTTCTCAACCTTGGCAATCCCAGCTTTATAGGGACGTCTCTTGCTAAACCGAACTTTAAAACCACGTGTGTTTATAATTAAAAACGAGATTTGTTAATACGCTTGGCACAAATGCATTAATCTTAACAATGGCTGCTAGTTCGTTATTGAAACGAAAACCTAATATTAATTAAACGCAATGTTTTCAATGTTTGAACTTAAACACTTTTTATTACGATTTTGAAGTAATACCGCATTTTAGCCAAATTTACATTTTTTGTAAGATTAAATAGTATAGGTTTACTTGTTTGTATCTTAAATGTACTGACCGCAAAAAAAATGCGCATTGGTACCCACCCTCTACTAGTTAGCGTTTAAAACACGTTAACATTTACAAACAGAACTATTATAAAGGAAATGCATTAGGAGATAGTCGAGTCGACACTGGCGTGTGACAAGGGAGCACGTGTCAGGGCCCAATACCCTGCTGGTTATGGAGGTTGTTACTTTGTTTTCTTGCTAATGGTGTTAAGCACAAACAACCCGGATTATTGACAGCTGTTTTGTTTACTACACAAAGGTTGGTTAACTGCATGCCAGCAGTGCAGCTCGATTGTTTATCTACGTTCAGAAGTCATCTTCAGTCCAGAGTTAAGGTTGGTGGTATTTTAGTGAGTCTCTTGTCTCTAAATCGTTGAGATTTTTATTGTCTAACTACAACTACTCAATAAAACCCATTAAACCGTATTTTCCGCCTGCTGGTGCTTCTGTTTCATAATGATTTATGATATCATGTAATTGACTTAAGTTCAACATTTTAAAACAAAAGGGTCTATTTATATTTTATTACCATTTAAAAAGCAGAACAAACATTGTCAGAGCTACCGATTGAAAAATCTGTATGTGTTGTATCTTGTAAAAATAAATTATTACTATTTTATTGCAGCGTTATTCTAATAGTCATGGCTGAAGAATCCTGGAAAAAAAATATTATGGTAAACTCAGCGGCAGATCTTGGTTAACTTTCCTTTCTTGAATTAGCAATTTATGTTAAGTAGGATGAACTTTGGGCCACCTCTTGCCCACAGCAGTGTAAAGGATTCAAGTCCAAAGTTAAAAGCATCTGAATTTAACACCATCTGGGGAGAAAAGGTCCCTCCCCGACTTTCTCACACCGTCAGACAAAACTAGTGTCTCTTTTTCTAGTCCTTGTCTAAGCTGGCATACAATGTCGGGTCATTATACATTTGCAGAGAGAAAATTTGAGAACACAATATGGGTAACCAGTGAAAGACTAAGTTTCATTGTGCCCGGTTAAGTCGATTGAAATCTTCGTCGCAAGCCTATGAATAGTGACATTGTTTTCGCTACCGGGGCTGCGGTATTGTAAAGAAAGCCTTAAAGTCTGAAAATAACTCACTGAATCTTATGTTTCACAGTAGACGAATATCATTGCAATGGCCCGCAATAAAAATGCCCATAGGATTTTTGTTTTCATTTGAATTATTATTTTTAAAATCATATACAGTATACGTATTACAAGTTAGTCATGTTTGATTTTATTATTTAAGAAGATAAATAGCAACAGTAGGAAATGCATTACTTGCATGTACTTTTTCTAAATAAAAGTGTTTTATTTACATTTTGATACTACAACAGGATTTGATGATAATTATTATTACTAGCATTGTTTTTACTACTTGTAGATTACAGTGCAGTGCTCTTTAAGTTAAAGTTTATAGCTCTTAAGGACCCACAACTGGACGTTATAGTAACGTTTTAGTGAGTTATTAATACACGTTTTTATATATGACGGAGATTTGGTGTGATATGTCTATCTGAAGTCTATTTGGTTCTTATAGAAGGTTGTATTTACTCTTTTGTAGGTGTTTACTCTTTTGTTGTCTTATTCGGACAGTGTTCTGTTCATGTAGAATCACCATAAAAACAATAGTAATAAGTGTACGAATAATTAGCAGTGTTTTGATCACTGGGTCAGTGATGCAATATTTATAATTTGCTAGGAAAATAGTATGATTTTGTCTTAGGAAGCCATTATTGTCACATGATCTGTAGACTATAGCACAACCATAGGGAGGGCCAGTGTGTTTTCTTTAACTGGTTGGTCAAATTCTGTTTTTCTGTATTGAAAAGCCTCTTGAAATATACTTACGTCTTGTATACTGTATCACAGAATGCTTTAAAAATAGCTTCTTTTTTTTTTACAAACAATATTGATACTTTAATTTGTTGGAAAAGTTTTGCTTCTGTTTTAGATATACTGTAAACCTGGAATGTTTCATTTAAATATAAAATTTGGTTTGATTGATCCTCATCATAAATAACAGCTGTTTTATGGTAATACATTTTCTGTGACAGTAGCTGGTATTATTTTAAAAAAATGAGTATGTTCAATAGTAAAAAATTTCAGTACAACATTACTGGAAAAAATGGAAATTGAATGAGTGTCCATCCTAACTATCTAACAAAACTGTTTTACAACCTAATGCACTTAAGATTTCAGCTTAAAATAATCATTCTTCTTAAGAGCCTCATCTGTTATTTATGCTTTCTAAGGAGCAATTCATTAAGTAAGAAACTATACTATAATGCCTCGAGCAAAATATTTTGAAGGAGACACTTTGTATTGGAGTTGTGTAATGAGCATTTGAAATAGTTTTTTTTTTTTTTATTTTGTGTAGCCTGAAAAATAATGGCCATCCAAAAAATATTCTCATCACTTATTGTGAGAATTGTATTAGTATTGCAGTAGAGTTGAATTTGTCAGACAGTGATGGCGGCTTTGTCCAGCTTTCAGAGGGAAGTTTTGTTTTGTTGTCATACATGTTTAATGGGAATGAATAACAGGATATAAACAGTGCTGTAACTAAAAAGAATAGTTGGAGTGACATCAGACATTCTGATTTTTGTTGCGAGTATATTTATCTTAACCAGTGTATAGCCATCATTCAAGGTTTTTGAAATATGAAGCAACATTTGTAAATAAATCAAATTTATGATGCACTGGCATCTGTCCAGGGTGAACCCACCCTTGTGCCCTGTGTTGTTTGGGACAAGCTCCATCCCTCACTACACCTCCGACTGGGATAAGTAGTTAAGGGATGAATGAATGGATGAATGGATGGAAGTTTATGATGCCTATGCCCTTTTGTACAATGGATGTCTTCTGGCTGATAGAAATTTGTGACTGTTGATGACAACATCTGAAGCATCTTTTTAACTTTCCTGTATCGAACACAATGACCTTCAGTTTCATGCAGACAACAATAGGGTAACTAGAAGTGTGCATTTATGAATATAAGAAAATATTTTAATTTAAAAGCAGATGTTAAACAGGTTGTGCAAATTTGACATGGTTTTAATTTATTACTTTTCCTCTGATTGGTGTTGCCATGGTAACAGGGGATGAGCTTACAGCGTGCACACTTGCATCAGCAGCACTGGAGAAGGTTGGTTTCTCTTGTATACGTAATTGGGTAAAGGTTATTAATTGATGCTGAGGAAGCCAATGGCATTTTTATTCGACACTTCCAGGTGTTAGTTTCATAAATCAAAATCCATTTCACATTAGACCTTATGAATAACCCTTAAATTTGTCTTGTTCAAAATATGTTCAGTAGGCCCACCCATAGTGATTCTACAACAAAAATTATCTTACATATATTCTGACCTATAGTGCAACGTGACCATGCTTTTCTCCCTGTCCTTGCTGCATGAAAGCAATTGTAGAATGTTGTCAAAATTTAATTTCACGCGTACCTATTCACAATTTTCCCCACATTGTATGGTCTCTATCTTTAGCATATTGTTAAAATATCAATGATCACATTTTAATAACATTTCCTAAAGAACGAAATTAAAAAAGTCCACATTATCTTAAAAATTGTGGTATCCCCTTTTGTGGTATCACACATAGCCATTTAAACTTTTAACAAGTTATTCAGAGTATCACTGACTATCTGTACTTTGCCAGTATCTCTTGTCCTGCTTCAGATGTCTCATCTTGGGTGATATGGTTCTCTGCATTTTGCTAGAAGATTCATTCTTTGCATAAAACTGTTTCTTTCATTAGATGCTTTCTAAAGCTAATTTGGATTTCAAATTATGAAAATCAAAATTGTTGACATGCAGCGGCTTCTCTACAGGAATTCCAAAATTTGTTGTAAGGGGAAAAAAAAAAAAAAAAAAATCAAAACTTATTTGGCAAAGGTTTTTTTTCTTCCTACTTTACGTTGGTGCCATGGCAAAAGGTTTTAGTACATGCATGTAGCCGCAATCTTCATTAACAGCTGAAGTCTCAAGGGGTTTTCACTCATGACTGGAGCTATGTGACTGCAACATGAGATACTGAGCTAGTTGTTTTATCGAATCAGTAATGATTTCATTTTACCTTAACCCAAAAAATTACTATGATTTAAATTTGTCGTTTGCATTTAGAAGATTTCATGGCAAATTTGTGTCTGTTCAAAGGTGCAATACACTTTTTGTAAGCTATGTATTAAGGATTTAGTTGTGTTCAACTCACTGTGTTATACCCCATCTATGAGACTATGTTCTACAACCTACACTTAATGTACTGCATGAGATTATTATATTCATATTATTTAATCCTAAATTATACCATCTCTAAATACTAATTGTATTCAGAACTGTGCCACAAGTAATCATGCTTAAAGTTTAAATGTAATCGTTGCTTGTTTCTTTTGTTTTCATACATATACAGCAGTAATAGTAAAAATGTCTGACGATATGATATCGTTGAAGCAGTGAAAAGCACGAGTCTTTGACATTATTTGTGATCCACATCAATTTTGTTATAATTGTCCTTTTGAAAAATAAATGAATGAAATTGCATTTCAAATCCTGAAACCCATTTCATAAAAGGCATCTAAATAATATATTGCAAATTAATGCATAATTTATTTGCGATCATTATAAATGACAGAATAGCAAAGCATCTGGCTTTGAGCACCATTATATTTGAAAACAAATTTTCAGGTAGCATTACATCAGGAGAAGACTGGCTTTGATGCTGGATTATTTTGGTATGTTTTGAGTTTTGTCCAAATTTACAACCAGATTGAGAAGTTTAACAGAATCACTCATAGTCTTACAGGAAGAGATTCGCCTTTTGTCTTTATAAGCATGGATGTCTGCCAGACTTGAAATTTGCAGTGCAGTGCCAATGTATTTAATTATTCAATGGTGCTTTGTTTATTGGTAAAGCAGCACAGCGAATGTCCTTTACTGAATGGGCCATCACAGCATTCTTGCCAATTTTAAACAACACTGCTAACTAGTAGGCCCCTCTCCATCAGCTTATCAGATGACAAATTTATTTTGCCAGTGATGAAAACTGTTCATAAAAGAGATGCTGCAATTACACACTAAATGTCAATAAAGGATACACAAGGTGTTCTCGTCTGTCATTATTCACTTTCTAGGTCGATATTCATATGGAGTAAATCAAAGTGTCATGCAAGTGATTCTTAATACTGGGAAATGCATTAACTATGCATTTTACTAAATAATAAAGGCATACTCAGAAATGCTTAAAATAGATAAATGATAATACAAACTGTAATTGCTTAGAGATTGATGGAGGAAAATGAGGGGGTGGCAGCTTCACAGGCAACAAACGTTATTAATATACAGTGTATATTGTATTATGTGTTTATATAAGCTAATAATGTTATTCTATTCTCAAATAAGATTAGAAAAAAATTCTTTATATGTATACACTTGGTATAACAAAAGTGTGTGTGTTTTGTTTCCCCTCAGATTCTGGGGTGGTGGTGGGGGGGGGGGGTTGTTATTGGTATGTGTGCAGTATATTTTATTATTTGAAAAGAACATTTTTAAATTCATTTGAAAATTATCTTGCCAGAGTGATGATGACAAAAAAGTAAAACCATGATGCTTTGCTTAGAGGGTTAACATTTTTTACGGGGCCACCATCTTAAGGCTTTGCCATGGTGAACGTTAGGGTGTAGACCTAAAATGTCTGCCTGGTTTGCATGTGTCAGTAAACAATGAGTGAGCAAGCTGTGAAAGGCTATTATTTAATTACCACCAGCGCTCCCCATGCATACCAAGTGGCACATTAACAGGAATAATTCTCTCGATTACTGTCATGCCGCTGTTTTGCTCACGGCATCATTAGCCATTTTCTAAAAATTCATGTCATCTGATGGCGCCTCAAAATCGGTGGCGTGAACAAACATAGGGTAGGTGGTTTTCTCTATGGCTTGGTACTCCTACTTTTACACTGTTAACAGTAAGAATTACTTGTAGAAAGAGATCATTTGAATAGTCACTCTTGGTGGAGATATTATTGTGCGGCCTTTTTTTTTCTCTGTAGAAGGTTTAAGGTCCTGTTTTGTTTGCACTCTATTTCTGTAATCAGGTTCTATAATCAGATTAGCATTGAATATATATTTTAACATACATAATGTTTGGGAAGAATGTCTTTTACTGTTGTAATTCAAATCTGTAAAATCGGTGAATTTAATTGTCTGAGAATCATTTCTAATTTATGTGTAATTGTCTTTGTTCAAATCAATTACTTGATCGAAATGGTATTTAATTTTTTTTTTACTTGCAAATCTTATTAAGATTGAATGCATTAGTAAAACAGAGTGCATGACTTTATTTTAAGCTTTTGGATGCTCGTCTCCACAACTGTTATTAGCTTACAGTTCAGTCAGAGCAGGAATACAGTTTTCAGTATCTTCTACACCGTTTCAGTTAAATAACCATTTTGTTTTCTCTTTGTCAAATACATGGCACCATTCATTTTTTGTTAGTGCCTCAAAGTTCATTTCTCAGACTTCTGAGTTTAAATGACAGCTCACCAAAATATTACTTTAAGTTCATCAGTGTCTAATACTGTAAAAAGTTAACTAATAAGTACAATGGATATCATACAAATGTGATGCAATGCCAGCGTGTTTCAAGTGCTGCATCATCTTTCGTTAGGCTATGCAAGAATTAGATAATCTATGTTGATATTATTTTACTGCCTAGATTGAACATTGTCGCCCCTGCTTGTATATCAGAAATAAATGAATGTGCTTTTCTTGGAAGGGGGCCAAATGGAATTAAAAGCAATCGGTTAACTGTGTATCAGTGATGTGTTAGCTTCCTATAATAGAGATGTATATTTAGAACCGTATAAAAATGTGGCACCATACTTTTGGCTATATTTGTGAATTGCTAAAGAACTGTATCTGTCATACATTTTTATTTCTGCATATTATGCCAGCTCATTTTGTTTCAAGTATTAAGAGTTCTTCTGGCACCAACCTTGAAATGTGCTTGTGCGTGCCTCTCTCAGTGTGAGACACTGAGAACGAGAGCACTGAAATAGAGCACCAATGAAAATCTGGAAAAAAAAATCCTTGGTGCAAGTTTACAAGGTGAAAGTTGCTGCTGCATCAAGAATCGTCCTCCAGACTGCTGATGCAGGAAGATGTAGGGAATATAATTTAATTTTTGCATGTGTCAAGCATCACCTGTTATACATTGATTGACTGTAAGTGTCTGGTCTTATCTTGCATTGAGATAAATGACATAGAAGGCCTAGTAAAACAGTGAGACCTGCTGCTGGGTGGTGTGAGCTTATAGTTGTTGACAATTACATCTATCCCTTTAAAGGTTTTGAGGACTTTGGTCTCTGATATATGGATTATATTTATTATTAGGAGTGCACTATATGCTGTAGTATCATTTATAACTCGTGTGATTCTATGTTTTGTATGCATCAAATTTCCTTACAGCATTGCATACATAGTGAAGTACTCATATGTGAGTTTGCTTTTCTGTGTGTGATGTGGAGATTTAATAACTTCTGAATTAATATGACATTTCAGTCATGACCATTGTTTTCATTTTTACCTATCTTCATGTATGTCTGTGTTTGCTGAAATTTTTCATGGTTTTACACAGGGTCGTCACTAGAGACTTCAGGATAGGATGGCTAAGTCCTTTTGGGGCTTAGAATAGAATATGGCTATTTTGTTGGCATACAGTAGTTTATAAGTGAATGTCATGGAGAGGTCTAATATCACTCACTCCGAAAATGATTTATACATAAGTTGTAATATGGAGAATGATGGATAAGTTGTAAAGTTAATGCTACATTATGATCAACAGCTTGAGAAATTTTCACTGATAATGACATAAATTAATGCCTATTTGCTTCAGTTTGCTTGGAAATGCTAAAGTGCTATCGATCATGTTTTTGTCTCCTTCGTTTTTTACACTCTCAATGGCTGTGAAGTTTTTTAATTCCCACTCAGGTTAAAATAGCGTCTCTTTGATGCTCATGTCAGCTAACTAGATCTAGTGTAGTATTGATGCTATAGTGAGAAAAAGGTGGTACAATGGGGTAACACTCGTAATCAGTTATTGATCCCGCATGAAATTGTCTGGTAGTTCCAATTACAAGAACTACTAAAAAACATATTTTGTCTAGTTAATTAGCTTCACATACTAACTACTAACAATTTGACTCTTGGCTTTACATGCTCTATGCAGTTACCCTGGATGGCATCTTTAATCCAAGATTCTGCCTTGTAATATTTATAATTCTAACCAAACTAAACACTTGATTAACACAGTGGCAACGTGTCGGCTTGTTGCTTCCCCCAGGTCCTAGTGCCTGCTTTTAAGACTCATCTAAATTTGGAGACGCCACGTCAAGTTTTAAATATATTTTAATAAGTGAAAAATAAAGTAGGAAGCAAGCACTATTTTAAATGAATTAATGTGTATTTATTTGGGGGCGATAACGCAAATCTTTGGGGGGCTATAGTCCTCCAAAGTAGGCCTAGCGACACCCCTGGTTTTACATCAGTGCTATTACAATCTACAACAACTGCCAGGGCATTACTAGCTATAGTCATTAAATCACAATGGTTAGAACATGTACCTCAAAAACCATAACTCACAAGGGACTTGGGGGAGAAATGATGAGACAAGTGACACAGGGAAGGGCTGGGGGTGTGGGAGGCCATGCCAGAAGGAAAAATCACACCACAAGCAAATACAGAGAGACTGGGCTACATTAATAGCAACACACAAATGTTCAGGTAAATTATACAAGACATTGTTTCTAGGCTGTCTTGAAATGGAGGTATGTCTCCTTCACCTTCAAGTCCCTACCCTCTATTTTTATTTTGTGCATCTGTATGAATGGGAACATATATGCCATGTTACAAGAGTTAATATTATGCAGTGTGATTTAAAAAAAGAAAAAAAATTGAAGGCCGTCATTCACTTTGACACTACGAAGATTAAATTCATGCTAAATGAAATTGTTAAATATTTCCTTTGTTCCTAAAAAGATAATTGTTTGTTCTGTCTCTATGAGTTTGAAGCATGATGTGCTGTGGTATGGTATGGTATGTGATATAAAACTAAGGTAAAATAATACCACTAAGCTGGATCAGACATAAAAAGTATAATTATTGCAGAATTTCAATAAATCAATCATCTATTCAATTTTAATTATGCTGTGAGTGGTAATGTTGATCTAAAATGACCTAAAATGCTTAAATAGCTTTCATGACAAATGTTATACTACACCCATAGGTAAATTTTATGTATTATTTTACCTTTTTCTTTTTTTTTTCTACAGTATAGACAAGATTGCAGTGTAAATAAATGAAATCAAACTAAGGTTAGTATATTTATGCTTGAAGATAGTTTTACTGAATTACTATGAGAGAAATAAGCAAGAATTTTATTTAAAATTTCTCTAACAGGTTTTTTGATTCCACATGAAAGCAAAATCAGTTAAGTTTTCGTGAGTAGGCTACACTAGCAACAGGCACAGACCTGATAAAATATGAAGAAGCCTGGAAAATCTTAAGTGCTCTTCTTGCCCTTTGCTGTACTCTCATATCACTAACCGTTTATGAAAATCATGATCGTGTCCATTATGGCATATGCCATTGTGCAGCAGCCAACATAATAATAATAATAAAAAACAGATAATCACTGCCACTTGTGATCAAGTTCCTACATCATATTACAGTTCATCTTACTGTGTCTTGCTGTTGGATAATTCATTGGACTTTTAGGAGCATGGTGTCTGTGTCTTCTGTAAGGAAGTTAATTCTCATTCTTTCCCTATGATTTGAATCTTTATTGCATAATAAAGGTAGTAATACTAGCAGTGGTGATTGGACAATTGAGGCTTCATGACTTGTGATGGGTGGGAGTATCCTGAACTCAAATCAAAGCTGGCACTATTTGAGCCTTCAAAACCTGTGGTGGGTGGGAGTATCCCAGACTACCAATTAGTCTCCAGCACTGATTGGTAGTTTGGGACACTCCCACCCACCACAAGTTTTGAAGCCTCAATTAGTGACAGCTTTGATTTGAGTTCAGGATACTCCCGATGGGTTTTGAAGCCTCATTTCTCCCATTGCTAGCTAGCAGTCACAGCTACTTGAACTGTATCGGACACATTTTCTTTGTACCCTCTGGTGCAGTTTTGCTCATAAACTATAGATGTGCCGCAGATGTGTGAAAATTTCTGCTTATGGATGAACATACTTTTGGATGCAGATGGACATGTGCAGAATTCAGCTGTCATTTTTTCCTCAGGAAATGATTGTTTAAACATTATATAATGCATCTTCAGTTACATTGATTATATTTTTAGTTATACATGTAAATGCCAGACAACCATTATCATAAACTTGTGCATTAGTTTGGTGTAAAAGTATTATGTGTTGAAAAATGTAGTAACCATTTTATTAAATTTCGATCACTTCAACAAAGACGGTTGACATTTGCCAATATTCCTTGATGTGTTCTGTTTGTATGGTCGTATTCTGAGTGCATTTGGTTTTAAGTGTTTTACTACAGATTATTGCTGAGAATCTTTGATTTATGAAACATGTTCACTATGGAACAAAATTAATATCATTATGCTGCCTTAAAATTGTGGCCAGAGCATTAGTTACAACATGTGGAATTAAAGTCCTAAGGAAATGGTCAGACTGGATCACATCATAAAGTTCAATATCATTGGTCATGAAGAACCAGGAGCCTTTTCTGGAAGACTTATCTGCAGAGCTCACTGTGCAGGGTTAGGAGGGCGGCTTTCTATATCTGATATGAACTGTTCCTCTGAGACGGCCTTGGATGTGCCATGAGAAAAATATACTGTGCAAAATAAGCATCAGAGGTAAACTACTATTTGACCTTTTGGGAAATATAGCATTTTCTACAGAATATATGCTCAGTGAAATTTGTAAATATGTTATCTGTAGACTGTAAGTTACATTTTTTGTATGGTTTTTTAGCACATAATTTTGTGCTGACGATGATGGAAAGGATGATTGTAAATGGTTCACTGGAACAAAACAGACCACCCAGACATTTTTGGCAACAGATAGAACAATTGAGTGAGTTGATGGTTAAAAGATTAAAGCTCACTTTTTGGTTTATGTGCGTAATTTATTTTTTACTTGTGTTGTAGTCCAAATTCTTGACAAGACTATGATATTATCTACCAAAATGTCTTTACAAGCATACGACAGTTTGTATGGAAGTTTGTTTTTCCATTTGGCACACCAGAATAAAAATTACACACACAGGCATCAGGCATGTTCTTTGTTTATAATGCAATTTTGTTTTACAGTAGGTATGTTACTTATACGTATATTTGAAAATCTAATTTGCTATTTTCTGACATTATTATAAGTTTATTTAAAACAAAACCATTTGGTTTTTGGGTTTTAAGACCATCAGCAGCTGTTGTGGGCACTATAATAATTTTAGAATGAGTTAACTTGTGAGGTTCTCAAAATGACAATACATAGTTTTTTCATCTCTTAACTGCCTATTAAATAGCATACTAGAATAATTCAGTGTGGCTGGGTTAGTGTTAGGATTTAAAATCTTACACCATCATAAAACGTAATGTTTCGCTTTCTTTTAATGCCAGTTTATAATATTAGCCATTAACCTAAATTGCTTTTAAAATTATTTTCCTTTGGGAAATGAAGCATACAGCTGAGATGTAGAAAATGTTATATGATAATACTATATAATATTTATATAAGATTATAAATCTTTTATTTAACCTGTCCTGCCAGAACTGTGTTGACAGCTTTGATGGTTGAACAAGATCTGAAATACAATATAATCCTGAATAATGATCCTGGGCAAGATTTTTAAAAAGTGTATAGTTATTTGTGCATAGTATCTTTGTCTGTGCAAACAGCAGGTACTTCAATGTAACTGTGTGTGTGTGTGAGTGTGTGTGCGTGTGCGGTTGCATGTGTTTCTGTATCTTCCTTTTAATTCACTGGGAAAATTTTGTAGTATATTCTTCCAGAAAGACCAACGATTTGTTTGTACTGCCACATGAAATGGATTTGAACGTTAAAATTGTGTATGTACTGCAAACACAATGGTGTGCTTGTGGGTGTGTACCACACACGTCTGGGCCTTGTTGCGGACACAGTATGGTGAGCCCTACAAAAACGAGCAGAGAGGACAGAGACATACAATAATGCAGAGTAACGCCAACGTTCCTGCATGTCTAACGGCAGAATTGCACCAACAGCCTCAGCTGGGGTGGCAGCAGAGGAGGAACACCCTGATATCAAGGACTGGGCTGACTGGGTGAGTGCTTGTTCAAGCCATCAGCGTTAAGTCCAGCCTTAATGATTTATTAATATGCGGCACCTTTATCTGCATATTATAGCCTTGACGTGTCTGTCCACAGAGTGGCGTGCTGTCTGTTGAGCTGTGGACAGTGGGTGTAGAGACTGGGACGTTAGCCTCGTGTGCGAGCCCTTAATACGCAGCCTACCTTACGACTGATGCTGGCTTCGTTGACATTTGTGGTGGATGAAGAGGGGGCTGAGCAGCTTTCGGGCTGGGGGTACTATGGGTGTCTTAATGAGGTGAACACTTTCCACAACAATGCCATGCCTTTGTGTTGATTTGCATATCTTTGACGGTGGCTTTCTTCTGTTGTTTTTGTGCTTTTCAGCTGTGGTATTGAGCATTCAGGATTGAGTACTTTGGTATTTCTCATTGCACTTACAGTATAACAGGGCAGTAAGAAAACAGCCGATGTGCTCAATTTTATGTGAAAATACATGGAAAAAAATTCCCTGTAGGAGAAAATGACCAAAAAAAGTGTCTCCCTCAGGAGATGGTGAGAAATCTGTTTCAGCGGACATCCACTGTCTGCTTTAAAGCTTGTCTGACATCCTCTGTGTTGCATGGGTCTGGAGTGGGTTTATGTTATCTGTACATTTTTTTTGCAAGCTTTGAATTTTTTCCCTGCATCAAAAGTCAAGTTAATTTCCAGGGTGCTATCAGCAGTATATTCACTTGGTTTATGTGGTGTAGTCCTTAACATACAGGCGGGAGAGGCAGGGAATGAGAGTAAGGATGGGGGAGGGGGAACCTGAAGACAGAGAGGAGAGAGTACATACAGTTTGCCAGTGTCTGGAAATTGCTTGCCTCTTCGGTTTGGAGGCTGGGGGATCCTCCAACTTTCATTTGCATGCAGCACATTCTCAGGGATTAGACCCAACTGGTATTCATGGAGGATTTATGCTTGAAATGTATTACATGGTTTGTGGGCCCCCAACCACTTACAGATAAAAGAGTGTGTGTGTGTGCATGCATAATCATCTTAAAAAAATAAATGCAAAGTAATAAATACTCTTTTTTATCAGTGATTACCTAATTAGTATACGCAAATTGCACCTGCACTGTTGGTTTGATTTTGCTGATTTTTTAACTTAGGAGTGCTGATTATTATTTTTTTAATTCCTATAAAACCTTAATATTTTAGCAAAAGGATTTTCTTTTACAGAATAGTATGTTTAGTTTATATTTGAATTTGGCGGTGATTTGAGGCTTTATCATATCTTGACAGAATATTTCATTTCCTGTAAAGCTTCAACCACAAGAAATGCGATTTCTGAAATGCAGCCATCACAGTGTGGCATGAATTAGCGGTATAATGGTAATGTGATTCTTTTGTTAATATAAAACATATTGCATTACTCAACAGTATACGTAAATACTGCACATACAATAAACCTTAACTAGATGTTATGCAAAGATGCACGCTATTACAGAATAAAACCGGTTTTATAAATGTGTATAAAAATGCATGCATTATATTCGCCTTTGATTCAAATGTAATAACAGGTAAATGAGGTAATGTTGTACCCATGTGCTTTAGCTGTTGTGATGTTTTTTGGAAGTATAACAAAAATTAAGCAAAGTATAGTATGGTTTCCTGTCACAGAAAATATGTAAGTATCCTCTTAGCACAAGTTTTGAGCCACTCGTGTATAACCAATCTATTTTCATTATGTATTGACGGTTGCCGTGTTGCCACGTCCAGTGTCAGACTGATTTATATATTTTAGTGTATTCTGGTCTTCATCAATTTTCTGTTGTTGTTGTTGTTGTTGTGTGAAATACTAAACACAACCTGGTTATGACTGGAAACAGTTTTGTTCAGCAATGATTATACCATTTTTTATATACTTTGTAAATCGGTCTCCTTGTATATCTTACACTGCGGTTTGGCTATCAGGTTGTGTATACCCGTAATTGCAAGCTCAATTTCCTTAACTAGTTTTATTTCACATTACCCACGGCCTATAAAATGTTTTAATGTGCAGAAACGCATTATGTATTTGTCAGTGCCGCGTTCGATGATGAATGCTTTTGCCCTACAAATGTCACGTCCCATAATCCAGAAAAAATTGGACTAGTCCCATTTAATTATCCATATTCATGATGTCTGCTGTTTGCATACTGCTTGTTACCATATTTATCAGTATTATAAGCAAGGCATAGATGTGACAGGATAAAGAACTCAGAATTCTTTAATGCAAATGCAGTACTCTGAAGAGTTTTCCCAAATAAGGCATTCTGTTGTTTTCCTTGATTTAAGATGGCTACCACAAACCTTTTCTGACATCACACTAATAGTCAACATACATCACACGCAAAGAGAAAAATATGAATAAAAAATTATCTTTGTCTTGGATTATCAAAGTCATGCAAAAGAAAATACAAATTTGTGTGTATAATCTCTTTCCTATAGCCCTCTCATTCCTCGATATCATGGCTCTTCTTTTTCTCTCCCTCTAGCTCATATTTTGGTCTCACATACCATACTAAGGATTGGATTTGTCATGCATGGATATTTCTCAGCCGGTAGATGAACTGCATGCTAACCAGCTTGGGAGAGCTTTTGCATTGGATATGAAGATGAGGACTTGGTCACATATGACGGAGAAGAAGATGGCCATGGTGAGGAAAGCAGGGGGAGCAAGTGGGCTCCTGGAGGCTCAATGGCCCTTTGTTCTGGAATGGAGAGCTTAAGTTAATTAGTGGTCCTACAAGTAATTAACGACAGAACTCGGACTGAACCATTGCTTAGGTAAACAGTGCAGGGCAGCAAACAGAAGCTACAATGCAAGTATTGTCCTGGGTCTCTCATTAGGGGCGACTTGCAGACGGGACTAGAGAGGCTCACAAGCGGGTGGGAACCTGACAGGAGAGAAGTGCTGAGGAACAAGTGTCTCCTGATCTTATTACAACTGGATCTGGCTTTTGGCATCAGCCATGCTAGCTGTGTTCACAGAAGCCTAGGCTGTCATACTATCTTCCCATCAAAATCCCATCCATGCCTGGAAGTCGATGGTGGGAGGGATGAAGGCGAGAGTTTTGGGCTGTGCTTAATGAACATTGAAGAAACAAAAAAAGAATAGAATATATTATGCTTTGCCAGTAGAAACCATCAACAAATCACAAGACATCTTTGCGTGCTACTTTTTTAGGAAATGCCATTAACAATGTAATGAAGATGTGATCAGGTTTGCAGTTACAGTGCTCTTTGTTCAGTTGAAATTGAAATTCTCACCAGCATGTGGTTTGCATTAAACTAAACTGATATAGAATGTTTTTAACATAGAATTAAATGAGTTTGTGAATTACTAAAACAATACCTAAGATGCAAAATTGATGTTTAAAAAACATTTTTGCTTGCAAAGCACGAAAATGCCAATATAATTTAAAATACTTCACTTGCAGGCCTGATCTGCATTTCTGAACAGATTTATACCAATGTATAGATCTTAATAGCATCTGTATGCTTGTGGCGGCTGGTGGCCTTTCAAATGGGGGAAGCACATTTTAGACCTATACCATAAAATTAGTCAATTATTGCCCGCGACCTAGTCTGAAATCAACGAACAAACTTTACTAAACTGAAACAAGGAGGAAAATCAAGAACACTATATTTATGCTTATATTTACAGTAGGATATGTACAAATGAAAATAGTGGGATATATTGCCAGTAAATAACGGATTTTGCGCAACAGCTTATCTCACGAAATCACTCGCCAAAAATAGGCAAGGGAACGAACTTAAAATGCTCTGTCAAAACGCTGTCAATCAAAAAGAGGTCCAGCCCCCCTGACAGTTCCTCCAATCATCATGCAGCAGCCCAGTGTCCTGGCCAGCCCACTGCCCCATTTACTCCCAGAGAAGCTGAGCTTCCCCGGAAATGATGTTTTGAAGCATTTGTCCAATAAACATCTAGCTTTGCTGCACTAAAAACACAGCATATTCTGAAGTGCCATTGAAGTCCAGTGAAGCTGAGTGTTAATGGGGTTTAATATGGATCGGGCTGCCACGGGAATGTATGAGGGAAAAAAAATCACGTTAGACGACCTGCAAGAAATTATTGCTGATTCTGAATGAACTAGCCATGAAGCTGAACACACGTTTTAGCACACTCATTATAATAGCTATGTAAATACAACAGTACATTTTTGACAATTTTTTTTCGCAACATTTTAGAGGAGGCGGGGCTTCCCTTGCAGTCTTAGAGCAGTCACCTCTGCTGTATACATTTAAAGAAAGACTGCATTTATTTTATTTATCCATACAATTCTCAAAGTACTCTTCCCCTACTATTTTTAAAACACTTACAAAAAATAAAAAGTTTGCCTTTATACCAGTATACAAGATCTCATGCCCGAAGATATGCAGCCTTATTGTGTGGTGTCTGTAATAAATAATTCCTGTGTGGTTTCAATCTTTTCTGATCCTTAGGTGTACAGTTCTCTGATTCCATGTGTTTAAGCGTCCTGTGTGTCGTGCATGCACATGGGTTTGTTTAATCATATATTTAGGGCAATGCAATGTTTGACACTTTGGGCCTTCATTACTGAGGGAAATGTCTCCTGGCTGAGTGAACCCTTCTCAAAACGAATCCTTGGTGGAGAGATCCCACCTCTAGATAGTTTATAGATAGGAAATTATAAAGGATGCAAAGGCAGACGCTTGCCATCAAATTAATGTTATGTTCTTCTATCATACTATTGTTCTCATTTATAGTGTTTGTAGCTATAAATTAATCCATCAAGCACAATTAATATTTGTCCTTAATATGTGATGGAATGTCTCACATTGTGTCTTTCAAAGTTCTTGATGGGTTGCCTCTGAAGACAAGGGCAATTCCTATGTAATACTGTTTCACTGAATGCCAGAGTGGAATGTCACAGATTTTTTTTTTTTAATTTAATTGCATTGTGTCATGTAAGTCATGCAAAGGTGATGTTAAATCTTTTTTTCCCTTTAATTTGTCATTTTTAAATAGTTCTGACGATGACATCCAGCCGTAATCTGAAACCCTGGAATATCCCATAGCCTTTTACTTCAAGACACAGTCAGACAATGTCGCTTCGAAATGTAAAATGACTCCTCAGTTATCTGCATTTCTTGTTTATGTTTCTCATAAGAAAGATTACTGAAATAAGTACACATTGGTAGCTGAGCCTACTGCGTTATAAGACATTTCAGCTGGTTGCATGGGGGACAGAATATTTATATTTAGCTGAGAATTTGGTTAATTTGGCTAAAGATCTCATTTTCAAAATAATGATTCAAAGGTCTGGTTTTGCAAATGGTCCATTTATTTGAAGCATCTCCTGCCATTTATCTGGATATGTAAGAATTTTCACATTACTGATACCACACCTTATTTCCTCTGCATTTCAGATTCTGGGTTTTAATTTCATTCAGTACTGTTTATAATACTGACAAAACATATATCATTTCAAGTAGTTCATTTATTGGCAGATGCAAAAAAGCTTTCAATATCTCGTGTAAATTTTAATGCTAGTTTAAAATGTTTTGTTGATTTGCTTCCACAGTTAACAGCAGAAACAAATGCTGCCTGGTTCTGCAGCAGGTTCCTAGAGTCTGGTGACAAGCGGCTCCCCCAACACCCTTGCATGTACTGACAAAATGCATGCAGTTATGTTCACATGGGCACACACATGCACACCCCTTCCATGAATATAAGCCATTTAATTTCTATTTTATCTTATCCTCTCATTGAAACTTGTAATCAGTGGCACCTACATCACCTGGAACTTTCTCTCTCTTTAAGCATATATTGTGTAGTTTTATTTTTTTGCACAAACATACACACAATTAATACACATATCTTCTAACCACTTTTCTTGGTCAGGTGGGTGGGGGCCAGACCCTGACACGCATATACTCTGTGTGTGTGTGTCTCTATTTAGATGAGAGCACATTCTAACTGTCAAACAGTTGCTTTACATCCATTCTATTGGCTGTTGATACAAATAGGCAGTGTTTTTCTTAATTGTTGATTTTCGTATAACTTTTGCCATTGATGTATCATAATGGCTACTCTTGGATCTGACTCTCCCATGAATAAAATAATTCCGAACCACTGCTGGAATTAGACAATTATGCATGCAATATTCTTTAGCTTACAAGAAGCATCCAACCTCTGTTTTGCTTGGCCAGTTTTAAAAATGGTTTAAAAATTAGATTACATGCAAATATAGATATAGTTGAAATTGATAATGTTCAGTAATTGCAATATATTTGTTTTTAAGCTGATGTTATTGATATATTTGTTACCCTTATTTTAAGTGTCCTGCGTATATACCTATAAAGTTGACATTATAAATTGTAATCTTCAGAAAAGTTCATACATATGGGGCTGGGAATATGAGCAGCAGCACCACACAGCAGATGTCTTGAGTATTTCACATTGGTATCCTTAAGTAATTTCAGTATTTTTTGATAATAGGATCCTCTTTGTGCGTTAAAATAGTATTAATGTGCGTTAATGTTATGGAGTTCATTTTCTTTCACACCTAGTCCATGAAAAAAATCCCTCAGCCTTATAAACATTCAACATAAACATTGTGGCTTGGAAGCACAAATGTA
Source organism: Gymnarchus niloticus (assembly GCA_009936485.2). Taxonomy (NCBI): domain Eukaryota; kingdom Metazoa; phylum Chordata; class Actinopteri; order Osteoglossiformes; family Gymnarchidae; genus Gymnarchus; species Gymnarchus niloticus. The sequence continues at coordinate 18,417,889 of JAACJT020000034.1, forward strand.
TGATCTGAATAGACACTCAACTAAACTTCCATTTCTTTGCTTTTGAGCAACTGAATATCTTTGCGGTCTCTCTGTGTCTTTTGGGAATACATTCTAGTCGAAGACTGGCGGATCAGTTAACTTTTGGATATGTAAACTTGTGTAAACTCCTATTCATAAAACTCAGAGCAGATGATACTATTTCCTATTTCAACTGAATGTGTATACAAGCTATATTATGTGACAAAAAAAAATTCTTCTGATGAGTGGTGCTAGTCTTGTGTTTCTCTACTGTGCTCGGATGTTCCTGCTTGCTATAGTGTTATATTAAGGTAAGGTGAGATACGTTTCCTTGACATTGAGCCCTAACGATGGGAGCAGAGTGGGCACCGAAATCTGAGATAAGTACGGCCCTGCATTTGATCTGCGTGGGAAAAGCCACCTAGTACAGGGTTCCTATTGCCTTTTATTCTTCTTCATGTTTTCTGGAATTGGAGGTCATTTCTTAAGCCTAACCATGTTGTCCTCTCGATTCTTTTAACAAACATAGGGACCGTGGATAGTATTGGCACGTACTCTATATGTTGGGGCTTCTTGGGAGGCTGAATGTTGGTGCCATTCGTGCATTTGCTGCTCCTACTGTGTGCCCTTTCTTGCTTGTTTCCATAGCAATCAGTATTCATAATGCTTCATTATCACTTTCGTGCTCTTTCTTTTTCACACACATCCATACACTCCCATTTAATGCTTACTGACAGAATGCCTGTTTCTCCCTTGTATTATACTGGTTAATTTCATTAAAATATCATGATGTATCTTTCATTCATTGTTTATCTCTTGCTTTTATAATAAGCGAGAGCCTATTCTTTATCATTTCTAGCTTGATTTTTACAATTTATTATAGCGAAATGTGTGTAATTTATTTGCATAATTCATTGCTTTAATTACACGCTTAGGTTTAACTACAAATATACTGAAATAAATATTCCAAATAGCAGCCTATTTTTCCATACACATTTTAAGCTATAAGCAAGGAATAGCCATGTCAAATTTAAAAAATATTAGCAAAAATATACCATTCAATCTTTTTTTAGCAGGAAATGCCTGCAAAAGTGGCCACATAATAACACGATGTTCTGGAAAGCTTAGTACCTCACAGTAAGAGTGAAAATCTTCCATGTCTTTGGGTATGGTAGTCAAAATGCCATCTCACTGCTCTTTTGTTTAACACTGCATATAGAATTCAATATACACTTTAAACAGTGCACACACAGTGCAGATGGAAAGGGAAAGCACACCACTGGGGTTCCACAGCAGAGCACAATAAAAATGGCATCAGTGATGTCTGAACTTAGCATCCATACAGTTCTGTTATATGAATCACTGTTGAGAGGAAGCAGCCAATCAGCTTTTTCCATGGTGCATGATCCCTCCTACCATCCCCTGTAGCACCCAACCCCCCAACCACATCATGCCTTCTGTGTCGTTTTTTTCCTGTTCCATCTCGATAGCAACTCCTCACGTCTAAATGGGGAATCAGGCAGCTTCTGCAAACAGGACTGAGAGGAGTGGCCCTCTGCAAAGCTCCAGCCATGTCTCTCTTATTATGCACATCTTTTGTTCACCATACTTGCACATCAGTCTCAGCTCCCCTCCAAAGTATAGCTCAGTATACACGTTCTGCTAAAAATGCTGCCCTTTCGTAAAATATGGTCAAATGTTTTACATTGCTTTGTAATGTCTTCAAACATCATATTAATTGTGATAAGTAAAAGCACTGAATTCATGCAAAATTCTTGATAGAATGATTAGAATGGTATTATATCATGGCACATTGACACCCTACCACCCCCCTACTTTGTCTGTAAAGACACATTCATGTGCAGAGTGGTTGGGGGTGGCAGTCAAACAAAGGAGTAGCCCAGCTGTGGTGGCAGAGCCATGGGAATGAGAGCTGGTAGAGTTCAAGGTCATCTGCAGCTCTCAGCTGCTATAGTCCACATTGTCTGTTCCCGCCACTGCCTTCAGAATCTCAAGGGTTCTCCTTGGGACAAGAAAAGGACCGACTAGTTGATGCCATTGATGTTCAGCATGTGTCCCAGCAGTACAGAGTCACAGTACAGCTTTAGGTCATGAAAAAGGGTAAACTTAAACAAAATGTGATTGATGTAGTTAGTCTGGGTTTTCTGTGTATTATTTTAGATTACTTGATCGTTTGTGCAAATAACGAATGCACTGAGGAACTGTATTTCGAGGTGGCAGCAGAAACAGTCATCATTGTTGACAGACTGTACTTGAGTGAAAAGCACTCTGAGTGAGGGGAATGTTGAAATATGGTCATTGGAAAGCTGTAGAAAAAGAAAATCTGTACAAAAGTCAAGAAAAGGTCTATGATTAAGTCTATTGCTGGAGATTTTTTGTCCTTCGTGGAAAATAATGATTTATAAATAGTAACACATACGGGCTCCTTCTTGTGAAGTGTAAAGTAATAATTTCTCTCGTCTTTTATTTCCAACGTCTAGCCAGACCAGAGGGGGAAGATCCCAACAAGTATTTCTTTATTTACATGTTTTTAAAGCTACCGGCTTATTTGTTGTTTTTGTCTGTGTAGCGTTCAGCAAATGACACCCTTCCCCTTGCGTCCTTTTAAAGATTAATGTTCTGGGCTATCCCGCATTGCAAGAAACTAAGCACAGTCCAGTATAACATATTTTATCGTCATGCAGAAGGATGAAAATCGGTAAAACAAGTATGTATTTTTGATGTACCTGCCATCCAACTTCCTAAATTCTCCATGCCTTTCAAAATGCTTTGTAAGAGGGAAAGGATGAAAGGGTGATAGGAGAGGATAAAACTACTTTAACTTGAAAGTTGCACCGTCACATTAGATGGTGCAGCTTCATTGTGAGCAGAGGTTGACCTCACAGTTTCCTGTGATTTGAAGCTAATTGTTTTCGTCAGGACAGGAACGTCTGCAAGTCCACTGCGGTGTCCCACCAGCAAGGCTTCAGTAACTGAGCTGGCCTGCATAGAATGGACCCACTTTGTAGCAACACAGCAGGCTCAGCCACCACCTATTCTGCTTCTCAAAACTGTCATGCATAACAACTTCATTGTGCTAAATTGAACTTGAAAGCAAGCAAAGGCCACAAGATGGAGAGGCTATGAGAAAAGCGTGCTGGCAGTGCTGGGAAAAGGGAGTCTTGGAAATCTAGCCTTAAAACAGCATAATAGAAGACCAGGCCCTGGGAGCCCAGCATATTGTTTCATTATGGCCTATGATTCCCGTACTGGGGGGTGCAGGATGAAGAGAATGGTGAATGGAATATAAATGTATTCAAACTGATTTCTTACAATCTTTTGCTTTCAGAGGATACCAGAAATCTTGATTTCTCTAATAATGGCACTTCATGGTTGTTTGACAATATATAATAATAAATCAGTAACTACTGGTTAAGTGACTTATGATAACACCTAGGTAACATGGTGTGAACCATCTGAAGAACTAATCCCAAGAATGAATTGCAAGTGTGGAAAAAGTGTTCATTCATGACAGTTTTCTTTCTTGGTTTCTTGGCCTTGCCTACCAGCGTAATGACTCCCATAATGACTGCCATACTTTTTTATTCTAAAAATAAGTTCAATGAGAATGTTCACCGTGAGCACACACAATGTCTCTCACGGTGTCCTTAGCCTCATGGATCATCCCCTCCCCCTGATTGCCTGGAGGGAAGAGTTCCACAATTGTGTTAAGTTAGACAGAAGCGGGATCTCTAAGAAGGTTGGGAACAATCTGATACCTGTCCGCTGTACTGCCAAAAATCAACAAAGGCTTGGTTCTACCCATTATATCTGAGTGTGCTTCCAATGAGAGCACTATCCCAGCAAACAGGGAACGTTACAGGTATGTTAGAGGAACGTTAAGAACGTAATGAGAACATTATTGGACGTTGTGGCAATGTTCCCTGTTTGCTGGGATAGTGCAAAAAGTGTATCAGATGCTGCTCTGCACATTTTTGCAATTGTGTGGAGGAGTTCTTTCACTTTTCACATTTATAGATTATGCAAATGTCAAAAACAAAAATAAAATGTGTGTGTTTGAGTATGTCAGCAATCCACAAATGTACATATCATGTTTCGTTTTTCACTAAACCCTTTACATAATTACACAATTGTATTTTCTGTATATGTACCCTTTTCCTTGTGAAATTTTCTAACTCTTTGCAAAATATGTAGTTGATTGGTTTATGTAGAATGGTTAAAAATCGTGGTGAAGTAATTATTTAAGGAGGGTGAGACAAAAGCCTATGAAATACAGCCTACATGGTGATTAGCATATAGATATATGGATGGTTGGCAAGCCTGGTGTCAGTAAAAGATTTTCATGCTGCATTTATGTAGATATATGTATGTATGTAAGTGTGTGTATGTGTATTCATTGTTTAGCTAATCAAACTGACATTACCAAGCAGTACTGAAACCGCTTCAAAAGTGGCATTATTTTCAAAAATACAATCTAGAATTTTGGAGGGAAACATGCCCCTGCCCAGCTTCTTGCTCTTTTCAAAGTGAAACTAAATTCCTGTTAAAGTACCTATACTTTGACCGAGTTTTATCACTCCCCATTATTTTGCTGTAACCGGACCCCACACCAAAGTGTTTGATCTTCTGTTTGGAGATGAAAGAGTTTTCCATTGAAAGGTAAACTAGGGTCAGAGGACAGACTTTCCTCTTGTGTACCTGCTACTATCTGACTCTCTTTTGAGGGAAAACATCTGTCTCTGACTCAGGTGTGAAAACAAGAACTTGACAGCTAATAGCAGCCAAGCAAAGAAATGAGAAGATATCAAAATCATGTATTCATGTTTTATGCTCTGTAAAGCAGGGTTTTAAATATAGTGCTTTTATACATATCTATTTTTCTTTTGTTATTTCATTTTCACTTTTAAAGTGTTACTGCTCTAGAACTGTCATGCCTAATCACTATGCTAGTTCCACATCAGAGGAAAACCTAAAATGCTATTAAGGCTAAAAATAAATTATGAAAATAATAATCTGCTTAAAATGTATACTTATAATTCTCACTACATCTGATGTGAAATGTGGAAATGCAATATTACTGCTTTGATTTGTCTCCCTTATATATGGATATTCGTATAAGACATTTAGTAACACTGGGCAGATTGCTTTATTGGACCATGAGAATATCCTTATTTGTGTCTCAGTTTGAGAATGAAATGGGAAGACACACTGCCCTGCTCTGTCTTATGTAATGTGGGGGGGTGGCACAATGGTTTCTGAGAACTTGGCACATTGACACATAAGCTTCTCTTTTAGGCTTGTATTTGGACCGCAGAGGGTTTCAAGTATGAAACACTCAGTCATACCTTAACACATTACAATAATGTCTTACTAATCTTGTGCCAGAACTCACTCAGGTTTGCTTTTGGAAAAGTGCAGTCTCCATCATACATCTTTGTTTGTGATAGTTGAAATTTTACCCCAATGAAAAATAGTATGCAAATGCCTTTGTTGCATCACGCAGGTTTAACTTCTGATTGACACGGCCTAAGAATTAAATGTGGAAGTATTCATCTGAGATTCTAGTTGTTGTTACCATTATGATTGTGTACCTCCAGAAATGTGACAAACTGTATTTCTGTGAAACATATCGCTATATGAAATTTGTTGTTCAAAACTATTTTAATGAATTATTTGCATGGGGTTAGTAGAAGTGGAGAAAGTTACAATTTATGAGAAAGTGGGGAAGAAAGAGAGAGAATGAGAAAGAGAGACAGAGAGAGAGAGAAGTTGTTGAACTTATTACAACACCTAGGTCAGAAGCAAACCCTCCATATTCATTTGCAATACCATCATGTGCTTTTAATTATTGATATATTGTTGCTCTTTTTCTTGTATGATTATAATGGCATGATCTGTTCTATATGTTTTTTAACTGTGAAAAACTGCTTTTATATTTTTATACAGCCCTAATGTTTTCTAAGACAGCATCTCTTGTTATTTGATATTTAGAAAAAGTCTTCAAAGCTAAATACATATATCTTGGGTTCTACATTGGCAAATGTTTAACTGTTTCGGAAGTATGTTTTTCATCTTTTGTTAGTGAATATTAATTCATACAGTAACCTTTCTTTTGATTATTTACGAACTTCCCATGCTGTTCTATTTAAGTGCAAATAATAAAAAAAAATGATAGAAACTACAGTAAGTTTGAAAAGGTTTTATCAGAGATGCATTTGTACATGACTGAAGTGACTTTTTTTTCAAATTAAATCAACGAACACTGTAAAATTCATGTTATATATTCTTGTCAATAAATTTGACTTGATTTATTACAAATTTGAAAATATTACTGCTGTTATTTTCACATTCATAAAATGCGTGTTATCATATCCTGGAATCTCGCTTGAATCTCAAAAAATAAGATGAAGTGTTAGTCTTGTGCACCTAGTGGAAAGAACTTGTCAAGATTCCCTGGTACCCATGGCTCTGGAGTGACTCAGTGGCATTAAAATGACCATGTTTTGAGGCTCATGCTTTGAGAACTATTGTAAAATGTAAGTTCTGAAAAAGTTTCTTTGCTTGTAGACTTGTAAGAGGGCATCCTGTATAATCTGTGCACTCCATATGTTGAAAAAATAAATGATTCATGTGCAAAGACAACATCATTTTCTACTTTCAAAATGTACAAATTAATGTTGAATGAGATTATTTTATACTATGGTTTACTCCCAGCATATGGTTTCTCTATGTAATGAAAGATGTCTATTTTCTCTGTGCTATTTTCCATAACGACAGGAAAGAGGCCTAAAATTGTATTCATGTGTAATGGGGAGCAAAGCCCTTATTGTGTGTTTGTGTGGGGCAGTGCATGGGCTCAGTGTTGACCCTACCAAGCTGGTTCATTTGATTCTAATGGTGCATGTCTCAGAGTATCCATGACAACGCTCAGCATGCCAAGGATATCAGAATGCTATTCTACTAAGGGCAAATTAAAAAGAAAAATGTGTCACCCCCACTCCCCCTTTCCCAAATCCATCCTGTATGCAAAAAAAAGTGAATTGTAATGTTTTTTTATCTTAGATATCAAAAAACACGGAGAAAATAAAACAGGAAAATATCATTTCATCAACCACCAATAAAGCAGCAAATATTATTAGCAATAATAATAATAATAATAATAATAATATAGTTATTTTAAATATCCATGATGATGATGACAAGACAACACAATCCTGTACTGGATAAACAAATATGGAAAATACAACCTCACAGTTCAGATGCTGCTTCATTTTTTATGATATAGAACAATAAATTAATGAATGACGCACTAAATACAAGCAAGTCATGATATTAGTTAACTTAAAGCTACAGATCGCTTTATTGAAAGCGACATACGTCTTAGGGTTTGTCTGTTTCGTAACTCGAGCAGCAATATTCATATGGTGTTTTTAGCCCTGATCTTTAATTACTGAGACTAATAAAGCCATTCATTTGCTGCCATTGAGCCTGATGGGATGTAGAAGCTTCACATGCAAGAAGCAGACATATGGCCTTGTTGGTTGTTTCACCCCATCTATAACATACCTGATGGTAAAGGTATTTGTTTTTATTGCTGTCATCGCGTGGCAGAGTAGCTCCATTGGTAGCACTTTTGTCTTACACCTGCAGGGTCAGAGTTTGAATCCTGACTCCATTCTGTGTGTGTTGTATGTGGAGGTGACATGTTCTCCCTATGTTGTGAAGATTTCCTCCAGATGCTCTTGTGTGTATTGGCTCTGCAACTGACTGATTTTGTATCTTCGTTGTACCTGCCTGTTTCTCTTTGTTGTCTTGGAATGGCTCCATTACCCCCAGTGACCCTGGCTAGGATAAGCAGTTTTATTATTAATTTATAACTAATTAAAAGTATTTATTAAAAAAAAAAAAAAAAAAAAATTTCTCTTCATAGGGTTGCGGGGGTACTGGTAGACACACAGGGTACAAACTCAGTAATAGACTCATGCGCTATGGGCAATTTTGAGACTCCAAATCACCTAATTGCATGTCTTTGGACTGCAGTATGCAACCAAAATAAACTGGTGGAAACACAGGGAAGACATTAAAATCATTACCCACAGGAGTTACACCCACATCCTTGTATGTGTGAGGCTAGAGTAACTACTGAGTCAATGTGCCACCGACAAACATGTATTTTTGTTTCCAGTCAAAGTAGTAGGTAAAATCTAAACAAATATCACTTTTTACGTTTACTCCACACTGGAACTGCTAGGAGACAGGTGATCAGAAGTGTAAGCAAAGGTCTGAGACACTTTCTTTTCCTCAAGCTTATACAAATTAATGATTGAAAGAGTACAGTACAACCTCACTGGCTGCCCTTTAATTGATGTACCAAGCCTAAATGAATTCCAAAAGAATCATTATAAAATTCAACCACATTTTGCCTTCCCAAATTAGAAAATGTATTTACTGAAAACAATTTGCACAAAGAATACACACACACACACACACACACACACACACACACACACACACACACACACACACGCACACATTATTTACAATAACTGAAACTCTTCCAGTAAATTTGATACACTGGTTCAGAGGACAAAAAGAGAGTCCTGTTTTGTCATTGTCATGCACTGCCATGTGCCATAGACATGTGCCATAGCCCTGTCATCTGCTCTTACTGAATGGTGAAATAATGAATAATATCCAGGTCAAAGTCATTTGTGCAAGGTCAGACAGCAGATTGATGTTTGATCTTGCTTGTCACATGGAAGTTTCTTCATCAAATGATCACTTCTAACCCTGACATCTTTTAATCTGTTATTATTTTATTTTTCTACCGAGCAAGATAAGTTAGGATGTTGTGGTGGGGTGACTGGTATGTTCCTTTAAAGGGAAATCGCTTCATACATTGCTAAGTTTTGTGAAATATTATGTACATAAGGATAATTAGACCTTCCCAGGAAGACAAGGCAGCCTTGAATCTTGTTTCCTGAATAACAGGGTAGTTGCTGTTTGACTGTCAGCCATCTATCATATTGTTGTGTTTCATGTTGGTGTACTTTAATTTGCAGATAAATTTAATCTTTTTTTCTTACAAAATAAGAGGATTTTTAAATGAACAAATAAACGAAATGGCACACATTAATTTGGTAAAATTAAATGAACAATTAATAAATGCAGACTTTTTCGTTATTGTTTAAAAAACTGTGAAGTGCAGTAAGTATAATGTGGGTATTTCTGGTTCTATGCATGAAAAGTTTGCTTTTTGCTACACAAAAATGAATTAATCTGTTACTCAAAAAGATCAATTCAATCAGTTCATATTTCCATGAAATAACATTTATTGAATACAGATCAATGTCTTTTTACATGCTCTATCATTCCCCCCTTCCCCTCACCTGTCAAGTACATTTCTAACTTCTGAAACTGAAAAGTCATTTTATCCATAAATGTTGTAGAAACTTCTTTGAAAGTTTACACTTTTCTAGTCAATACAGTGGTTCAGTGGGTAACAGTGTTGCTGGTTCTCTCCAGTGTCGGGAATTTGAACCACACCCCTGATCTGCATGTGGAGGATTTTTTCTCCACAATCAAAGTTATTGTGGTGTTTTTAAATTGTTCATAGCATATTAGACTGGAATAGTGTCTAAGGTGTACCCCAGTTGTGCTGCTTTGGTTAGATCCTATGGGCCTTATTTATCAAACTTTGCATACAGTACATTTTAACATGAAAAATGCATATGCCAATGAAAGAAATAAAAATACTCAAAAAAATCCAATTTATCAAACATTGTGCACACACATTTCTAAAGAGTTCCCCTTTGATAAATCAGAACTATCATTTAATCGTGCACAAGAGCGACCCTGAAATCCTGCCCTGTTGCTGCCCACAGAAACCCATAAATGGTTGATGCTAATTCACTCCCTGCTTATATATTATGCAAATTAAATCCTTACGTGTGACGAGAATTTTAAACAGTGTGCATTAGTGGTCCTACTGTCGAACGGTAGAAACACAACAAAATGTTATTTGCGGAGGCCTAAGCACAGGAATCACAAACAAGAAGCAGTGACAATATCACTGCAGTAAATGCCATAAACTAAACAAAACACACTCTACCTGAAATAAAGAAGCAGTTGTAATGAAAATGTTGTATAGTTTGCTTAAATGCACATGGTAACACCAAACAATAGAGCCGTTCTCAGGGTAACTACATGCTGATTTAAGGGTAATTCATATTTCACTTTTCTGTGTGGTACAAGCACAGTGCACGTGACAATTTTTTCATCTGAAGTGTCCATACAGACTGTGCGCATGCAGCCCAAATTTTGTTTCCACTGGACATTTTGTGTGTTGTCTGCGCATGTGCAAGAAATAGATTAGTCTACTGCTGGGAAATTCCAGGAGATGGCAGCATCAAATTTAAAAGAACAGATGTCGAGGAAGAAGAAGTAGAAAAAGAGAGTATTTGTCATGTGCTGCTATATGAGGATGTGTGGAGGTACATGTAGCTGCTCAAGAAGCTATATGTACATCTTGTTTCTCAAGAAGACAGAACATAAGCGAAATCAGAGTGCTCTCGATCGTCGTTGTGGGAGTCCACTTTTGCTTAAGCTTCATTTTAACCTACTAAAATCTCATTCAGATCACGAGGACAACATGCGCCCTCTGCTGGTCTGGTGGAATATCATTATCGTAGACCATGAAAGGACACATACACTGACAAATATTGTATGGACACAAAGGTCTGCATGCTTCCCCATGCGTGGACTATTACGGAATATGGAGAAATTAAGTATGAACTAGACTTTAGAGGCTTCATCTTCCTGAGAACCCTTTTAGATAAACAGTCAGGATGCCAAACCTAGTAGTATTTTGCATTAAGCATTTTAGATGAACATATTACACTCTTTTAGGAAACGAATTTTGTATATGTATGGCTGCTTTGTCAGATTGTTTTCTGTACTTTTGTCATAATAGACCTCCTATTGTTTGCAGATATTACGAAACATCTCAGTATGTTGTATATTATTAACTTGCCTACAGATTCTCAGTATATGATCAGCAATAGGAATGTACATACATGACAACCTAACTTTAGTAAAAATAGCACAATGTGTGATGGAAAACTTATATTTTTGTTAAAAATAGTGAGACTAGACTAACAAAAATAAAAATTGAATAATAAAAATAGATTCATCGTGCGAGCAGTTGGGGGGTGCTAGTTTTTTTTAGTTACAGCATATGCCAAACCCCGGCAACTGCTGGAAATCATGAGTCTGCATATGGATGCATGTTGTTAGCTCACAATGTTGAAATACGATCACCAATGCACATTTGCTTGCTGATTTTTTATAAATATTAAATTGTTCATTAATTTATCTATTTAAGACTTAGTCAATTTTCCACAGCGGTCTGATCAGAAGATAAAGGGAACTTTCAGGGCTAATGTGACTGCAACTGGTTGGGGGCAAAGCCAAACCTGTGATGTCACACTTCAACATATATATGCCATCTATAATACAGGATGCCCTATTATACATTGTTTTGCCAGAGCATTCAGGAGACACTAATGTGGTATGTAAGACCACTGCAAAACAACCAGGTACAGGCATTTTGCTTCTGAATGAAATGTGCAAATAACCACACATTAACAAAAGTTCTTTACCTAACAATGTACTGCTTTTGGCACAGCTTGGTGATATGAATTATTGGCATGCCCACAATCATTTAGCTGGTTTACCTGCATTTGTCTGCCTTACAATGGATGTAATTTCTTACCTATTTATTCGTAAAGCTATGTACCACGTACCCCTGAGCTTCTGTTAATATGGGCACATATTCCATCCAGCTTTTTTTTAATTTGCTAAATCCCAAAACTTGCTTGGAATTTGCATGTGCAAATTTTGGGCTTTGTTTTAGGCATACATAACATTGATATATGATAATGATAAATGTAAGGTCCCCATGACCTGCATAAGCAATTGAAGGATGGATGGTCTTTTCACATTTTCTAGAAAAGGATGATCAAACAAGGATATTTTATCTATTTGTAAAAGTATTTGATGGAGTATCCATCCATCCATTTTCCACCATTTTGCCTGTATCCGGGTAACAGAGGCAACAGTCTAAAAAGAGGTGCCCATACTTTTCTCTTCCTGTCAACCTCCTCCTGCTCCACCAAAGTGATATTAAGGCTTTCTCAGGCCAACCAAAAAATAATCTCTCCAGCATGTTCTGGTCCTGGGGTCTTCTCTCGGTTGGACATGCCCAAAACACAACTTCCCTGGGAAGCATCCCAACCAGATGCCCAAACCACCTCAGCTAGATTCGTTCGATGCAGAAGAGCAGCGACTCTACTTTAAGCTCAACACCCTATCTCACATACTAAGGCCAGACAATCTGCAAAGGAAGTTCATTTCTGCTGCTTCTATCGGCGATCTTGTTCTTTCACTCCCACCTACGGCTTGTGACCATAGCTGAGAGTAGGAACGTAGATCGACCGGTAAATCAACAGCATTGTCTTCTGGCTCAGCTCTCTATGCACCATGACAGATCAGTACAGGGTCCACGTGATGGCTGACAATGCCCCGATTCACTTGTCAATCTCCCAGTCTCCCCAACCAGAGAGGGCAATCCACTCTTTTCCAGTTGAGAATGGAATGGCCTTGGATTGGAGGTGCTGATCCTCATCACAGTCACTTCACACACAGCTGCAAACCACCCCAATGCAAGCTGGAGGCTTGATGAAGCTAACAGGATTACATCATCTGCAAAGAGCAAAGATGTGATCCTGAAGCCACCAAACCAGGCACTCTCTACTATCCATTGGAAGTTATCAACAGAATTGGTGACAGTGGGTAGCCTGGTAGAGTCCAACACTCAATGGGAAAGAGTCTAACTTACTGCTGGCAATGCAAACCAAGCTCTAATGGGTGAGTCCTCCTCTAAAGTCCTATGATTCTGCTTCTTCCAAAGAAGGTGTATCAGTGGGATTCAGGAGATTCTCGAATTATTCCTACCTCCACCTGATTATATCCTCAGTTGACGTCAATAGCACCCCATCCCAGCTCTAAACAGTATGGGTAAACATTGCTTCCCTAGCCTCAATCATCTGGCAACTTGCCAGAATCTCTGTGAGAATAACTGAAAGTCATTTTCGAGTTCTTGCATCTGCAACCGCCAAAGCCACACTCTGCTTATCTCGCCAGTAACTGGATAAATTGTGACTAGCACAGAGATCCAATACTATTGGGCAGACCACTTCCAATCATACCCTTTCAGGTTTCACTGTTGTCATCCATATCAGCATTTAAGTCATCCAGTAAAACAATGGAGTCTCCAGAGGAAGCGCTACACCCAAGGTGTCCAGGAAGGCAAGAAACTATGAACTAGTGTTCAGCACATAAGCACAGACAATAGTCAGAGCCTGCCCCCCAACTCGATGTCACAATGACGCAACCCTCTTGTTCACCGGGGTAACCCTACCAGGGGGCTATAAGTAAACCCACACTGGCACAATGCCTCTCACCCACGGCAACTCCAGAGTGGAATAGAGTCCAGCCCCTCTCCAGGAAATTCCAGAACCCGTGCTGTGCATGGACATGAGCCTGACTATATCTATATAGTATCTCTCTACCTTCCACACAAGCTCAAGCTCCTTTCCTACCAGATCGGTAATGTTCCATTTCCCTAAACCTAGTTTCAGTAGTCGGGGATTGGATGGCCAAGGCCTCTGCCTTCAGCTGCTGCCCAATCTACATTGCACCAGACCCTTATGACTCTTCCTGCAGGAGGTGGGTATACAGGAAGATGGTACCACATGACTCATTCTGGCTGTGCCAAGCCAGGTCCAATGGGTGAAGACCCGAGGCTGACAAGCTCCCCCACCAAGCCTGGTGCCAAGGTGGAACCCAGGTATACCTATTCTGGGTGAAGTATCTGAGTCCTTGATTTTTTTTTTAAAATATAGTAAAGATTTTTTGAATCGCTTTTAGTCTGGCCCCTCACCTAGGACCATTTTGCCTTGGCAATTGCACCCAACAACAAAGCTCCTTGGTCCACTGGGACACTCAAACTCCTCTATCACAGAAGGTGGTGATAGATAGATAGATAGATAGATAGATAGATAGATAGATAGATAGATAGATAGATTCCTTTATTGTCATTACAAGTA
>JAACJT020000034.1:18439572-18452937 GCA_009936485.2 Gymnarchus niloticus
TCTATCTATCTATCTATCTATCTATCTATCTATCTATCTATCTATCTATCTATAAACAAGTTGAAATGTAGAAAAGTAATCCTTCTGAACAGAAATAAAGAGAATTATTTAGTCATTTTAATATAATTTATGGCCCTTGTGTTGTTGTTTTGTGCAGCTTTCAAATGCCCTTTCCATACCGAAAAGCATTTTTAAATGTGCTGAATAAATAAATACACAGGAGATCAAGGTCAAGGAAATTATTTTATTGCTGCTGAGTTATAACTAATATTGCCGTATACAACTCTGGATTTTACATTTAACCATCTGCTGAAGTCCCACAAGTTGATATTGCTTTCAATGTGCATTTTACTAAATCAAATGTTTATTAAACAAAATGATGTATAAAAATCTCACCATGAAAGAACATTTATTAAAGCGCTCCATCAGATTCACAACCAATGAACAAATATCCCATGTTTTAACAACCCAAGATTTGACAACAATCCAACAATCATTTAAGTCAATGAAATTAAATAAATGAAGTTAACCAGATCACTCTTTTTTATACACAAAATACCAAACATAGCCAAGATGATTAAATGGATGAATAAGTCAAACGGAAGCTCTAGGTCTATCTGAAGTCACTGGGGAGAGGTAATCAATACAAGTTAAGCAAGGAATGATAAGATAACATGTATGTTAGGTCAAATGTCAAACACCGGTCAAACACCGGTCAAACACTCTTAACCCCATAGGTCATAATGTTTAACACTGAAACACGTTCCTTCTAGCAGCTTTCAGTTACTTCTTAGATCAAAAACTGTATATTCCTTCGCTTTTTACAATAACATGATTGTCTGAAATTTATTAAGTAACTAAATTATTTGTGACATAGAATCAACCAAAATGTAGCCTACATGGATATTATGTAGTATTAATAACATTATTCAGTTTTTTTTTCCTTTACATATGAAATATATTTGAGCATGGCATAAAGATAAATCAGTATTAAAATAACACAATGAAATATTATTTTGCATTTGACTGCTGCAGCAATAAATAATGAGCAAAAGATTTTTAAATTATTTGAATTTAGGCTGGTGGTGACGACAAAAATATAATTTGATATTAACATTACTTTTTTAAAATTATTTAAAATAATTAACAAGAAGTGCGTGAATCAGTAGGTTAACTTATATGAAAAAATAGGCGAAGATGCCAAAATACTGAACCTAGGTGTAATATAAACTCATTATCATAAAACTTCTGCAAAGTGAACATATGCTCAGAAGTGTTTAAATCTACAAACATCCTATAATTACCGAAAAGAAAGCTTACAAACACTTGAAAACCGTACAAAGTGTGTAGCAAAGATGAATATTATTGCATACTCTCATACACAGCTTCATCACAAATCATTTTTCAGGATAAAGAGTGCTTTAGGTTTACAAAACAGAACATACACACAATAGAATGGAAAAACAGTCAGCTATGTAATAGGCCTATGATTTCTACAATATTTGATTTGTTTACTTTTATCAAAAAGTTTAATATGCAATCAAACTTAGTTTCAGGAAAAATTTTGATGAATAGTAATAAACAAACAAGTAAACAAATAATTATTATTTATGTAAATGAATTCACCACCATTGAGGTTTACACAATGACTCGTCTGTCTGTGGAAAAACAATGGGATCTTGCAATAAATGAAAAGAATACAAATGAGCTAAGACACTTCAAATGTCTGCACTCCTCCCCATTCATTAGGCAAGCACTCCATTGAACCCTCAGGTTAGGGCACTAGGCGTGGAGAGGTGTGAGAGTTCTCAGCAGGGATCAATCTGACTCTACAGGCCCAAGGGTCCCACTCAGGCCCTGTCCAGCTCTTTTTTGCTGCATAAGCTGAAAATGCTGTAGCTCCATGTAGCTAATGAAGCAATTCGATTCACGCAGTTGCCAACTTTATTGTATTGCCCATTGCTTCTGAGTACACCCGTCACACATACATAAAGATAATCGGAAGGGTATTTAATAAATTCAGATCTAATACATTCTACAAAACACATTCCTCAAATTAAGTTAAACTGAAATGTATTAAACAAGAAAATACAACAGAAGATATATAAATACCATACAGCAAATTACAAAGCTAAAAGGTTAGATCTTCCTAAATTCTCCTCCTCCAAAAGAGCATGGGCATTAAACAGAGACCCAACAAACTAGCTAAGAAAAAAGGATTTCTTATTTCCGCAGCAGTATAGAATGATGACATCAGTAGAACTTCTTACCATTTCATTTTACATTAAGCAGAAAGTGATCATTTTAACGCAAAGGTGAAAGGAAATCTAATAGATTGTTAGAATGATAGTTCAAGTCAAATGTATATGTTGTGACATTTTTTATAGCCTACTAAAATTTGAAATCACACACATATATAAATTGTATGAAGACATATGCAAAATGGGTATAAGATGTGAATTGAATCTGCCTCATTATGTCTTGAGGCACTAAACAACTGAATGATCTGTATGTGTATCTCCTGGTCACTGTCTCACCTCTGTTTTAAAATGTATTCAGTATTAACAATGCAACAAACACAATCATCTTACTTACAAAAAACTGAAATTTCAATTGTACATGTGACAGAAAAACCCAGGAAGGATGCACAAGAAGAATGCACTGGACCTCTCAGTGGAATCTGGCATTATAAATCAAAGGTTATAATATTACAATTTGAAAAATGTCACTGAAATAAGTACAATAAATTTTTTTTTCGTACTTAGACAAAATATGTAAACTGAAAAATTCAAAATAAAACTGATTGCTTGATCAATCTAATGATCTAATCTGTGGAAACTAGCAAAACAGATGTTTTAAAAAACAAAATATTCTTATATTGTTAAAAAAACAAAAATATAAGCACACTTAAATTACTTTTTAAATACTGCAAAAACCTACAGCAGGACTGCAAATGTAATTTAGAATGCATTGTGATATGAACTGTGCAGGATAGAATTTTTTAAAAACTTTTGCAAAACATTTCCATAATATTCTTCAGGATCATATTTGTATGGGCTATGTAGAGACACATCTAACTATATGCTCTATTAATGAAAAATATTATTATTTTTGGATAAGGATGCACTATAAAACTTTTTTGTGACTGTAAATGTCATTCATCAGAAACAATGCATACTTTGCTATTATTATAATTTATAAACATTGTTACTAGTATCAACCAGCTATTGAATAGCAATAAAGAGAAATGTTCTGTGACTAAGAGGAACCAAAAGAGTTAATTTACTCATAGAATACTCACCTAAACCAAAGAGTCCTTATTGATATATGACATAACGAGTAGGTGAATTACGAAATATGCAAAATAGTACAATATACCAGTTTTCACACTATAGGAATATACATTCATTAAGCAGCCACATATTTCTTATGCATTTGTTTTAAATGATATCAACTGCACGCTATCTGCCTACATGCCCTCAACTTGATTATTTGAATAACAGACACTGACGTGATCAGAAGAAGGGGTTCTGGTCTGACTGTTCTAACACCTAGAAAACATTCCGAAGTCGTGAAACAAGAAGGCATAAACTTGCAAATTATACTGCACATTAAATAATGGGGTATTGCTTTTGCTGAGGAATAGCGATCGTCTTCAAAATATTGCAACACTCCTCGTTCTGTATCCGATGTCGCGACGGTCATGTATTCGCACTTGATAAACTTATGGTAAATACGTAGAACTTGTTGAAATAATGCTATTGTATAGCATGCGGTGTGATGTAGATGTGTAATAAACAAAATATTATGTTACCTCTGCATTAAGCATACCGTGTAAATAACCAGAAGTCCTAACTGTGACTATGCAGTGAGACTCCTAAGTTAGTAGACTGAGAGGTAATGATTTCCATACACCCCCATTTGCTGTAGTGTATATGGTGATAGAAATGTAATTTTCTATTAAATAAAATTCAAATCGAGGAATAGGGTCAGTTAAAGTGGTTTTTCTTCTATATCTGTATTCATGAGAACAAGTGGTTTATTTTGCTATGGCCAAGAGGCATACTACATAACTTGCTGAACATGATGTGTGCACTGTAAACTAGATGTGTGCATTGTATACTAAGACATCAGATGTTAGATGAATGCACTGTATACTAAAATATCACAGTACCCTCAGCCAACTTCTAACTGCAATATGCTGGTCAGGGTTGCCTGGAACCTGCCCAAGACAACATAGGTCACAAGTCTGGGGTACATTCCAGATGGGATGCCAGTCCATTTCAGGTCACATACACAATTTAGAGAGTCTTTGGACTGGATAAGGAAGCCCACAAGAGACAAGGAACACTTACAAACTCCATGCTGACAGACAGACATGTACATACATACACACAATACATACATACATAAATAAATACAGACTCACTCCTGTTGGAGTCAATCACTTGTCCAGTCTGGGTCACTATAGCAAGGATCAGACATCATGCACACTAAGCCAGTTACCAGTCTATCAAGGTGTATTGATACAGTGTCATGCAATTGATCTTCACCTGAACAGTGTTTAGACTGTGGAAGGAATGGATAGAGATGACACATACAAATGGCATGCAAACTGATTTCACACACACCCTACATTTCAAAAAAGTACAATTATAGTGGTATGAGATACAAAGTAATATATTTAGTATTGGTAGCATGAAAAAAATTGAAATGTGTTCTTGAAAACTCACTTCCATTTCATTAGATTTGCAATTTATAACCAAAATATACACAATACATATTTCATTTCAAAGGCTCCAGTCCCCCCCCCCCCCCGATTACCCTGAACATGGTGAGCGATAATAAGTTGGGTGGAGGAATATACTGTATATCCTTTTAAATTGCCAACATTCCAGGACCAAGCAAGAGAAAGTCTAATGTGTAAGGTTGGCATGGCTACATTTTCTCCAGTCTTCTATCTATTCATGCATCAGCTGATCCTTTCATTTTTCTTCCATAACTGCTTATCCAGTGCAAAGTCATGTGGTAAGCCTAGAACATATCCCGGGAAGCACAGGGCACAGAACATACTGGATGGAACACAAATTCACACACATAAATCTCATAAGAAGGACAACTTCAAGATACCAGTTATGGATTTTTGGTTAGATAGGATGTCATGATTTGTTTTAATCTGGGCTATTTGAGTTATGTGATTCAAGTAAGACCTTTTTTTAGAAACATATCTTTCAGGCTGTCATATTTGTTAAAGAATGAAGGCTGTCATCTGTCAATAATATTTAAGCAATTTTTCTCATAATTGCCACAGAATTGGGAAGACATCACTATTAACTTCAATCATAATAGTTCTGACTTCATGAAGAAGATGGAAGCAAAGTGATTGAACTCGTGTGGGTGGTGGTTATCTCTGTAGCCCCCCACTAGCTTCATTTTGCCCCTGCATGGCTGAGGTCAAGGGACTGAGTGAGATAAGTGTCCCCATGCTGGTTTAATTTACTCAGCCTTGGGAGGTTCTCTTAACCTTGGCAGAGTCCACCAAAAAGATCATTCAGTATAATAGCAAAATGTCCAGAATGATTTTCTAACAGTACAGGATTTTGGTTGTCTACAGAAACCAAGGGTCAGAATCTCAGTTATTTGGCCAAATACCCCATAAATGCCATGCCCGTGTTCATTTGAATCTCTTGATCTTTGTCAGAACATTGCTTTGTAGCTTTTAATTCATGTGCCTTAGGCATTGTAGTATGGATCTTCCAGTCATCATTCATTGTTGATTATTCAATCGTGAACTGTTGTTTAACATTCTTGTTTTCTTTTAATTTGAATTGGTTAGCAGTAATCAGATTTTGTTTTGGGAACACAAAAAAAACCCCCAAAATTTTTAGTGTTTGGTGGAATCTGAGAGAACTCGGTGATGTCAGTTACATATGAAGTAATGCTAATCTACTTTAAAAGTGTACATGATATTATAGCATTGCTCAGTTACCTTCTTGATATACATGTAGGTATGTCGCGTTTATATCTACGTGTAGGTAAAAGCTAATTACTGAATTACAGACCAGAGCCGGCCACCAGTATGGACCTGTGCAGGGTTTTTGCCACGGTATTCTGAATCTATTGGGGATTTTGGAAATTCAGGAAGATGAGGACATGAAGTGAACCTGAGAATGCCACATCAATGACTTCAGAAAATAAACCAGATTAGCAGCGACAAAATGCGAGTTTAATTTACGGCCTCAATGATGGTATTACTTAGGATACAATATAAACAAAAATGTCCGTGTCCTGCCTCTGCAGCAGCTGAGATTGTAGGTCCTCCCCATGACGCTAGTGAGAATGTTGTCCTTAAATTGCCCTTAGTGTGTACGTGCCAAGGTGTCCTGGCATCCTGTTCAGAGTCTTTGTGCATTGTCCTGCCTGGGTTAGGCCACAGGCTTCCCATGATACTGTCCTGGATTAACAGCTGGAAAGCTAGCAATTAAAAAATATTGTGCTGGATGACTTTGTAGGATAATGAAGTTAAATCTTAATAGAATATTACATTTTACAGGATACCTGACATACTTTACTGTCAAGCCAGGGGCAGTTGTTTACTGTGTGCAGCCATCTAATTAATATTGGAATTAATTGATTATTCTCAAACTTCAAGCTTTAAAAGGGTTAAATTAAAATAATGTAATAGCAAAATTTTAATAGTATGTAAATACTACCTAATGCAGTTAAAAAATGGACATGAATTAAAAACTAGATAACAAAAATGTCACATCGTATTGAGGTTTAACTTGATAAATAATTGTTTTTCTTTGTCTTTCTTTTCTGCTTTGTAACTACATATCACTGTAACAGGGTATTATTCTTAAATACTCTTACATAAACCTTGGTACCATTATACTCTCTGCATTTTAAATGTCTACCTTCTTTTGCAGTATAGGGACACCGGCATCATAATTTTATGCTGTAATTTTTTTTAAGATCTTTATTTTAGGTTATAAGAAAGATGTTTTTACAAACCTTCTGTCCGCAACAGAAAACGATTATTACTAGTGTGTAGCAAATTCAGTGCTATATGATTGTTCAGTACACTTTTTAGGTTAATTTTTTTAAGATCAGTTTTACAATGAACTTCATGTGTTCTTGATATATTTCATTAAAAAAATTTTGTAATAATAAAATGAATAAGTTTGTATTTCAAAATGTAAATGATTCTATCCTCAGCAAGTGAGGGATAACTGTGTTATTTGTCTTTATCCAGAGTATACTTTCAGATGTGTTTTTCATTTATTTTTATGTTAGTTGACCATCCTCTGGCTGTAACCTGTACTGTTCTTTCTGGGAATTTTCTTTGGGCGGGAAAGACATGAAGTCCTGCTGCTGTCCTACTTACTCTAATAAGAAAGGTTGTGATTTGCAGACCAGGAGCTCATTCAGCTGCTCTCCCCAGGGTGTTATCTGAACAAGTCGGCATCAGGGGAATTCCCTCTCAGCTCCAGAGATCTCATAGACATACTTGGTTTACCAGCATGGATTTTTTAACCCTATCTTTTGAGAAAAAGAGAGGCTATGATTACAAACAAAATAGAGAAATTCGAATTTGGCCTACACACAACGTTGCAGTTCCGGATAGAAGGATGAATTTTCGTGCCGTTTTCTAGATACTGCCAAGTACTATGTAAGTCATGTCGAGATAGAGGACCAATGTATTTTTGGCAATACTAATGTAATATTTAACACTGAAGTGTAGTTTTTTTTTCATTTACTCTGCAACAGAAAATCATCCTTAAGATGTTCCATGCACATTATATTGCTGTTCTCAAATGGATGATGACTATTCCCTTCCCATTTATTGGGACCTTTAAATCAATCACCATGATGTGAACATATGATAACACGGGCTGCTGTTTGTGTAAATGTCTTGAAGTTACTAAAAAAATGATCACTTTTCTGTGGCATTAGATTGTATTTTTTAATTTGACAAATACTCATTCTTTGCTGATTCTGTTGTCAAATGCAGAATGGCTCGAGTGTGTTATAAGTGGCTTACTGAGTCTGATGCAATTGTTTTGTAATATTTTCACTTAATTCTTGGAAATGGGTTTTACTTGTCGCTGTTATCGAATTGACTCTGTCTCAGGTTGGAAAAGATGTTGCACTACAACTTTGTGATTGTTGTGTAAATTGGTTTGCAAGTTCAAGTTATCACAAAATCTATAATTGTCATTTTTAATGGAGAAGACAGAAAAAGTCAAAAAATGTTAGTCATTTAGCAAATCCATTTTTTTGATACCTCTTCTGCACAGCTATTATAAAAACAAAAAACAACAAAAAAAAACTTTTATTTACAAAATAAAAACAACTATAGTTTAGTATTGTCAACATATTTCCATCGTTGTGGGAAGACATATTTTGCTAAGTACAATGTCAATTATCCGAACTAATTGACAGTGTGGATGATTGGGATTCAGATAATCAATGCTGTAATGTATTGGAGAATGTTTCAGTGAAGTCATAGATGGCCGTGCTGATTCTTAGAAAGTGAATAAAATATCCTTTAAAATGTCTACATACTGTTGGGTCAACAGTCGGGGTCAATGTTTAGAGGACTGAAATAAAACCATGTGTCAATGAAACAGTTTTATGAGTCATATCATGACCCCAAAAATAGTATACAACAGCTTAATTAGTGCAAAATCATTAAAATAATAATTAAAATAGTGTCCAAGATAAACTGTTAGGCGAGCATGCAAGTTTATTAAAACATCAAGAAAATGATCATATATTGTATTTAGGAGATGTGACAGAAAAAGATTCCAGAATTCAAAGTGCAAGCTCACTATCATACAATAGCACAGAACTAATTGCTATATGCCTTGAAATTTTACGTGCAATTTTCAAAACCCCTCTTTAAAAGCTTTCCTTTAAAAGTTGCTTTAGTACCACTTATCATTTATGTGATCTGATGGCAACAAATGGATGAATCTATGAATCGCTTTTTATGGTCAGTTTAACCTTTTTTCATTCGTTATATGCATATACACAATTGAGGGATAGCTTATACTATTGATTAAAGTGCAGAAGAACAGATTCAGAAGCTTAAACAGTCTTGAAGCATCCTCTGGTGTCCAGTTCTGCCCTTGAAGTCCTGCTAAGCTGTTGTATTATCTGTATGTAATGAGAAATGCTACACCATGTCCTGCTGGCTTAAAGATCTACAGGGAACCAAGGTCACCCAGACTGTCTTCTTGGGGACATCTCATAAGTGGCTTGTGAAAGGAATTGTTCAATGGAATTAAAGAACATCTTATTTGAAGAATAAGTGGGAAACAACATGATGACATTAATTATGACAATGTCTAGAATATAGTAATCATAATCATGGTTACTGTCATTTACAAAAGATTGCCACACTCTAGGTAAACACCTAGAGTCCCTTTCCAGTGTGTGCATAGTGACATGTGTTTTTGATGTTTGATTTCATGTCCTACCTCAACAGTCATATTAAAGATGAAACCTAATAATATGTCATATTCTGTTTATGTATTCTCTATACTTCTAAATGGTGTCTTTTTATCTTCTGGAAGGCTTTTCCAAAATGTATTATATAGACACAGAACCAAAACCAAAGGGGATCATCACAGATGAAGATGAGCCCAAGAGGATTTGAACAGAAAACAGCCAACTCATTTCCACTAATTAGCACCATATGTCATTTTCAGTAAACAACTCCTCAAAATGTCCTTAATAATTCATTCGCCCTTGTTTCTGAAGTTTTTAAATGTATTCTTTCATTCATAAATAGACATGGAACAAGCAGAAGTAATTCAGTTTGCTAAAAACATGGAAATATTTGAGGCATGGTGAAAATTAGGCTTTTTATAGCCTGAAACTGTACAAAATCTAACATCAAACAGATGTTTAGAGGTTTAAACATCTCTGAAACAAGTATTATCTTTTATGTTACTGTTTACTATGATTGCAATAATGGAGTATTGTTTGGAATGGTATGTGAAGCATGTTTAATATGTTTTTCTTTTATATACATCATGAAGGCAATGTCGATCCCGATTCATAATGGAGTCAAATTGTCATGCAGGGAAGAATCATAATGCAATGATAACCTTTTCTATCTATATGCTTATCTATCAGGGTTGGGGGGAAGCTGGAGCCAATCCCAGCTGACTTCAGGCAAGAGGTGGGATACACCCTGAGCAGGTCGCCAATCCACTGCAGGGTCAACACAGAGACAAGCAGCCGCACACACTCACACCTATGGGTGGTCAAGAGTAGCCAGTTGACCTAACCTGCAAGTTTTTGGATCATGGGAGGAAACCCACATGGCCACATGGAGACCATGCAAACTCCACACAGAAAGGCCTCTGTTGGCTGTGAGGCAGATGTGCTAGCCACTTAGCCACCGCACCACCTGATAACCTTTTCATTTGCTGGCTGTGCAACTCTGTTAGCAAAAGCAAAGCTCTGACTTATTTTCCGTTACCATTTTTTAGTAGCACCCACATGCTGCCGCTAATTAGCCTATCCGATTAAATGTATCATCATGCTTGCATATCACTGAGCAAGTGAAAGGCTATATTGAAATATTACATGCAATTAACTAAGCTTATTGTGACGTTAGAGCCTCAAAAGATTCATTGCTGTGCTGTTAGAACAGGGCATAGATGGAACACAGCCCAGTGTGGCAGGTCAGCAACAATGCACCAAGAACACCCAGCTGGCAGTCAATTATTAGTGTCAGCTGAAGACAACTTGGTTCTCTCTGGGGTTTTGAAGATCACTCCCACACTTAAGTATGAGACAGTGAAGAGCTCTGCTCTAATACACTGTGTAGGTATTTTCTCATAAACATGATGAAGACTAACAGCTGCTGGACCTGACTACTGCCTGTTAGCCTAGCCCAACTCATTAGACACTGCACAAAAACTCCACAAACTCCATGGACTGCCCAGGATCAAGGACAATGCACCTGTACTGTAAATAAAAGCACTCCTCTGGGGGCTATATGGTTCCTTCCATCTGTAGGTCTGCTTGTGACACACACGCGCACACACACACACACACACACACACACACACAAACATGTAGTGATGCAGACTGGGCAAAGCGCTACGCTACAACATTGCAATTGCTTTACTTGCCAACAAGTGACACTTAAGCAATTAACCCAAACAAACCCAAACAAAGAATAGCACAAATACGGGGAGAGTGGTCATTCAAATTAGAACACACATTCAAGGTAACACATTACAGATGTATACAATTAAACTGAATACTTTAACAACTGCAGCACAGCGGTAGGTGTAACTAAGTATGAATACAACAGCAATAACATAAGAAGGACATACTAACTAGTATCTATATGCTTGGTGCATGCTGGGAGTGGAACCTGGAAGTAGTGCAGTTCGCTCCCGGACCACGACAATATATTGTGTATACAATATATATAACATATTATACGATATATTTTATTGCAGTCATAATAATAAACAAACAATAATACTAATTTCAGAAATGTCTAAATGACCAATGCTACAAAATTTCGGGATGACATTATTCTGAATTCAAAATGCAATGCATGTATAATGTGTGATATTTTTTAGAAACAAATGTTGCCTATGCTTTAATTTTATTGTCAAAGAAAGTAAACATGTTCATTTAATTTATAAAATAATTTTCTCATGTTACCCCAGTCTGTTCATAGTCTTAAAGTTAAAAAGATGTTTGCTTTGTAAAATAAACAAAATTAGTATCGTGCCAGTACTGTGTAAACCCTCCCATTTGCAATAGCCTTTCAGTTTTTAGGAGGGTTTCTTCTTGTCACATGTCCAAAGTTTATCCTTTATTTCTCTGCCATTCTTCTACTGGTTAAATCTGTCACTGTTCTGCCACCCAGGTTTGTCCTTCATCTCGTGTACTTTGTCGGTAAAACTGACTGCATGTATGACACTATTTTCTTTCAGGTGAAGTAGTACCTTTTTCCACTGATGATGACTTGAAAAGCCTAGCTGAAAAACAACAAAAAGGAAAGAGGAAGAAAGACAGGTAGGCAGTAAACCTGGTGCCACAGTGGATCGATGTGCATTGTGCCCCTTTCATCAGAAGGAAATGAAAAGGTACCTTGCTTCTGACGGATCACAAACACACCCATGTCAGGAGAAAGATGAAACTGACGCATTTAGGAGGTTCACTCAGTGCAGCGATGAAGTGTGAGAAATTTGAAACTTTTCTGAGTTGTGTACTTTGTGTGTTCCTTTATGATCATGGTGATGAATGTATCATTTGGATAGGATCAATACTTTTTTATCACCCCTCCAAGTGACACAAAGCAGAAAATTGTGGATTATGCAAACTTTTTTTTTTTTTTTGCTGGTACAGAACTGTGCAGTTCAAGAAAATGTTTAAGGCTATTCATTTGGGCAGAAACTGTATAATTGATCAAAAATGATGCAATTTAACGTTACAATATAAATCAATAATCAGTAATGCAAAAAGAAGTAAAAATATTTGTGTGATTACTGGGTACAGCAATCACAATATGGTCTCATATTTCTTATTCTTCCCACTATTTTGGCAGCTAACTCCTCATATAGTTTTTGCGCTAGAAACTTCATTCAAACAGAAAAAAATGTTCAGCCCATTGAGGAGAAGGGTGCTTGTATTTTTCTTTTTGATATTCCACCAGCTTCCCTCTTTTCTATCCCTCATTCCATCCATTTTTCCCATAGACTTTGAATGGGAAATTTTTGAAACTGCTCCCATATGATCAATTTTCAAAATAATACCTCCAAACTTACTACACATATTCTGGGTAATACTACAAAACCCTCTTTCTATACCTCTATCACTTCTTTCTTTCTTTTTCATCCCTCTGTCCTCATATTATACTTATATTATAGACATATTATAAGACTCACGAAACTTGGTAAATGTATTTTACAGCAAAGGTACAGCACTTAATGGCATTCTCAATGATGGCACTCATCTATCTCCCCCTTCTATTCTTTCATTCATCCCTCCATCCTTCCATAGCACTGATTTTAAAACGCATTCAAACTTTAAGGTAGAACTGCCAAACTTCATATGTAAATTCAGCTGCTGAAACAAACCACATCTTATATAAATATTGCATAACGTTTTTCTCTGCTCCTCTTCCTTCCTTCCTTCCTTCCTTCCTTCCTTCCTTCCGCCTCCATTCTACCACTTCCTGGTGAATTTCATGCATCCAGTGTAAAGCTATAGACACACTGGCCCTGTTGCCCCCCAGGGGGGAGACAGTGAAGTTGGCTCCAGGGTGGCTGAATTCACATCCACATGTCTATCAGGCCTCCACCTCATGGAGGGGGAAACTAC